>JAJJHQ010008452.1:5837281-6196280 GCA_021223825.1 Drosophila ironensis | reverse complement strand
ACAGCCATCAGAAATGAGGAAGGAAAGGCCCAGTCTATGACCAGGTAAGTCCATATATTAGATTACCTATTCGATTTCGCGGCTTTTGGTTGCATCCAAGCGATCAAAAGCGTGCCACACTACTATATCCAGAGTCCTGCCTGAAAGTCCCCTTCAATGCAAGTCTTGTAACGATCAGCTGCACCATTGGAACTGAGGCAGTGCGTCGAGGCTAGCAAGGACCGAGGCCATGAAGAATAGGAAGATTGCAGTGCCCCAGAAACAGCCGTCAGCAATGAGGAATTTTACTCAGTGGATACATCTCCGATCCAAATTTGCTGTATCTACACAGATTCGTGGGAAATCAGCTTTCCATCGAGGTATTCACCGTGGTTCTGGGATTTCTTTTGGAAAAGTTATGATATGGCAAAGTTGAAAAAGTTACCGATTTTCGGTAACTTTGGGGCGATTCCGAATTTAAACCCTTTAAGCGATTGGAGCACTGCACCTAGTTTTGAGCGTTTAAAGTTTTCGCTATAACCATATATCGGCCAATTCATCACCTAATGAACCGTACCTTTATCTCTTCGTGGGGAGTCCAGTTATCGATCCACATCATTACTTTTTCAATTTTCTACCGGATATTTTAGTTATGAGCTGCCAAAGTTGGTCAAAAATGGTGAATTTTAGTCTTTTACCATATTGGTAATGTATGCGATATTTGACGGATTCTAGACAGCCTGTATATGCCAAAAGGTTTCCTTTTAGTTTGATAGAAGGTAATGCGATATTTCACGGATTGTATAAAGCTATCTGATGTAAGATATTTTACTTTGGTTTCGAAGATGTTTGAAGGGGATCTTATAATTCTGATAGTATTGTATACAGCTATCGGATTGTATACAGCTATCTGATGTAAGATATTTTACTTTGGTTTCGAAGATCTCTCAAGGGGATCTTCTAGTTCTGCTAGTATTGATAAAGCGAATGTTGTCAAAACAACCCTAGAACTTTTTTTTTTGTTTGTCTAGATTACACGAGTTTCAATTCAATTTAGATTTATACAAAATAAAACATGTCTTCAATTTATTATACAGTTGTTCGATTGCCGTCGCCACCGAGTTTTTGAACAATCTTTTGCATGAATGGTAGATTTAACAGAGATCCCAGGAAGGGCACGCGTCCCAGGAAGTTGATGACGACGGGGAAGAAGCCACTGAAGAGGGCGAAGAATCCATAGGACTCGATGACCATGCCAATGATGGGGTAGCCCAGCAGGACGATGACTATGCCTCCGAAGAAGGCTGCGGTGCCCTTGACTTTGTGGCGCTGGAAGAAGAAGCGGAGGGTGCGCTCCACACCAATCACACAGGCCAGGCCGGAAATGAAGAGAATATTGCCAATGGCGAGCAGGCCCTTGTCGAAGAGCAGTAGCGTTCCCAGGAATAGAAAGGAGATGCCAAAGCCAGCCAAGCCGATGCCAATTTTCTGCAAGTCAGTTATCTCAATCATTTTGTACGAGATGTTTTCGAGGCAGTCAAATAAAATTCCACGCAAACACAATGACTCTTGTTTACTAAAAAAAAATTTTTTTTATAAGTGAGGGAATATTCTGTCAAGTAAAATTGGTTCCGAGTTTTCCCACAAAAATACAATGGTTAGGAAAATCGAGTTCATTAATATGGTCTCACTGTTACTGTTATTCAAAATCACATGGATTATATAAATTATAACAAAATATCTATATTTTGTTGGCATAAATTAGATTTGCTATTTAAATTGAATTTAAAACGATAAAAACTCAACAGTAAAATAAGTGGCAAAATGTTAACATTGGCCAATAAATTTGTGAAACCTTTTTGTCATGTTGCTTGCGCACAAATTCTATATAGAGGAGTGAAGATAAGATTAATATATTTAAAATCACAGAAAAGATTTCATATGCAAATATGGGAAATCAAAACACGATTTGAGAACGCGCTCCGATAAATCTATCGATAGGCTGTGCCTCGCCGCTTGCGCATCCCTGGCCAACGGCGTTGCAGAAAACTCGCGGCCCGGCACCCTGCGACGCCGCAAACAAAATGGCTCTGGATTTCGCAGAGTAAAAACGCAAAATTCGCGATTTCGCCGACGCCGCAACGGCTCCCAGTGAATGCGACCCCCCCGCCCGGCCAGGGCCAAGAGCGCGAGGGCAGCGCCGGTGCCGGAAAAGCAACCGCGAGGAGCGCCGGTCACCCCGGAAGCCCCAAACGAGTCTCCCCGTCTGAGTTTCGGTTTCGGTTTCGGGAAAAGTTGTGTAGGATACGCAAACCAGTTCTCCCCCTCACGCACGCACGAAAGAATCGAGTCGAGGCGAGTTGAGTAGAGTGGCGGGGGGCTGAGGGCGAAAAAGCCAAGCCATGGACCTCTGGACGTCGATGTTCTCGGATTTTGAGGAGCCCGAAGGGGCGGGAGAAGAGGATGGTGCAGGGGGAGGAGTGGCGCTGGAAGGAGGAAACGGGGAAATGGAGGGAGAAGGAGATGGTGAAGGAGAAGAAGAAGCAGAGGTGGAGGGGGAGGAGGAGTACGACAATGGGAATGGCAACTCGGACATCTTGGATGCCGAGATCGGAGGAGGCGACGATGACATCCTGGACCGTGCAGAGGGGGACGAAGAGGACGAGGAGGAGGAGGGAGACGATGCCGAGGAAGACGAGGAGCAGGAGCAGCCAGAGCCCGATGACGATGCCATCTTCGATTTTGAGCTGCAGCCTTTGGTGAGCATAGCGGAGCCACCGCCTCCCCCCTTGACAGGATCGGCTACAATCCAACGCCACGACGGCTCAGACTCCTCCCAATCGATGGGCGGAGTTGTCCGGCCCACGGCCTCGCAGATCAATGCCACGGACGAGAACGGGGTGCCCATAAACTACGAACTGGGCGTGGTGTACATCTGCCCGGCCTGCGGGGCCGAGTTCCGGCAGCAGGACCACTGGAAGCGGCACATGAACCAGATGCACAGGTACAACACCCTGCGGGGCCTCAACTTCTGCCCGGTGGACAAGCTGTACCAGCGCTGCCAGGAGTGCCACAAGCGGATAGCGATGCACAGCCGGGAGAACCTGCTGAAGCACAAGTTCACCCACCTGCCCTTCAGGTGCACCAAGTGCTTCATCTGCAAGCGGGAGTACAAGTACAGGTGGGTGTCTCTCTCTCTCGCTTAAACAGTTCCAGTTCCAGTTCCGCCCGTCAAGCGAATAAATCCAATTAAACCTTTGCAACCTCTAATGCGAATTCTGTTTGTGTCACCAGGCAAGACTTGATGGTTCACCTGCGGATGGTGCACTCGGAGGAGGTCGTATCCATGATGAAGGAGGGCTACAACGCGGCGGGCAGGAAGACGCGCGTGCGGGAGACTCGGCTGCAGCAGGAACAGCGCGAGATTTCCTTTGTCAATGACATGGAGGACCTGGACCGCATCGAGGTGCGCAACGAGCTGCTTGAGCCGGACGCGGACGAGTCTGTGGCCCAGCAGGCGCCGCCCCAGCCCCCGGAGGACGGCAAGGCGCGGGCTTTGAAGAAGAAGCAAGCGTCGGGAGTGCGCGGGGACTTCAACAAGGCTGCCGAGCTGTGCCAGGACTACATCCACTTCATGTGCCCCGACTGCGGCACAGAGTGCGAGACGTACGGCCAGTGGAGCCAGCACATCGAGTTCGTCCACGACTACGTCAGCCGGCGGGGCCTCAACTTCCGCAGCGTGGACATGCAGATGCAGTGCCTCGAGTGCAAGAAGGTGAGTATAATCAATGGGATCACCATAACAACCTCTCCATGGCAATCGCTCGTGGTAATGCAACCGTTTTTGCCTTGCAGACTGTTACCCCCAACACGATCAAGTCGCTGCGCGCGCACAAGTTCAGTCACTTGGCGAACCCCGAGTGGCTGCACTGCAAGCTCTGCTACAAGGGATTCACGGATCACTCCGAGGTGGTGTCGCACTTGCTGAAGCACCACCACATGGAGTCCCTGATGCCGGAGGGCCTGGACGAGACGGCATTGGGCGGGCCGGCGGAGGAGGACTTCGAGGAGGTCGGAAGAAAGCAGCATCAAAACGGGGTGGCCCTGGACGAGGAGTCGCCGTATTTCGAGGATTCGCCGAGAAGGGGCGGCCGCATCAGCAGCGACGACATGTACGAGCCGTTCATTGACTACCTCTGTCCGCAGTGCGGCAAGGAGTTCCCGGAGAAGAAGCACTGGCGCACGCACGTGGTCATGGCGCACGGAATGAACGATCTGTCCAAGCTGAACTTCGATGTGATAAACGATCGGCAGCTGAAATGCAACGAGTGCGACAAGATCATCACCAATGCGTACGGCATCCAGAATGCGCAGCAGCACAGAATCACCCATCTGCCGTTCAAGGCGTACGCCAGGTGCATCAAGTGCCACAAGTCCTACACGGACAGAAAGGGCCTCGTCAAGCATTTGGCCACCTACCACAGTTTGACCTACGTGCCACGCAAATCGGGTGCCGGCAACGGCGAGGAGTCCTCTCCTCAATCGGCGCAAAAGCAGCCACGCAAGCAGATCGTAACCATAGCCAATGAAACGTACGAAATCATCTATCTGGATGATCAGGAGCCGACGGTGGAGGACGAGAACGACTTTGGGGAGCAGATGCAGGCGGAGGAGGAGGAGTACCAGCAGCCCCCCGCGACACCGCCCTCGCCGCCGATGCGTGCGCCGGCAAGTTCGCGACGGGACACGCATCGCTACAAGTGCGTGCACTGCGGCGAGATATTCGGCACCCAGGTGGCCGTTCGCCAGCACATCAATGAGAAGCACTTCAAGATCCGCAGGAGATTGCGCAGCCAGCCACCCTTGCCAGTGCCCAGCTCGGACACGTTCGCGCCGATGCCCACGGTGGAGCAGAACTTCATATTCCTGTGCCCCTCCTGCGGCACGGAGTACAAGACGCAGTTCGAGTGGCGCCGCCACATCAACGAGGTGCACAACTTTGACAAGCGGCAGCATCTGAACATGCGGCAGCTGGACAAGTACCGCTTCCAGTGCACCCAGTGCAAGGACATTGTGACGAACTCGAAGCTGAAGGGTCTGCAGGACCACCACTTCCGTCACCTGCCCTATCGCCTGTATCTGAAGTGCCTGATCTGCGGCACGTGCTACAACCACAAGCCCAACATAGCGGCTCATCTGAAGGCGCGTCACAACGTCATTGAGAGGGATCTGCCCTTGGTCGCCTCCAAGCAGCAGAAGCAAGTGCACAACCGCTTCAGGGACAAGGATAGGGACAAACCGCGGCACTCCTCGCCAGCTGCCCTCGCCCTGTCCCCGCCCAGCTGCTCGTCGTCGTCCGCGGGCGCTGCAATGGGACGCTCGCTGAAGCCGCCACCCGGGGGATTGCCCAGTCGACCGGCAGGTCTGAACACCCTGGAGGACAGCATCTCCTACCACAATGCCGTTGACCTGGACTTCATCACATACTTCTGTCCGAAATGCAACCAGAACTTTGACTCGCACGCCTTCTGGCGCAAGCACACCGTGGAGCAGCACAACTTCAACAGCCGCGAGGGGCTGAACTTCCGGCAGCTGGACAACCACCACTACCTGTGTCTCGAGTGCTACAAGCGGGTGACGGTGACCCACTCGAAGGGCGCCATCGGCCAGTTGCAGTCGCACAAGTTCCGGCACCTGCCATATCGCTCGTTCAAGTGCTTGACCTGCGGCGGAGAGTTCGTGCGCAAGCAGATGTTCTTCAAGCACCTGAACCGCAAGACCAATCGCTGCGACAATATTCCCCAGCGGGCGGTGGACGAGGAGGATCCCGAGGGCGAAGATGAGCAGGATCCGGAGGCTTCGAGTCAAATGCGAATCACGTTTCAGCTAGATTGTCCGCAGTGCGGCGAGGGCTTCACCACAGGCAACAGACGGGCATGGCGAGAGCACATAAATGGGTACCACAGTTTGGCCAATCTGCAGTTGCTGCACATGATGAAAACGGGCGAGGATCTCTACAGTTGCCACGACTGCGGCGAGGAGATCAAGACAACCCGCCTGGGCGGTCTGCAGCAGCATCGCTTCCAGCACCTCCCCTACCCGGCGTATGTGCGCTGCAAATTGTGCCAAGAGGTTGGTGACTGCCCAAAAGACGGTAGACTGCACAGTTTGCAGGAGCTTGAGCAGCACATTCTAGATGACCACGCGACAGCAACAGAAAGGGATGCTGTGCTGGCAAAGCTGCGGGAGCATATGCGTCGCGACGAGCAGGAAGACACGGCACCAACCGCCGACGGCGACGACATCCAGCCTGGTATCGATTCGGGTCCGTACATGCCACTGCCTCCGCATTTGTTGGACGATGGGGAAGACATGGACTTCGAGGACCAATATCTGCTCGGATAGGACCACTTTGTAGGGATAACTCGATGCAATTGAAAGCGCAGCGAGAAGTCTATGGAAGCTATTTTAAGTTCTTTTAATATGTTTAACTGTCTCAATTCTAATTTCCCAGTGAAACGTGGGATTTAATTCAAACCTTTTACGTGTGGCTACTGTGAAAATACTGCATGCAAAAGATGGACTTTGACTCGAGCAGTTGCGTTCTATATCTGAATAAGATATTTCAAAGTGCAGCTAGATTTTTTAGTGTGTTTTATGGTCCATAGATTTCGATCTGCCCTCGCGATGTGTTTTTGACATACAAATAAGCAGCCCAGTTCTATAGTTTAACTTCCATAAACACGTACTTCCAGTGGTCGACAGAATTTGAGTGCTTCCCTTGGCGGCGGCAACTCTTTCATGAGATTAAGAATAGTATTCTTAGGCTTTACCATAAACACCTCTTACTAATAGTTCATCCCGTATCTCTAGGCAACCCCGCACTTTCACCCACTCTTAATAGTCGTAAGCGCCTAGCTATTTATTGTATGAAAATAATCTGATATTATGGAAACAAAGTACTATAAACCCTCAGACATGTATCTAAACTTGTTCAGTTCGTGTAGCCAAGACCACTGGTCCCATCAGGAAATAAAGAAATGCTTCTCTGCAGTCAGCCCGCTGACTGAGTAATGTTAATAAATAAAAAAGTCACCCAACTTGATAACAAACCTTTGGCATTCCATCATCTGGAAGGTGGGAAGAAACATGAACATTTGTTTATCTTTAGTTATGTTTCGCTTTATTAGTATTAAATATTAATTTCCACCAGAAACCGGCCACATGCCTGGCCTCCGCCTCCGAGCTCCTCAACAGACCTCGCTCGTGACACATCGTAGGTAAATATCAACATTTCTTATCGGTATGGATACGGATAAAACTTATAATAAAAAATGATGCTCTTGGGGAGTCGTTTTATCCGTTGTCATTCAAGGGGTGCATAATACGATATGTTCGGGTCCATAAATCAAGTCTAGGTCTAAACGTTTCAAATGTCATAAAATAATAATAATAATAAATATGTAATAAATACTTTTGAAAAGCATAAACAAATTGCACGCTCGTAATAGTTGTCACTAAATGAATAATACGAATTCAGATGCAAGTCCAGCCCCAACTGATCAACAAAAGAATTGCCTTACAATTAGACAAACTGATTGCATGGAATGATGTCTCCGTTGTTGTGAACGACTGACCCACCGAGTGGTCACTCATTGCCCGCCCCTTTTGTGCCTCCTATTCGACTCTCTAACCGTAAAAACCTTATGCAACTAGGCATGTGTGTGTTGTGTTTGTGTGTTTAGTAACAAATTGTTGTAGTTGTAGTTGTAGATGTAGTTGTAGTTATTGTAGCGCCAATCCCTCACAGAGTTGGCATATTGCGCCGATGCCCTCCGGACTCCGCCTCCTGTTGCGCCTTCTGCTTGGCCCGGCGTGCCTTCTGGCGCGTGTGCTCGATCTGGAAGTCCTCGACCCGCAGATTCAGGCGCATCATGTTGTTGATGAGGAACTCCTCCTCGACGATGTGCTCCTCGGGGGACCGGAGCACGGCCAGCGTTTCGCACAGGCCGGTGCACGTCTTCCGCACCTTGTGTCGACTGAGCGAGGCTCCGATTATGACCAGGGCCACCTTGAAGATCACCCGAATCCCCTCAGCCAGAAAGCAGTCCCACACGCGCAGCAACGTCTCCCAGGGCAGGGTGCGCGTCATCGCGCACAGGAACCAGTCGGTCATGTAGAGCAGCGGCTCCACTTTGTGCTTCTGCAGATGTCGGTAGACAGGCGGGCAGGTTTTCTTCAGCAGGCCTTCCAGTATACCAGCGTCATTCTGGATCACCTCAAGGCCGGGTATGAAGTAGTCCTGCAGGTACCTGCAATAACATCAAATTTAAGCCATCAGTCAAAGGGTTAACTGCATCATTTTGGGCCGTCAACTTACACATCGCACACACTGACGAACACCCAGAAGGCATCCTCCGCGGGCAGGTGCATCAATAGGAAAGCGGCTATCGGTGCCTGCGCCTGGCAGAAGCCCACCTTGGGGTTGTATATCGAGTAGGCCTTCAGCACATTGAAGAGCTCGATCTGTCCAACCTTCTGCTCGTCGAGGAACATCTCGTGGAACGGGAACTGACGGTGCTTGTCCTTCTTGATTTCCTCGATGGTCGCCGGGTTTCCGGGCTTCTCCAGCAGCTCGTAATACACATTCGGGTTCTTTTTTTTCAGCAAATACGCCCCCGATAAATAGAACCAGGCCTTGGGTCGCACAGACTTGGGTATGCCCTTGCGGCAGCGGTCTCGGATCTAAAATACAACCGCATTCATTATAGGCACGATTAATAGATATCTTAAATGTTGACGTCACCTTTTTGTAGTTCTTGGACATGTATATGGACCAGTTCTCGATCATGTAGAGCCATTTCTTCTCCCTTGCGATGATCTGGGCCTTGGAGAGGGGCTCCTTGGGCTTGTCAGTGCGCTGGAATCCGCCGTAGAAGCCATTGCGGTCCGGGCAGCTCGATACGGTCGAGCAGAGGGAGATGGTGTCGAGGGATCGCGGTGCCGCGGCCATCGCCAACGACAGCTCTCCTCTGGCCGCAGGTTTTGTGAACTGAAAGCACAAATAAGAGCTCGGATGATCAGCATACGCCCACTAGCAGGCCCTCTAATTGTGTATGCAAATTAGACGAGATAGACGGCGAGTCGTTCTAGGCTTGTGTAACAAAAAGTGCGCACTATGTATACCCATTACTCATTCGCATGGGCCACATCTTTTCGGCAATCTCTCACCCGCACTCTTATCGTTATCAAGTTCATTAAGTCCTTATCCATTAGCAGAGACATTGGAGGAAGTTTTGATAGCCCCTCATCTTTGTCGATCAGGTCCAGTTGGCTGAGACTGCAGCAAAGCGAGAGCATCGTGTGGGTTTGTGTAACTAGGCCGAAGACTCGGGAAGCGATGGGGGTTAGTGAGAGTGCTCTTTGTTGCCGCTGTTGGCTGATGGCTCTGGGGCACAAACTGCACTCGCTTCTGCATCCACGTCCACCGCCGGATGCCCGAGTTCGCCTAATGAGCAATGGCACTTCACCTCGACGGCAGTTGGCTCAACAAAAAAGCAACAATTAATTGAGGCAACTGGGTCTGCGATCGACCAAGTGGCTGATAAAGGAAAAGCCTAAGAAGCCATCAAAGTCGATCGGAAGACAAAGGTTGAAGCAGGGAACACCCTTCCAGACGGAATGTTCTACTTCACGGGGAAGTAGGACAAAAGTTCCTGGGTATTCATCTATTTCAGGGTTACAATTTAGGCAAAACTAGTGTAAACAAGCATGCGCTTGCAAAATAGGTAAATTATTCAAAGGAAATTATAAAGCAGAACTGATATTTCCCATATTTGCTGCAGTGTAGTAAAACTTCTTGAAATTGCTAAAGTGATAACTTCCATTGTAAATATTTTACAATTATTATCAAGGTGATTACTGCAAATTAAAGCTTGATACTTTGTCTGGATACTTCGTAACAAGATACCCTCGTAGCGTCAAATGTTTGGTTTTAATATTTCCAGGTTGCAAAAAACATAAATATTTAAGAAAGCAATACTTTCGTTAAAAAACACATTATAGGGCGGGTAAAAGGCTTAATTAGCAGTATTAAATTAATTTAAATTTACTAATATTAATGAAAGTACAGTAATAAATTAAAAATTAAATGAATCATCACCGTGACTTTATCAATTTTAACTATTTCCCTAAGGTCAACCTTAATGAAAGTAATATAAGCATCGGTACGATTGTTTAATTCTTTAATCAAAGTTTAAATAAAATATAAGTAAGCGAAAACGATCATCTAGGCGATGTTATTATTGTCATAGAGTGGAAACTGTTTAAGGGACTATGTTTCTAAGGTAAAATCAGCCTTAAGGTATTAATCAATAAGACCACCCAGCTGGTTTTATAATGATTTTCAGAGTAGAATATTTTTGATAAAAATAACACTATACTTAAGTTAAAATAATAGCAACCTCTCGTATTTTCAAGGAAAGTTTAATAGTTTTGATAAACAATTTAAGTTATAATTTCATCGTAGAATAGTAACTATTTAAATAACTATATTTCAAAGGTAATATCAACCTTAAGACCTTAAGATCTCATAGCTGGTTTTAAATAAAAGAAATACTCTACTTAAGTTTAACCAAAACCCACCTTCAAGAGAGAGAAAAGATCATCTGTGAGATTCTATAATTGTCATAGGTTAGGAACCATTAGGATATGGATCGAAAAAGCTCAACTAGCCGATTGAAAACGTTGTAACCATTTTCCCAAAGTGTAAATAGCAACGCTGCCCACGAAGATCTTACAAAAGTGCGCCGATATTGGGAAAACCTGCTTTTAGGGCAAGCAAAGGTGCTAAGCGAAAGCGGAAAAGCACGACGGAAAAGCAATAGCAAAAACAAAAGCAAAAGCAAAAGCAAGGAAAATGCTAATCAAAAGCGAGAACATAAAACAAATGCAATCTGGCAAAGACAGGCGACAATTTCCGACCTTCGCGGTCCCCGTCCCCAACCGTACCCAAGCGAGAAACGGAATTAGAACCCTTATCTACTATCGCGGCGATACTTGTGTACTAGCGAACAGACGATGCGTGTGGCTTGTCTCGGAGGGTGTGGGTGGCTAGGGGAACGGGGAGAGGGGAGAAGGGGCAGACACAATGCCACCCACTAAAGTGAAAACAAGCCCGACTTTTGGCTTCCTCAATGGACGGGGCTCCAAAATCAGTGAACGCGTGAGTGTCAGCTCAGCTATTTTTATTGTGTATTTTTGGGCTGGCGAGTGAGCGAGTGCGAGCACAATCCACGGCAATTGTTGTTATTACCCGTAACTGCTCTGCCCCCCGTGCCCCGTCTCCCGTCCCGCGCAGCCACGGTCTTGCTCCCTCACCCGCCCACAACACACGTAAACTTTTTGCCTCACCTATTGCTATGGTGTTCTCGGGTCTTAGCTGCTCTTGTTGTTGTTTCTCCTGCCTGCTTTCGTGGACGACGCAGTTTGTGCTTCCGCTTTTCCTCTGCCGCAGGATCGCGCGATTTCCCGTCACTCGGCTTTCCCAGCACTCACACGCACACCTGCGCCCGCACAAATGTGTTGGAAATTATTGTGAAAACAATAATTTGCGCAGGGAGCTTTTGTTTATTTTCGATTAGGGCAAGCCATCGATGGGACTAGCGATGTTATCGATGTATCGATTGATTCAATAAAGCGATATTACATTAAAATTGAAATTTTGGTTTGAAAAAAATTGTCTCATGTCTCCATATATATTTTATAGAACATATTTTGTTTAAGTATTTATTCTTTATTTTAGTTTTGTAATTTCATACAAAGAGAACAATTGAATAATCAGCAAGTCATTAAAGCTTATTGGAATTTCTAGTAGTTTTGTCTTTTAATTAAACCTTATGCTCCCATCGATGTTTCTTGAAAATGCCTGAAGGTTTTAAATTCACCCCAAGAGATGTAATAAAAATTCACGCCGACTAGGTGGCATCACTACCGCTGGATTCAAATCGATTGCCGCGAAATGTTAACTGATAATTTTAATTAACTGGGATAAATGGATTTTAAAAAGTTATTAACTCACATTTTATAAATGTTGCTTAAATTCGCCACAAAAGGTTTCATTTACAGACTCCATAAAGACTCTGGTAGCTGTGTCCTCCACTTGGAGCCCACTTTAAGGTGGGCACATCGCCACAGCCCCAGATATGTGAAGGGAAACAACTGCACCGCCGCGAACTCTCCAAATCTGGCTAACATTTCCCGCCAAGGACCGTTACCACGAACTCGCAAAATCAGGCCCAGCGACATGAAGTTGCACATGCACATCAGCCACATGAAAACTGTGCGTTCCTGGAGTCGGATGTCCCGAAAATGGGCCACCAGAATGCACACCATGACCAGCCACGGCAGCAGCAGCTTCAGGCCCATCACCAGGCCATATGTCTGAGATAAATATCCGAAACTGGTAGCGTGCAAAACCTCAAGATAATCATCGAACGCCGGGAAACTTCCAATGACGAACAGAGAGTACCAGCAGTAGACCAATATATATTGGGCGGTGGTTTTTGGATCAATGCTCTCGTTCCTCTCCAGCTTCATTCGCAGACCCATCTGCAGCTCCAAGGCGAGCATTTGGATGACCACCGATTCGTAGGAGGTGCAGGTGAGCGTGTACAAGGTGCATAGGTTGAAACACATCATCTCGCCGGACGGGAGATTGCGTCGATGTCGGAAAGCCACGTAGCCCAAATATATCCAGCACAGAAAACAGGTAGTCTGGGGATGCCAGGCCACCAGAGAGTACTCAAAAGCGATCACCATCACAAGGGCATTGATCAACCAGGTGACCAGGTTGATGTAATTGCCACATATCCAGGGCCGCAACAGAGTGATCACAATGCTTAAGCGCTGGGCATTCATATTAGAGTAACCCAAGGACTCCGGTTGTGTCGAAATGACCGCAAGGCCTACGAGTAACAGCAGCCATATATAGAGTTGAGGTCCGCGGATCAGGAAGGCATTTCGGTTGGCATGAATGGCAAAACTCAAGTAAGCCAGGGCCATGATAGAGCGCATAACGAATCCTTCCAAGCACACTAGGGACAGGAGAGCAGGAAAAAACAGGCGACGCCAGAAGTTCATGTTGGGCCGCTTTTCGATCACCTTCAAGGTAATCATAAAGTAGATCAGGGGCAGCAGCAGAATGGCCATCACGAGGTAAGGGAAGCCATCCAACAACATGTAGACGACCGCCAGAAATGTCAGTACTCGTGAATAGCCCCTACACCACATCAGAGTTCGGGATCTTGCACGGTCTAGGTTTTCGAAGTCCACCTTTGCCCCAAGCCGACTGGCCAGGTGATACAAAAGGCTAAACAGCCACACCTTCGCCGCAAGCAACACAGCCACCAATAGGATTACTCGAAAGTAGTCTTCATAGTAATCGATACCCTTGATTAGCAAGGGCATGAAATGATAGGTATAGTCCCGCAAAGCCTTATAGCGTTTTTGACTCTTCAAGCGTTTCGAGTTGTTCAAAAATCGGTCAATTATTACAAGGTCCAACCAATAGGCGGGCAGCTTGCTTGGATGCAATTCCCTCAGACGGCGGGCTTGCGCAGCAAGTTGCTTGGCATTGGTCAAAAACGCGTTGGCCTCATAGTTTAGGCTGATGTTCAGAATGCCTCTTGGGAGAATACCCCGATTGTGTATCGGCGGTGGAATACCCAGCAGGGCGCTCATCAGAGCAGTGACCTGGGGAGGACTCAGAATATCCAACGGCAGTCTGTGCCCCGAGCTGTTGGCCGCAAAGCTTCGTCCATTCGTGGAGTTCACGAACTTCACTCCAGAGCCCCATATTAAGAAGGGCGAATCGGCCGACAGCTTGCATTCCCCTGAAAGGTAATGGTTAACTCTTGTCCTTTAGTTTATATATAAAATTATTAAAAATACCGCACGGAAGCTACGTACTTTTTGATGCCGTTTTGCCCACATTAGAGGTAAGTATATAGGCTGTTCGGTTGTCGGGAAAAGTTTTTTCGAATCGTCTATAAATCGAATGCACGATTTTTTCGATATTTTCAAGACTCTCGCAGGACGACTTCACACTCGTCAGGTGGACAAGAAGGAGGAGGCCCCGGACATTCTGTAAATTCTTATTCTCAACGGGCAAAGAGAGTTCCATGGCATAACGGATCGCTTGCTCATATTGGGAACAGGAGACTGTCACACGGTCGTTACTCCTGATATCTACTACCTGGGGGTGGTCGATGCCAGGAAAACGTCGCAGCACCTCCCTGGCACCCCAAGCGTAACTCAGGTTACTCCGGCTGAAGATCGAATCAAGACTGTAATCTCCAAACCATCCGTGGACCACACTGGCAGCATTCTCGTTGAAGCCGGTGAACAGAGACACGTAAGGGGAAAGCGATGAGTAAGTCATCTGTTCCGGACGGATGATCCCCATTCGCCCCTCATGCAGAAAGATATTTTGCAGCAGCGGTACATTCCTGCACCTGTTCGCTAAGAAATTCTGGGCGGGCAATCCATCCCTTACAAAGACGACAAGGCGATCTGCCGGCGGCGGCTCCTCCTGCTTCGCAATCTGCGGTTCCAAGTGGCCCAAGAAAGGAATTCGCAGGAAAATAACCAAAACCGAAAACAGGAACACCAGCTGCAGTAGCGCACAGCTATGATAGGTCTCAAGCATTGTCGCAGGGATTGATTTCAAAACCCAAGATTTTACAGTCCGATTTTTCAAAGCCTGCTCGATGAGTAGCTGGAAAATTTACCTACCCATTGGTTACCCGTCCAGCAGGCTACGAAATTATTGAAATGAATCTAACGCTTTTCGAAACTGTTCTTTGCTGCTCGGGTACTGTTTTCATCAAGGTTTTGTTCGTGCTGTGTCGTTGCCTCAAAGCTAGATTCAATCGAAAAGTAAAGAACAGTTTAAAGATGTGGAAAGTCCAGGCGTTGCTGGTTCAGCTGCTCCTGCTAGCGTGTGTGCTGCAGATTTACTTCCATTACGGAACCCGTGACTATCCGGTGGCGCAGATGACTTTGCCCGAAATTGGCGCCCGGCCACCAGCTAAACGATTAGTCGTTTTTCTCACCGAAGGCGTGCGATCGGATGCGTTCTTCAGGTCCAATGACAGTCATCTGATCTTTCTACCGGAGCTATTGAGCTACAAGAGTAGGTTCGGGGTCGCCAGCACTAGTGTTCCCACTTTGAGCCGATCCGGAAAGGTTGCATTATTTGCCGGCTTCTACGAGAAGCCCTCGCTGCTTCCCCAAGACGACTTCGATTCCATATGCAATCGCGTCCGTGCCAACTCCAATGGAACCGTTCTAGATTTCGTTAGTGACAATCAGAACCCATTATCTATGCTGTTTACCACTCTCACATCCTGGGAGACAGTAAGGACACTGAGAAAGGCCACTCGCCTGATGATCAACATTCATTTGGACGGCGTAAATGCGAAAAGACCTAGTGGTAAAAACTATCGGAGACAGTTCAAATTCGAGCAAATGCTAATTCGAGGTGCCCACGATTTTATTGAGCGGACTTTTAAGGACGGAAGAACGGTATACCTATGGACCTCCACTTATGGTCTTAGTGATATAGGTAAGAATGGAATTTATTCTTGAAGAGTGAAAGTCATACCATTTCTTCTTTAAAAAATATTTATTAAGTCTCCTTTATTCTATACATACCTACTTTTAAAGAACGGGCTTCAAGAATTTCAGAATTTAAATGCACCCTTTGGTATTATTCAGGTTCTCATGGTGGCGGATCTATACACGAAACAGGGACTCCGTTCTACATTTGGGGTGCAGGCATCCTTCCCAATAATGTTAGCTCTTCGTGCAATGGTCTCTGTATGCCGTTACACAAGCTGGACAAAATCCAACTGACCCCTTTGTTATCCGCCTTGATTGGCCTGCCACCACCGGCCAACAATCTGGGGCTGTTGCCTCTGGGCTACATAATGGCAACAAAGGGGTACGAACGAAAGTTCATGCACCTAAATGCCCTGCAACTTCTGGATCAAGCCAAGGAGAAGATTCTAAAGCACGAAGAAGGCCTCTTGCACTGGTGGCTTCCAAAGTCAAACGACCTGGATCTCAAACGTATTTCCACCTATCAGATCCAGATGGACCATCTGTTGAAAATGGGCTGGCGCATGAAGGCGAGGCAAACGAGCAAATTAGCTGCGAATTTGGCCCTAAAAACCATAAAGTTCTATGATGGATACTACCACATTCCGTTGCTGGTGACCACGGCGTTGGCGCTGTTGGGTTGGATGATGTTCCTTGCAGTAAGGCTATCGGGGGATTCTTTGGGGTCCAATGAGGATCGAGTCGGTCACTTTACTTTTCCCACAATTTTATTAGCATCTCTGGGTATTATGTTCGGACAGATAGTCTCTTTGCAATGGCCTCCGATTTTGACTGTCGTCTGCCTCCTGGTGCCGTTTGGAATTTGGTGTCTAGCCCTGGCCGGGTTGCCTGCCAAAGGTTGTGTTATCCTGGGACCACTGACGCATTTTCTCTGGATTTTTGGCGCAGCTGGGTCGATCGTATTGGCCTTCAAGGGATCCTCTTTCCTCAGCCTGATCTTTGCGGCTTGCGTTATCGTGCGTAACCGATATGGATGGTTGCATATCACTGCGCAATTTCTCGCCTGGATGGCTATCGTCTGTCTTCTAACCGGATTCCTGATGTCGCAGCCAGTAATAATGATCCTGATGGCCCCCGTGTGCCGCATCCCCTTGCAAGCTATTAGCCTCGTGCTCACAATTTTGCGGCCATGTCTCCTCAAGCACAAGATCCCAACAACCGCCTGGTACATTAATTTAGTGATTCTTCTAATCGCTGGAGTGGGAATCTTCTATGACGAATTGGGAAACCCGATTCCCATTGTGGTTGTTGTGGCCCACTGGATATACTTGCTGTACGCATTTGGATCATTGACCTTTTGGGAAAGTTCAAGTCCAGAAAACCGCTGGGAGCTAATCTCGTTCAACCTACTGACCGTGCATGCTTTGCTGAGTGATTCGTACTCCTCTCTGTTCGCCCAGTTACTGGTCACGGAGTATCAAATGGGAATGGATATATATATGGTGACGAAGGACGAATGCGATGGAGCGAAGCCTCCGAAGACAAATACCGTCAAGGCGCCATCAAAGCACCTTCTGCGTTCCTACCGCTATGCCGGAGCCATTCTGCTATACGCCTTCGTATCCTTCTGGGGCTGCGGTCATTGGATGGACGGCGTCACGTACTTTGGCAACACGGCTCGACTATTTTGCCGAAGTCAGTGCTTAGTACCCATGGTGTTGCTGGTGCTGATCCACATGCTTATTCCGGCAGTTGTAATCCTCGCCAGAATGCAAGCAATGAGCAGCTTCGCCCTAAATGAGATGAGACCAATTTTCGCCTGTATAATGCTAATCTGCAATGCTGTTATTTTGTTCTACGTTGTGTTCATTGATGTTCGCGCGATCTGGCCCGCGGTACACCCATCAGTAATCAACACTACCCTGACTCTGTTAGTCATTATTTTCCTTTTAATATCGGACAGCTTGGTAAAATTATTGTTCCTGTCATTCAAACAAAAATCGCTTACATTGACGATATCGCCCGAGCCAGACCAGCACAACAATCACCTGCTCTCAACAAGCGACGTTTAATTAAAAATTAGGATTAACAAATGAGAAATTATGATATATGTAACTAAATTTGTTGTATGCACTCGCTGTAACTTTATATGCTCATTTCTACGGATCTAAACTTGGTGCAGGATTTTTATTGGTATTACCCCAGGCAACCCAAACAATTTAAGTGAGATTCAATTTTTATACTGTTTCATTTGATTGTTCGTTTTCTGTATTTTAAAGTAAATCCATCTCAATGGGGTCAAATAGGTGTAATACTTTAAGTAGCAAATTAACTTAAATGCAGTTGGCTGGATAAGGTACAACTTTGAGGGCTTACAGCCATGAGTTGAGAACATGTTAGCACGAAATTACTCGGCTTTCGGTTTCTGAGTTTCCAGGTGTGTCTGCAAATAGGATATTGTTAGACATGATCATTTACTGTGCTTAGCAGCAAAACCCACCTTTTCGGCAACCTTGAAGAGGCTGTCGAAGCTACTCTGTCCCGTTTCCATTACCATACCATGGAATATCTTTGACTCTGTGGCGGTGAGGAGCTCATAGGGGGATCCAAACTCTACCAGACGTCCGGCATCCATCACTAGCACTCGGTCCGAGTCCATGATTGTGTTCAGCCTATGGGCTATCGTCAGTACCGTGCAGTCCCGGAATTTGCTCCTTATTGTGGCCTGGATCAGAGCGTCTGTCTGCGGGTCCACATTGGCCGTCGCCTCGTCCATCACTAGAATGCGGTTCTCCCTGAGAATCGCCCTGGCCAGGCACACGAGCTGGCGCTGGCCCACGCTGAAGTTGGTGCCACCCTCGCAGATCTTGCTCTGCAGCCCGCTGGGCAGCTCCGCGATCACAGGCTTCAGCTTCACCTCCTCCAAAGCCTCCCACAGCTTGGCGTCGTTGTACTCCTCAAAGGGATCGAGATTGTAGCGCATGCTTCCCGAGAAGAGCACCGGCTCTTGGGGTATGATGGAGATCTTGCTGCGCAGGTCGAAGAGTCCCATCTCGGCCGTGTCCCTGTCATCGATGGTGATGCTGCCCTCGTTGTAGGAGAGTCGGAATAGAGCGTTGATAAGCGATGATTTGCCGGCTCCAGTTCGACCCACGATGCCCACCTTTTCGCGGGGCCGTATCCGGAAGTCGAGTGCCTTGAGAACGTACTTGGATTGCCGGTCCGGGAAGTAACGCAGGCAGAGGTCTTCGGCAACGATCTCGCCCTTTTCGGGCCAGCTCGGAGATGGTTTCTTTCCCGGTCTCGACTCGAACTCGCCCTCTGGCTCGATCTCATCGTATTCCACCACTCGCTCCACAGCGGTCATTGTGTTCTCCAACTCCGCGGACTGACGCATGCCCCATTGCACCATTCCCGTCATGCCCATCGCCTGGGTAATGGCCAGACCCACCTCGCCGGCGCTCTGCGGTGGGTTGAAGAAGTAGTTTAGCACAATGACTACAATGTAAATGGTGCAGAAGCAGTCCAGGTAGTAGCCGAAGGCCCTATTCGTGGCCAGGAACGTGTAGTAGCCCGAACTGTGCAGATCCTGCAGATTGTCGAATTCCGCAGTGAGCTCTTTTTGGGCACCCAGGGCCCGGATGATGGGCAGGCCGGTGATGGTAGTGCTCAGGTGCGAGTATATCGGTGATCTGGCCACCGCCTCCAACCGCTTCACATCCCGCGAGGTCTTTAGGTAAAACTCCCTGATGAAGTAAAAAGTGACGGCCAGGCCCAGCGACAGCAGCAGATAGTATGGATTGGTAATGCAGATCACAACAATGATGCCGGTTAGGAAGAGAAATATTTGCACTACATCCAGCATTACAGAGGGCAGAATCTCGTCTATTTGTCCCAAATCCTTCGAGAAGCGGTTGAGAATGCGGCCCGAGGGATTTGTGTTGAAGAAGTACATTGCCGCCCTGGTGATGCCCTGGTACATGGCGTTGTGCAATTGTGTGGAGCTGCGCATGGCCATCTTGTAGAAGAGCATGGTCCTGGTGATGGTGAACACCACAACGGCTATGTTGAGTGCAGCGAAATAGTACATGTCGGCGGGGTCCGTGTTTATATCCGCTTCGTCACTGTTCTTGTCCACCCTGTAATAGGAAAACTTGACTAGAGATTCGTTCAAATTTATATAGAATTCTCTACTAACCAGTAGGCCAGGAAGAAGTCCGCCGACGAGCAGAGAATCTGCGTGGCCAGACAGAGGAAGACCATGAAGAAGATCATGAACCAGCTGCTGCCCGATGTTAAGTACTCCTTGTAGAGCCCCAGACCGATCTTGCCCTCCACGCGTGTCTCCTGCAGCTGCAAGGCCGCCTCTTGGGCCATCGACTCCGCCATCGAGCTGAGGGAGGTGAAGCTGTTGTTGCGGGTGCTCGGTCGACTAACCTTGCTACCTCTCCTGCTCGCCGAGGGCACGTTTAGCAGATCCCCTCCGTCTCCGGGTGCCAGCTCCGCCTCATCAAGCAAATCGTCAGTTTTGTTGGGCGCCGTCAGCAGTTGGGCAAAGTCTAGGCCACTGCGCTTCATCGAGGAGTACGTGCCCATGGCGCTGATGCGGCCCTTGTCCATGATAACTATGAGGTCCGCCTGCTCCAGGAACTGCAGCTGATGGGTGACCAGGATCACGAGCTCACTCCGCAAGTAGCCACGCATGCACTGATCGAACAAGTGACGTCCGACGTGGGTGTCCACTGCGCTAAGGGGATCGTCCAGCAGGTAAATGTCCGCCCGCCGGTACACTGCTCGTGCCAAACTTATCCTGGCCTTCTGTCCTCCAGACAGAGAGGCTCCCCGCTCGCCGACAATCGTCTTGTCGCCATAGGGCAACAGCTCAAAGTCCCTCTCCAAGGCGCACTTCTTAATCACGGTGCGGTAGCGGTGCTTGTCCCAGTCCAGGCCGAACAGAATGTTCTGGCGCACGGTTCCCGTAAAGAGCCACGGCTCCTGGGCAGCATACGAGTAGCTCCCCCCGACCCGCAGATGGCCACTCTCCGCTGGAAGTTCTCCTAGAACGGCTTGGATAAGGCTGGACTTTCCGGCGCCCACGGGTCCAATCACGGCCACCAGCTTGCGACGACCCAGTTGCAGGTTGATGTCCTCCAGCGTCGGATCCACCGAGTGGCTCTCCCAGCGCGCCTGGAACTGGCTGAACTCGATGAGGTTTTCCGGGAGGCCATTGCTCTTGGGGCTGTCTCCATTAAGGGACTCCGCTTTGGGCGGTGGACTTGCCATCGTTGACTTATCGCGCACCTGAGTCTCGGGCCGATGCATAAAAGTTTCCAATCGCCTGATTGAGACTAGGAGCTCGGCGAACTGGGAGATGCCTTGCGGAAAGAACATAGTCACCGAGCGGCGCAGGATGTTGTAGTAGGCAGTGACGAAAAAGGCCTTCTCGGCATTCAGTATGTTTCCCAGCAGGACGAAGGAAATCAAGCTAGAGGAGATGAAAATCCGCGACAGGAACATGGCGAAGGATATGAGGATGCCGCGAATGTAGTTCACTTGCTTGATGCACCGCATCTCGTTGAAGCGGGTGAGCTCCACCATCTTGCCGAAGGGCTTCTCCCAGGCATACATTTTGATGACCTGGATGCCTGAGATGATCTCGTTCATCATGCGGACGCGCTCGTCGGTCCTCAAAGCTGTCCTCAATCTCAGCACACTGGTGCGTTTGCCAAGGTAGGATTGAAAGGGCAGGAAAAGCAGCATTACGGCCACTCCAATAACCGATGATACTCCAATCTGCGAAAGAGTTTCAAATGCCATTATAAATAATGTTTCATCATTAAAAAATATCACAAATAATGGTANTTTATAAATAGTGTTTTCTCATTAAAAGATATCACAAATAATGGTATCTCGTTTGCAAAGTTTTCATGAATAACTGGCATAATGTACTGTCAAGAATCTGGATACTCATGATGCCTATCAAGTATAAGTATACAAAGCAAATGTTTAACAAATAATTCGAAAAACATATTTTTAGAAATCCATGCACGCATGCATGTATGTATTTATACATTGTATATGTTTAGAGAATAATATATACAATATTTGTTTTTTTTTTCTTTCCAATAACCTAAAAGGGCGAGGCGAAGAGGTAGGTTCCAAAACCGGTTCCCAGATTTGTTTAGCCACCCACTTACCTCAAGATACATCAGGTAGGTGACTAGAATCAACTCGAGCGGAGCAATCCACAGGTAGTGAACGTTGATCAGAACTGTGTCAAACCGGCCCACATCGTTGGACAGGAGATTGACCACCTGACCCACGGTGGTATCCCCCAGGGCGGTTCTACTTAGCCGCAGGGATTTGCGATAAATCAGGCTACTCAGAGCTGTAAACAGGAGATGATTAGCATATCGTTTTGATTGTAAAGCAGGGGATCTCCAACATACCTACACGCATTTTCATGCCCAAATGAAGTAACCCCAACATGTAGGGATGACCCCAAAGCACACTGATCACGGACCCAGCAATGAGGCCGGCAGCATAGAGTTGGGCCTTAGCCAGATCCGGATCTTTGCCAGCAAAGTAAGCCATCACTCCAAACAAACAGATGGGCTGGGTGGCCCTGCAAGTGGAGGGAGAATTCAGTATACTTGTAGCTACCGAAAATTGTTTAAAAGAACTCACCTTGTAAACAATTCCTGGGCAAAGATCGACAGGCCGGAAAGGGCCAGCTGCCAGCCGAAAACCTTCATGAGAGTGCGACGCAGTTGTGGGGTCTCATTTTTGGCCACTTGGTCGTCCCAAGCCTTGGACAATCGATCGCCCAGGGTGTCTGAAAAACAAACAATCCAGGTTAAGTTTGTTCAAGGGAATATAAGGCCACAATTTACCCGATTTATGTTCGTTGAGGGCCCGATAAAGATCCTTCTGCTCCAAGGTCTTCTTGCGTCCCTTGAAGAGCACGGGTAGGGCAAAACTTTAAGAGGTGGCGGAGCATCGTCACGTAGTCACAGGTAAATCCAGTTTTTATTATAATAGACAATAAAAACATAACATAATTAGAAAAGGCTTTTCGTTATCAAAAGTTGTGACTGCTGAACAGACAAATGAAATTCCCACACGCTTATCAGCCGGAAAAACAGTTGCTGCCTAATTTGCGATAAATATAATAACGTCACGGTCGAAATTACGATTATACTGATCAGAAGTTAGCTACACTTTATCAAGAGCACACTTTTAATTACATTTTTCAAGTTCCATTTCAATTTGACCATAAAAATGAGTTAGTTATCAAAGATCAATTATGGTTATTTAAAATTAATTATAAATAAGTGGCTGCCGCTTCAAACATTGAATGTCAATGGAGAATCTTATCTGCGTGTTGAAGTGCCCATAAATCAAAATGTGTTTCATAAAAAGATAAACTTGATATCGTCAGAGGTTTGTTGAGCTCGATGTACCCGCTAAATAGCTTTAACACCTTCTGATTCACTTCGTGTGTCAGCATATTTGCACCTACTTTGATATCGCGATTGGATATCATAGTTCCCTTGTGGAATTCGTGTCTGTTTCGCTTTAATATGCTTTCACGGAATAGAAGCGGAGCCGTAGGCAAGTGTCGCCTTCAATTGGAAGCCAATTGAAAGGGGGTCCCGGCACCGGCTCCACCCGGATAAAAAGATTTCCACACTTCGGCCGGCCACGCAAATTAAACGAACCATTGAATAAAATAATCAACTTGTCAGTGTTGTCACGCCGCGGCTGGCACGAGAGCGGGCGCCCCAAACCACTTCGCATTAAAGTTTCCTATTGGGACTACCGGGCAGAAATATCCCCCGAAATTGGCCATCAATGTGGTAATTTATATTATCAAAGCGCTCTTATCAGCTGCCGCTTTTGGTTGGGCACATATAATTTAGATAAATATTGCTTTAAAATGCTAATTGTATTGATGAAGTCGTTTAGTTTGCGTATTTGCGTTGACTGACTGAGTGAATTGTCTCTGCGTACTCACCAGAAGAGGAGCGACGAGATGGGATTGGAGCGCTCCCGCGGATTCTCCGGCAGTTCGTCGGCTTTCATCGACTGCATGCTGGATGGTGGCAGTACGTTGCACTAATTGGAGTTAAGTTATTCTGTGTGCGTAGATGATTGCATTACAGGCGACTTGTTTGATGGCCCGGGAATCGCTTTCGGGCGATGCGGTTGATTAGCACTTTTCGATTCGATGGGGACACGCGCTCGCCTCTAATTATAATTAGTTTGGCATTAGCAGCGGAGAAACCAGATGGAAATGCCAGCGAAGACAAATCCCAAATCCGAGTTCGATTTCGATTTCTAATCGCGCCCGAAGGGGTAAAACTTTTCCACTGCCAAAGGTACACCTTTGTATTCCCCTATTGCTTGTACCTATTGGGCCTGAACGATCACTTCACTTTAAATCACTTTGTATTTGTATGATCTGTTTCAACCGAATTTCATCATAGACCGAGCTGCGTTGTTTTCAGCCGCCGCGCATCAAACTTATCGGATTCCCCGCATCCACATGGCCATATAGTATAGTATTTTATTGTATACAACTCGATCCGCAACGCTCTAACCGCTCCGACGACTGGCCTCGTTCTAACGCAGTCCGCTCTCGTACTGCCCATTATATGGGGGCTGGGGCTCTCTCGCCCCACAAGCTTGTTGTGCAGGTTAAGATCGTACACTCCAAAAAAGGGGTTCTCTGGATTTTTATAAAAAAAACTCAAAAATTGACGGTTTTGTTACAATATTATATTGCATTATATGCCAACACAAAGTTTTGAAATAGCTCTCCAAATTTCACAGACACTAAAATTCTTCATAAGGTAACTGGAACTAAGACGGTTCGCCATTATTGCGTAGAAATGGTGTTAAGTATCTAAAATTAACTAGCTTAAAGTCATTGTATAGTAAGTTTTGCCGTTTTTCCATATATACTACAATATTCAACAAAATATGACCAGAAAAGTATTAGAAATATCACAGCTTAAGATCAGCTACGAGCAATCTAACTTTAAAAAACATATACATAATACACAAAAGTAATATTTTAATTTAATTATAGAGAAACATGCACAACACAAATAAATAATAAATAATTTGCTTTATTAATTTGTAGTTTGAATAAAAATGTATGGTATATACATGATTAGTTTATTTATTTATTCAAGTGTACATACTCTTTTCGGTTTTCTGATTTTTTGGTTACTTGTTGAACTTCCCCTCTCTCGAAGTATCTATTGCTCTCGCAATCTGTTCGGGCCTTGGGGCTTTTGTATTTTATATCTTGTATATTTTACCTGATAAGGCGGCCCGCGGCGGGTGTAGTCTCTATTTTGCATGACTTTATTCCTGTAATCAGTCATAACCCACAAGTAATAATGATACGCATTATATCATGCTAGCAAACAAATTAAGGTGTAAACTTGTTGTCAGGCTGGGTTCTGACTTACTGGATTTATCAATAGATATTCTCAAAAAGTTGTTGTTTTAAGGAAACACGGTTACAAGGAAACACGGGTCTAAAGAATTCAAAATTGAAAGTTAACAGTGCGGTATTTCTTTGCATACGTTTGGGCTCAAAAATACATTAATATAAAAGCCAGAAAATATGCAATCCGAGGCATAATTGTCAAATGTATTTGACATTGTCACTTTTGACGGTAGTATTCTTTTGTATCTGAAAGTACGTAAGCATGACTCAAAAATCAATGCGTCTTATCGAAAACAACAATTAAATGTTCTAATGTTAAGGTTAGATAAAAATTCTAATTTCAATAATGAGGAATACCACCCCACTTTCAGTGAACAAGTTTCCATTATCATTGTTTTTTTTATATAATAAAAATTGCAAAAATTGAAATTATAAAAAAAGATTGTAAATAGATTGTAGATGGCGAAGTTAAAGAACCAAGCAAGTTAAGCTTCCGGTCAGAGGGCTGATTTAAAACCCTAAATTAAGTTCATTTTTGATTATCAACGTTGCTCATACAAACGTGCTTATTATTCGAAAACTTCTTTGAGGTGATAAGCTCAGTAATGTACATATTGCATTGTATGAAAGGAAGTTCTCGATTAGATTAACATTCACAGCCGGCATTCAAAAGACATTAA
This sequence comes from Drosophila ironensis, assembly GCA_021223825.1. Lineage (NCBI taxonomy): Eukaryota > Metazoa > Arthropoda > Insecta > Diptera > Drosophilidae > Drosophila > Drosophila ironensis. The sequence continues at coordinate 6,170,537 of JAJJHQ010008452.1, read as the reverse complement.
TAAAATGTGCAACAAATGTGGTGGGGAAACCAATTGAAAAGCTGGTTCTGATCTTGTGAAAATTTCGGTGACACCGAAAAAGTGCCACTGACCCACAGAAGAAAGCCTTCAGATTGGTCGAGCGTGCGCTACAGGTTTAACTCTCTAAGGCGAACAGTGAATAAACCGTCAAAGATTGAGTCAGCATTTCCCAATCTACTGATCATTTGACCAGGTATAATAGCCCTGAAAGCTAATACTGTGATTAATGACGGAATTACCCAATTAAATAATGACTAAGCGACGTATAGTTTTGGGGATGTTTCACTGTTTTTACTATACCCATTGCAATTCAGTTGACGCGCCCGTTATTAAGACGGCACCTTTGAATCAATTACGGCTGCAGCCAATTGATCACGCGAAGGTGTAAGAGGGGCTGACCAGTGCTATCTGACTATCACGTCGGACCCATTATAGCGGGGGGTCATAAATCGGCCCAGGGGCCAATGTGCGGATCCCATACTCAGATCCGTTAATATTATTTAATGCAAACAAAACAGCAAGAGCCAAAAATAGCTTAGAGTAGAAACGTTAATTAGTACATAAAAGCAACCTATAGACAATTTAAAATAGGTGGTAAGAGGAATAATGAAATTTCGAGTATATGTATTTATTTTTTAACTTTTTAAAATTGATAACTACTCACCGATTGGTGAGGTAATAGGAGCAGCAAAGCGCTAAGAGCTTTTAATTTTCAAAAGGCTTTCGCTTGTGGCGCCAAAATGGAAAGTTGGTAAGAAAGGGAATTAATAGGGAAATTCATGGTAAGCCTACCCCTTTTGTTTTTAAAGGTGATAAGAAAATAGTTTTAGCCAAACTGTTGTTTAGGAGAAAACGTCGTACAGACGGCCAAATGCTTTTTATTGATAGAGTTCAATTGATGTTTGAATTTGCATCGAACCCATCCCAATCTCTCGTCGATTGATGCAAGCAATCGCTATCGGCGGTGATATCGTTATCGGGAATAAAAGCGAAAAGTATAAAAAGCTCGCGCGCGTTCGGTGCTTCTACATAATTCAACCTTTCGTGCAGCCCGCAGTTTCGCAGCTTCAAACTCCGTGACAATGTCTTTCATCAACAAGAAGTACAAGCTGGACAACTCCGAGAACTTCGATGAGTACATGAAGGAGCTGGGTGAGTGCACAGAAAAAATATAAAGATCAGGTTACCCGAAAATCATCTCAAGCTCACGGGAAGGGTGGGGTGTGAAAGCGGAGGAAAGAGAAGCCGAAAACACGCCACCAAAATTGGCCGGCCGGCAATTTTTGCATCTGTGTGTGCGCGTGTGCTTGCAGTTCATTTGAGAGGATGAAAATCAATGAAGGGGAGCAAATAGCAGAAAAGGAAGTGGCAAATGACAAAAAAACGTGCTCCAGTTGCTTAAACTTTGCCAAATTTACCGTTGCGTATCGTAGTGCAAAAGTCGTAAAAGCTTATCGCTAGGTGGCCATAAACTTAAAAACTAATTAATTCGAGTGTGCACTTTAGTCCCTCTCAAACATATTTGTTTTATTATTATCCAACATATGAGCAAACATGCTAGGTACATAACATATAAATGTATACATATGTACAGTTTGAATATTTGCTTTGGCTGCTCTTGTGGGATCATCATCGTGACACAGCTTTTTGGGACAGGTGCCATAGTGCTAGTTTGATGTATTTTAGGGGAAAGTTCCCACCGAACTTTGCACTCCGGCCCATTAACTTTGGGGGCCAACGATCGCAGACACCGCAAAAGTTGCGAGATAACAGCTTTTTAGCATATGAAATTGCAGGTGACCATTACTATACCAGTGCTAACTATACTACCTATGTAGTATATAAACCTTGCACCGCTCTGCTTTGTATTTCGATACCTCATATCTACGTTTGTGTTCCCCCGAACTGGCGTCTAGACCAGACGCTTCCGAATCGGGAAACTTGAGAGGCTCGCCAGAATATGTAGCCTGAGGCACCCACCCGCCTTTGCGGTTTCGGTTTTAGCGCCAGACCTGGGCCCCATTCCTGCCACGTAGATCTCGGTTTTCAGACCCTAGAACAGCCAGGGCAGGGGGCCTCGTCCGCAGATATCAGCTATCGGAACAGGCCGTATATATAAATGCGATAAACTATATGCTTTACGGGGAGGCATCGGGGACGATAATTGGACACCGATTACGGATTTTGCACTTTGGGCAGTCCCAGTCCCTATCGTTTGCTAGACTTTTGTGTGGAAATTGCAGGCGAGGCTAATCTTTTCAAGGTTTTCGCGAGTCGAGAATCGAGAATCATCGGGTGCATATACACATGTACATGAGTATGTGCCCAATCAATCTCCGGTACAGTTGCTGGGTTCCCACGTAGCACCACCACGTCAGTTGACACTTGACTCGAGAGGACTAACGAAAATACCAGCTTGCCGTGGGGTCTGGGGCCCATACATAATTGAACATAATTGATTGCCCCACTTGGGGCTTGATGGGTGAACAATGTCCCCAATGAACGAACACACAGGTCAAACCGATAGAAATGGCAAATTTATGTTGAGATTACTTGGATTTCAAAGATTAAGTAAGCACCGGTGCATAGTCTGCACGGTTTCTATAGGAATATATTCGAGTATGTATAGCTCATCCCGGAGGTGCGGTTACTGGGTGCAGCCCTCAGATAAGATGCTGTCCGCCTGGCCTGTGTGTATTTCGAGGGGCTGTGCAATTGATAAGGTCCGGGAGACGGCGGCCCGCATTGTTCGTTAACCTTGAGCTCGACTTTTGACGTTCCGGCGATGTCTGCAGGGAACTTTATTATTTTTAATTAAATATAATACGATTTGCATTGTCGCTGCTTCCTCTGGATGCCGATCTTTAATGGGCTAATTCAATTATGTGCAGTCTGTTCATGTTTCCCATTCCCATTCTGATTTATGATTTATTTTGTGCTTCTGAGCCTCCGAAATTCTGACCCTCTGCTTCCCTCCATTCGCAGGCGTTGGCATGATCATGCGCAAGGCTGGAAACAGCGTCAGCCCCACCGTCGAGCTGACCAAGGATGGGGACACCTACACCCTGACCACCACCTCCACCTTCAAGACCTCGGCGATCAGCTTCAAGCTGGGCGAGGAGTTCGACGAGGAGACCCTGGACGGACGCAAGGTGAAGAGCATCATCACCCTGGAGGGCAACAAGCTGACGCAGGAGCAGAAGGGCGACAAGCCCTCGACCATCATTCGCGAGTTCACCGACAGCGAGCTGATCACTGTAAGTTCGCAACCGTTACAATTACCCAATCGATCCTTCACCATCGACCTCGCCCTTTGCAGACCCTCACCATCGGTAGCGTGAAGAGCGTGCGCACCTACAAGGCCGTCTAAGGGCCCCCGGGAGGTGTCCTTGACTGATCTATATCCATAACCATTCGACTACTCTGCATCGCAACTAACTCAGCCACTATTGTTATTGACTAACAGTAAACTAAACTAAACTTAACCCCAAGGAGTTGCACGAATAATGTAATTTATAATCACACCCGTACACCCCTCAGAGGTGTATGCAGAAATGCCCACAATTCCAACTGCATTTGAATAAACCAAAACACTGAAGTGCTTTATAATTGCTTCTATTTTATTGACATCCTGATAGTGGTACATGCCCTAATCTCAAGTGTGGGGGCGTAATCAATATGGAAATTTTAGATTGGGTGTACTTGTGTTACCATGGTCAGTGTGACACAGTGTTTTGCCGCGTAAAGTGGCATAAATAGTGTTTATTAGGCTAATTACCAAGTCGGACGCGAGATAGGAACAATAGTTTGAGGAGGGAATTGCTTGAAGTTCCCTTGAAAACAAGATTGGGCATGTGACTCATGCCTGGGGACTGCACAGGCTCTACTGTACCCATGAATGTGCATTTTGAGCATCCAACTTGCCTTAATTTGTGTTCAGTCCCAGTCTGCCCACGCGCTTCCTGTGCGACTTTTTCGCGACTTTAGTGGCAATTGAGAATGACGTGTATTGTGTGTGGGAAGGAGGGAATTTAAGAGCAAGTGGGGGAGGAATCTCCCGGAGCTGGGGACTGGGAGCTGGGGCAGGCGCAGGCGCATTCCCGGCCGGAGAGTTGGCAGCCTGGCCCGGTTTTAACTCAGTTATCATTTAACGTTTGCCGGCTGCGTTAGTGCGACTATGGGACCGAATTGCGTCAATTGGTAAATAGTAAATCTTCTGAATTTGGGGCACTTGGAGGCTTATAAATGAACAATGATAGCGTATTTATCGATTGGGCCTTAGGGTGCACAGAATGTGTGTGATAAGCTGGATATACACACGCAGGCATCATCAGTGTTGTGGGTGCGTTCGAGTTTACGTGCGTGGTAGTTGTGTAATCGCGGTGGAAAAAGCTGGTCTACTTTGCGGCGCCCGCAAAAGTTTAAACCGGGTGAAATGTGCGGCGTCAGCAAATGTGGCGTATCACGCCACCGCCGTTACTTTGGAGCTCGCTCTCCCGCTCTCGTCCAGCCCCACTCTCTCTCTGGAGACGGGATCCCCTGCACTCGAAAAAAAGCGAAGCCCAAAAAGTGTTTGGAACACCTTTCGAATGACCCCAAGCCAAACCGGTTCGCCGAGGGGGAGAGCCCAAGAATTCCGGCGGTCGTGGAGCGACTGCTTGGAATGGATGTGGAATATGACCCGCCTGTTGTTGGCTGGCATTTCTTCGAGTGTAGAGCGCTTGTTTACAAATCGCCCACCATTGGAACGTTCGCTTTCGCTCGCCGATTGGAAATTGGAATTTTCGTATAGTGGTTCTCCGTGGGCCGATCAGTTGAGGTTCAACCGCTGGCCACGATCGCAGCTCTCGTCCCCACCGCCTGTGTCTCCGCCACCGCAGCTGCTTCTGGGCATTCCAACAAATTAATAATTCCGTTTTGCATTTATATCTATGTGAGTAGTCCGAGTTCTACGCGGCCTGATAAAGATCGGGAGATGCATCTAAGTGGGATGGCTCTGTGTGTGCGATCTTCCGGGGCCTGTTTGAGTGAGAGAAAGTGGTTACAGGCCTTCCAGCCAAACTTTATCAGCAGTCATTGTTTATGTTTATCGAGATTTCCGGACCGATACGTGAAGGGTGGCTTAAACCATTGAAATCACGAGCAGTGCTTAATTATGGACTAGTATTTATGGTCATGCCAAAGTTACATAACCGCACTGAAACAATGCGAAAAAAAAAATTGTCAAGTGCAAAGAGCGAACCCAACCCGCCAGCTGATATTGAATGTATTGTACCGCTCCCAGTCGAACCGCCAGACATATGTGTATATAGACTATATCAGCCGATCTTAAGTAATCGCCCGAGCAGATTTTCCAACATTTCTAGCCGATTCTCTGGCTGCCGGCTCTGTCGGTTCCCTGTTTTCGGTCTGAACCTTGTCCCCAAGGTGAAATTTTTGGCAGCAGCAGCCGCTGATTAGACAAATCTCCAATCAAATGGAAATCACCAATTTCGGAGAGTCTGTTGTCCAAACATTTGGCAGTTTATCGTTGGTTTTTAGATTGCAAACGGCGAAATGAAATGGCACAAATATTTGATAAGAATATTGGGGTCGTTACTTCTTGTCTTACTCCTATCAGCAAATTGATAATAACCCATAAACGACACCCTTTTTGCTTCTGAAATAGAACATACTCGATGGGGGGACTCCACCGGTTGCAAAAATCCAAACTGCCCAATTTGAGAAAATTATATAAATATTGTACAATGAAGCAACCCAACTGTGTGACAAATGTAGTATAAGTCCGAGACTTTGACCCGAGAAAATTACGAGTATTTTATAAGTATTTTTAACACTGAAAACTTAAACAATATGCACAAACACAAGAAGACTCTATTTCGGACTCTCCTTCAAAATTTGTTTAAAAATAGGCAGCGATGGTTTTGTGGGACGGCGCTCGGAGCCCCCCCGATCACCGTTCATACTCTAGACACGACTCCTCTTTCTCCAGCTAGCTTGCACCTATACACCCAGCAGGCCGACATGGATCGCCACCTGACCAGCCCCTACCGCCTGCGCCCCTGGATGCCCTATACGGGTGCGGCGGCGGCAGCGGGTGGCGGCGAAATGGGCATGAAGGGCATCATTGCCGGCGGCATCACCGGCGGCATCGAGATCTGCATCACCTACCCCACCGAGTTCGTGAAGACGCAGCTGCAGCTGGACGAGAAGGGGGCGGCCAAGAAATACAACGGCATATTCGACTGCGTCAAGAAGACGGTGCAGCAGCGAGGATTCTTCGGCCTCTACCGCGGCCTCAGCGTGCTCCTCTACGGCAGCATTCCCAAGTCGGCTACTCGGTGAGTGCTATCATGGCAGAAAGAAGTCTAAAAACGTTCCACTGTTCCAGAAGTTAAAGAGATCCCCTCGTTATCCCCTTGAAGTGATGGTCCCTTTACCTTTGAGAATTTACATAACTCCGAAAGAAACAAACCTAACTCAGCTTGACCTAGGAAAATATTCCCAAATTGCCATAAAATGGACAATTCGTTATCAGAGCGTCTGGGACTAGCTATGCTTTATCAGTTGCCATTTGCTTGTTCAGTGAAATCTAGAGCACTAGCGGTCCCTAAACATCCATTTATTATGTAAATATTGGGAACCTATAGAAGTATGTTTTCCGAAGAGATCATACGATTGTTATGATGCAGTAACAAACATCCAATTATGGAAATATTAGGAGGCTATGCGTTTTCAAATGATCTTACAATTGTTAAAATGCAGACACAAATTAGATGATAATCATTTGGAGCACTAGCTCACCATAAACCAGAAATTCTTATATTAGGAAGCCATAAGTTTCAAATGATCTATGATATACGTTCCCCATTTCTTTCCTGTGCGAAATGTATAGACCCTAAAAAATAAAACCTACGATTGTTAGGATGCAGAATTATATGATTATAAAATATAACCTAAAATTCAATTCACTAATTGCACTAATATATACCCAAATGAACTAACAGATTCGGCGCCTTCGAGACCCTTAAAACGCAAGCGCAGGACTCCAATGGACAGCTGAGCAGCGCCGCAAAGCTGCTGTGCGGCTTGGGAGCGGGCGTGTGCGAGGCGATTGTGGCCGTCACACCCATGGAGACCATCAAAGTGAAGTTCATCAACGATCAGCGCAGTGCGAACCCCAAGTTCAGGGGTTTCTTCCACGGCGTGGGCGAAATCGTGAAGTCTGAAGGCATCGGCGGAATCTACAAGGGACTCACTGCCACCATCCTCAAACAGGGCTCCAACCAGGCCATCCGCTTCTACGTGTTGGAGACCCTGAAGGACATATACAAGGGCGACGACCCGAAAAAGCCGGTGCCCAAGCTGGTCGTGGGAGCGTTTGGTGCCATCGCCGGTGCCGCTTCCGTGTTCGGCAACACGCCGCTGGACGTTGTGAAGACCCGGATGCAGGGCCTGGAGGCGGCCAAGTACAAGAGCACCGCCGACTGTGCCCTGCAGATCCTGAAGAACGAGGGACCTGCCGCCTTCTACAAGGGCACTGTACCGCGTCTGGGACGCGTGTGCCTGGACGTCGCCATCACCTTCATGATCTACGACTCGTTCATGGACTTGTTCAACAAGGTCTGGATCTAAGGCGTACTAGTAGTTAACTAACCCATATCCACACCGTGCATTTTGTCTACCCCATTTCCCTAGTCGGCTGTTGCAATAGAGTCTATTTTCTAACGTATTCCAAGCAAGCATTTTTACTGTGTACACTCGACAAATTTATATTTTATATTTTATATTGCTCTGATTTCACTCTCGTTGTTTGGCAAACTATTTTAAAACGGAACTATATTTGCAAATGTACTTTATTTTAGAGACTTTATGTATTCTCTATTTCGGTTAGAGCTTAAAACAAGATTACAAATAATCAATGCATGTTTTAGACTCTAGAGGAATCTAAACGAAAAACTGTTGAGTTTGTAAATAAAAACTCTTTGAATGTAACTATGGATATACTATTATTGTAACATACTTGTATGCTAGTAAGCCTTAGATCGAAACTAGAACCCGGGCAATGGGAGGCTGTCGTGGGGCATAAACTCTACGCTCTTAGCGTTTCCAAATTCAGTCGGACATCTTGGAGACATCACTCGGGGTTAACTTACTGCGGAAAGATATCTTGCACCATGGATTGGGGTTAGATTAAGCTATGTTTAGGCTAACGCGCTCAGCGCACAACGTTGAGCGGAATCGAGGCGTTCTTGTTGCTCACAATGCGGCCCAGCTTCTCGTCCAGGGGCGCCTCCAGCTCCTGCCAAATGCACTTGCCAATCAGGGCGATCTCCTCGAGCGGCGGCCGGAACGCCACCAGCAGATTGAGGCAGATCCCGTCCGAGTTGCCCTGCTCCGTGGGCAAGTGCTCCACGCCCAGCAGTCCGTGCGGCCTGTGCTGCGGCAGCTCGGCCCCGAAAATCTCGATCATGAACTTGCGCAGCGTCGAGTGCAGGCTGCGGTTCGGGTGCAGCTCGACCGTGGGAAAGTGGCGCGAGTTCTTCTCGCTGACCAGCACGTTCAGCGAGTTGTGGGCCCGCTTCCGGGCCACGGCCAGGACCCGCAGGTAGTTCCGCTTGTGCGAGAAGCGCACGGGCAGGATCTTGTTGTGCCAGGGCGAGGGGTTGTCGGCGATCGTCTGCCCCTGGTGGTAGGTCCGGCCTATCTCGATGATGTTCAGGATGTCGTTGGCCCGCAGGGGCAGATCCCTCGGACTGCGCACCCAGCGCGCCTGCACGGACTCGGCATCGGCCTCGGCCGGCGTCTTGAGGCGTCCGCCTGTGATGCGGCCTGTGAGCACGAAGCGGAACCACGAGCCCCCGGCCGCCTCCACGGCCAGCAGGGTGGTGAGCTCGGCATTGAGGCCCGTCTCCTCGAACAGCTCCCGGGCGGCTGCCTCCGTGATGGACTCGCCGCGCTCCATGCGTCCGGCGGGTAAGTACCACTTGCCTGGCCAACGGAGTGGAGCGTTAGTGGTTGCTTTGCGGCATTAGTGGTTGCCATTGCGGCGGCGGCTCACCTGCACAGCTCTGCTTGGCCTCCTCGATCATGAGCAGCTCGTTGTGCTCGTTGAACAGCACACAGGCCACAATGTAGGTCACTGTCTGGCCGAGAACCGGAACAAAGTCGGAGGCCGACGAGGGCTGCACGCCCTGGGCCTCGGCGGTGGCGTTCTGCTCCTTCAGCGAGAAGTCGCACAGCTCCTGGGTGACCTCGCCGAGGTCTTTGCCGTCCAAGAGGCGGCGCACTTTCTCCACAATCGTTGTCATCCTGCACTCTCTAGAAAGCGGTTCTGGCGTTAGCGACGAAACGCGGCTCGTTTGGCCAATAATCTACTCACGCTTAGTGACTCAGTTCGATGAACATGCTCCGCCCAGCCTTGGTCTAGGTCTCTGCATACAGATGTATGCAAATCACACGCGAACTGGCTTCGAATTCTCGAGCGTACGCGCAAAGAACGTGTCTGGCTCGGGAGCGGTCTCTCAAGTGACTGTCTGGTGGTCTTTAAATGCCCAATAAAGCGGCCGCAATCAAGTTTTTTCTTGCTTTTTGTTGCTGCTGCTGCTGCTGCTGCGGCTGCCACAGGTGCTGGCCTCTATTGCTCTCTATTGCTGTATTGATATCGGAATGGATGTCAAATAAGCCGCTCGACGGGTTTTCTTCGGAGAAAGTGCATTGGAATGCCAGCTGTTATTTCGGTTCGGATTCCGCGATTCCTATTCTTTGTCCCGGGTGTTGACAGTTGCACTGATTACCCCGAAACGGGCCGCCGGCGAGCGCACTTGACAATGCTTGGGTATTGATTAATTAGGAAGAAACACTCGGGAAACACTCAGAGGCGGTTACAGGGAATTTTGTTTGGAGCCACAGCTGTTCGTTGTTTGTTGTTTTGGGTTTCGGCAGGGCCAGTGTTGCATAGGAAGCAGGGCGACCACCAACTAGTGTTGGAAAAAGTTTGAGTTTCGCGTTGCCAACCGGGCAAGCAGGCTGGTCCCACTGGCCGAATTCAAAAACCCAAAACAATATAAGGAGGTTTACCTTGCCCTAACAAATGCAATGCGCTAATGCACTTGTTTCCTGGTAATCGCCACAGTGACACGGCACATCACTCAATTTGCCAGCCAATTGGGCGGAGCAAGCCAACAAGAAACGGGCGGCGGGCCATAGATTACCATTAAAGCCAAATAAATATCCCCGGGCGCATGTATCGGCGGATGTGTGCGGTGTTTGTGTGCAGGAAGCATCGCTGATTGCCGGCAATAAAATTTGAATGCGGAAATTTCATTGTTTACCCAAATCGATCATCATTAAAAGCATTGCTGTTGTTGCCGTTCCCGCTTGCCATTGCAAAAGTGCCAATTGCCCTGAATCCATTGCGTATACTTAACGTGGGCGGAGCTCCTGGGGTCGCTCACTGGGAGTGGGACCCGGGGAGGGCAGCGCGGATGGGCCCGGGGTGTGTGTATCTGGCCTGACAGTGCCGGGGCAACTGGTAATGGGCCTGCAAACTCCGATGCCCGGGTAGGTAATTCAATTTTGCGCAAATGCTTGATTTGCCATTTAGCTGCGAGACTTAATCCAAGGTTTTCCTTCCGCCCGGACCAGTGAAAGAAAAACCACTTGCGTGTCTGTTCTCGGTCGTTTTATTACTGCTTGCAATTAGAAAATTATAAGGGTATTTATTTAATGGTTTAAATTATCAAAGGGAGAATATGGGAAGTTAATATCATTTGGTCTCTAATTCCCATCAGTTTTTCCTAATAAAGTTATATAAATACACTTTATAGGTACCACAGCGTTAAATTAAACTAATACTTATTGAATTAGAATATACGAGTACATATACGAGAAGAGAGAAAATGTGAAGTAAATATAGTTTATAATTCCTATCAAAAAATAATATATAAGAAGTATATAAGAAATTGGAAGTAATTGGAAGGTAATTCAGGGGTAAAATATATGATAAAGAAATTTAGAAAGTTAATATAACTTTAGTTCCAAATTCCCAAATGTTTTTCGTAATAAATTTAATACATATGATTTATATTTACACAGTATTTAAAGATACATTTAAAGATACGCTTAGCTTAGTTCCTATTACTTTTACTTATACATTTATTGTTGTGCTTCCAATCATGAGTATTTCCACGCTTATTGTATAAGAATATACATCCTTGAAGAGAAAAGTGTATCGTAATATGGTCTGAGGTGTGTTTACACATTTTATTTGCGTAGGACAATCAAAGCAGAAGCTGTAAAATGGGAAATCCTGAGGACTCCTGACCTGGCTCTTTTTTCTCCGTGTGGTTATGGCTGCTTTTCCCCTTGCTTTACGCTTCACACTCCCCCCCATCACGCTTCCGTTTGCAATCCCTTTGCTCCTCAACCACATTTCACATAAGACTTTTGTCATTATATTGTTAATTTGTTTTAGTTGTTTTTTAATTTCCTTGGAGAGTCGCAACCTCGTAGAAGCGCACATGCGTGTGGGCCCATCTGCAATAGTGTGCGTTAACTGCGCCAAAGTGTGTGCGGGTGTGTGTGCGAGTGTGTGGGCGGGTGTGCTAATGTACTGCGAGTGGATCTCTGGTAATAACGGCTAAAGTAAAATGCTGATAAAGTGGCGAATGTTTCGGAATGCGTGTATCCGCATTTGTGTGCGAGGATTCTGCTGCGTGGCTGCGATGACAGGCAAAAGCGAACACAAAACGTTCATTTCCCACATGCACCATTATTCGTTGAAACCCGTAAATTTCACCGAAAACGAACAGCAACATCAACACAGCAGCAGCAGCAGCAGCATCAGCAGCCGCAGCAGTAGCGGCAGCAGCAGAAACATCGGCAACACCAATAGCAACAAAAACAGGCACACCAATCCAAGAAGCTGCTTAACACGAGAATAATGTTTAAAATGTTTATTATGTGTGCAAGTGACGCGCGCTCCACTCCCGCTCCTTTGAATCCCCTAGATCCTTCCTCTGAGATGACAGGCCCAAGCGACAGGCCAGCACACACACAACACTGCACCGAGAGAAAATCATGTGTGCTATGCCTATGGTTCGAAATCAGGGCCAACTAGGCAACACAACAGAAAGTTCTTAACTTTCTAGAAACTTAATGCCAAGACGCAGCTCACTTTATTAGTTAATTATTAATTCATTTATAATATAAAGTCTCAAGGATATATAAAGCCCAAAGAATCAATAAATTGTACGGTCAATTGTCTCCAATTTAATGAAAATAACTTTTAGTACAAATGTATACCGACCAGTAACAAGCTGTAATGTATCCACTTTCCGCACAATTTTGTGAATAAAATCTTTAAGCTGAATTTCCAAAGAAATATGATTATCAACAGATGACGGGCAAAGTGACTTTTATATTTTAAATTACCTAATTACTCAGAAAAGAAGGTTGCATGATGAATATGATGAAATGAAGCCGCTTTTAAAGGAGGCCGCAAACCTTTCTGCGAATATATTTTCAAAGCATAATACAATAATTTAGCTCACGAACTGCGGCCTGTCGTTATATTTTGCATAATGAGCGTAATGCCAGAAACCACTTTACAAATATGCGTTTTATTTAAAACGTTTAGCTGTCGGCCCGCCCGGCCTGGCCTGGCCCGGCCTGACACACAAATCCTTAATCGTACGAACACGAAATCAAATCCTGGCTGCGTGTAACCGCGTTGCGTACGAAATGTCGTATTTTTGTTTCTCTGTGCACGCACACCACCACTGCCCCACACATACACAAAGATACAGACACAACTACAGATGCAGATGCCGATGCCGAGGCAGGGGCTGAAATGTCTGTGGCAATGTTGATATTCGCCCGCTCGCTCACGGACCAGGCCAGGCTATGAGGCAGCTTTGTCGCCGAATGGCAAACTCTCCGCCGGATGCGAAACAAGTAGTCCAAATAACCCGCAATAAGCTTTTGTCACGATTAACAAGGCTTACGCAAATGTGTGTCTCTGTGGTGTGGCAGCACCCCTTCCCCCCTCCCCTCTGCCCGTACCCCAGCCACGGTCCCTGCCCCCTGGCTGGTCCCTTTGCAGGCAACATAATTACATGCACGCCATGTGTCTGGTTTGCTGACGTGTGGGCGGGTGCGTGTGCCTTTGCCATATTTTAGATTAATGATGGCGTCGACTCGTATTAGGCAAATGAAGAAATCGACATCGACATGCGGTTGGGGGTGAGGTGAGCTCACCCGCAAGATCTGGAATTAAGGAGCCGGCCTCATCCTGTGCGGTTTTCGCAGCACTTCCGCAACAAATTTGCCACAACAATAAGTGCATATCATTATGCTGATTTAAGTGGGCGCCTCTACCTCAACCTCCACCTCCCGCCCGCCCCACCACTCACTGTCACGCCGTGTAAATGCGAAAACGGAGCCCATCCATAGCGAATTATTGCCCGTACACCTGACCTGGCCCGCAAATGTAAGCAACACAGGAATCGCGGGGCTAGGGCTACGACTCCGACTCCGGCTCCGGCGCAGTCCCGGATCTTGAGGTACGGACTTTCACGGACCGGGAGCCAGAAGCCAGAAGCCGGGATCCAGGTGGGGCGGCGGATTTCGCTGTGCATGCAAGTGGGTACATAAATCTTTGTTTAAAGACACATGCACAATGTAAGTTAAATTGGCAATAACGTGCTTTCTTTTATACGCCAAGCTCACAGGCCAAGCATATACATTTGGGCTCACAGGAGCGGTTAGGTAAGTAGAACCCAAGAAATGGGTAACATTTTGGGGTTTTGGGGAAGGGTTTACAAAATTTGAATTTAATTTCTAACTTAATCATTGCCAAGTTCGAAGTATTTCGGGTTTACCAATATTTACTTGTAATTTTCTAATCCCAAACTATCAATCTTAATACATCATTGATTTCTAATGGTCTTACTATGAAAATATTTGATTTCTCATTTAATCATTGCAAATTCTTTACCTATACCCTCTCCATCAATCTTACTATGAACCTCATTGGAATTCTAATATCATTATCCTAGGTAAAAATCTCAAGTTGAAACACTAAACCAGTTACTTTATTTGTCTTGCTAATTTGTAATCGCTCGCCCGAGTTATTTGCGAATCATCTGCTGGCCTATAACAAGGAAATTGCTGTGTTTAGAGGGTCGTTAGTCATTCAGGGTTTTTTATTCTTATGAGGACATATTTAATTATTTATGTTTATATTTTACTTGCCCGCAACCTTTAAGTGTGTGCACCATCGGTGGAGTAATAAAATTTTCATTGGCATTGCTATTATTTTTTCCGACACTGTGCCACCTCTTCCCCCGCCCCCGCCCCCTGCCAAATAACCACGCCATATGTATGCAGATGTACGAGTAGATGTGGCCCCCGTATACATAACGGTAACGGAACCTTGTTTGCAAGGAAGTAACAACCTGTTCTCACCCCGTATGTCGTGGGTTCCGACGCTTTTATGTGGGGCCCCGGGTCCGGGTCGAGGGGGCGGTCCTGCCACGCTCGCTCGCTCCTCTATGCCCCGGACCGACCACTGATGTTTTTGTTGCTGTTATGCTTTAATTATGCCCTTGTCAAAAGGCGGGTCTGGGGTCCGGGCCTGTCCGCCGCACTGGATTTGGTACCAGCTCCGGCTCCCGCTCCGGCTTGGGCTTCGGCTCCATCTTCTGGCTTTGTTCGAGCGGATACAAATTTACTATGGCCATGTGCAAGTATATACGGCATACTCGAAGCGAGTATACGCCCAAACGGCGAACGTGTGCGAAGGTTGTCCCATAAAATTCGGGAAAACACATCATCGATTGCAAATACTCGGAAAATCTGCAGCATCATCAATGCAAAAAGTGGTTCTGTCCCCAACCCAGCAACCCTTCAATGCAAAAAAAATGAGACTTTTTTCCACCTCCTTTCAGTTTGCCGCGAATGGTGCAGAGCTTTCATATTTTTCCTTCGAACTAAACTAACAAAAAAGTTATCCTTGCCCGCCACTTGAGCTGCCATTAAATTCGCTTTTGGCCCGGCGAGAACGGAAACACGATTTTCGGTCTCTGCCGAGGATGAGTCCCCCAAGGGGATGTGCAATCAACGGGTCCGTCACCCGGTTGCTGCTGTTGTTGTTGTTGATGATTTACTTGCCCCACAACCTCCGACCCGCGCCTCCAGTTTTCATTTTTCGATGGCCGGTAATCAGATTCGTCTATACTGGACTCACGGGTCAAAGGACGAAAATGAATCATTTTGAATCTATCAACTTTTTAACGAAATTATCACGGCCACAGAAAAAGTTTTCCGGGCTAGTTGGCTCCGAAGGAAAAGTTTCATAAAAACTGGTAACTTGTAAAATATAATTGAGTGGGCGTGAAGCGGTAATTACACATAATTCAATGGTTTTTGTCAATAGTTTTACAACACTCGCATGGTATTCGGTAAGGTGACCTTACCGCCAAACCGATGATTTCATGGTTACCACAAGTTTGAGTACGAGTATGTGCTAAGGCAACATAAAAAGTATTATATTTGAGGGGGTCAACCAACTTTGAATTACCTTAAGTTTTATTTTGAGTTAAACGAAAATAGTACTCGTATAAACGCCGGCACACGTTTATGAATGGCTTCAAAAGTCCCCTAAAAGTTTCGCTTAAAACCAAACTCTAGATATTAACATCAAAGAAAGCAGCATACTTCCTCGTATTTTCAATGCTGCTTATACGCACGAGAGACTTTGCAGTTGAAATTTAAAACATAATGAAAGCATGCGAAAAAAATGAATAAGTGAGGTATAAAGATATTACTCGAAGAGAAAGTTGCCAAAGTTTGGCCCGAAAATGTTTCATATCAAGTGAAAATGAGGCCACAAACTTGCCAACAAAAAGGAAAACAGAAGCGGAAGCGTGTAAGCTGCCGAAAAAAGCCTCCGCAGTGCCCCGTAAGATAGGTAAGCATTACGCCTTGTTTCTACATACTCGTACATATACATATTTCTGCGAAGGAATTTATTCCCAGCCCCGGCCAGGCGGTAATTTGAACGTTGGGCCGGAATTAATGAATCAACCCACTCGTATGATGAACGACATCTATGTTTAAATACGATATGGGACCCGCGTTGTCTTTCGCAGGATTCCTGGCAATCTTATCAGGGCAAAGCGTGAGCTTATCTCATTAAATGTCAGGAGACGTCATTGAATCATTTTACAAACGGCTGAGTACAAGTCGCATACAGGACAGGACACGACAGGACGGGGCAATCCTGGGCGGACTGTGAGGCGGAACTATGAGGCATATAAAGCAGGTCCTAGACCTAGCCTGGCACTTGAGCCCCCCAACTCACACACACATACTATAGTAGGTATATATTTCTGTTCCGACGCACACAGCGCAATTGCTGACAAATGAGATAATTTACACGCTGAAATGAAGCCCATAAAGGCTCATTTAAAATTCAGCGGCGTCTGGGGCATAATTTTTTTTTTCGCTGCCTGCCGCCTGGCTTTGCTTTTCCTTCGCTTTTCCCCAGCACCCCAGAACCCCAGCTCCCCCCTGGCCCCTCAACATTTTGCACTGCCCCCTGCCAGGGTTACTTTTTCCGTTGTGTTTTGTGTTTAATGGTTCCTTGCCATGACATACGTGGCTGGATATTAAAAGTGGAATGTTGAGTGGAGTGGAGTGGCAAGGCATAGACTGGGGACTGGGAGTGGGAATGGGATTCGGAGGCGGTGTGGTTGCGAACGGCAGCTCGGCAAATAGCTTTGGGGCCCAAAAACCAGAGACACAGAGACTCAGAGAGAATGAGCCCGCCAGGGAGGCGGCCGATGAGTGGGAGCATCTTTATTAGCATACGGCATAAAAATGTTTATTAAAGATGGTTGCGAAACGCTCGCCCGGAAAATGAGAGAGAGGCTAGCGTGAGGAAAATGAAAAACTTTCCCCCGAACGTACATAAGTATCGCAATTTGGGTTTCCTCTTCCTGGTTTGGTCCGCGCCGTCCGGCTTATTGTAAATCGAATTGAAGTTTTTGATTAAGGCCGGAAATAACCGGAGGGCGTGTCGGCCCCTCCCGGCCACGCCTCCTTTTGGCTCATTCGGGGACCGCAGGCGAGTTTGTCATTTGTTTGAGGCGGCATTTGTTGTTGCTGTTGTTGTTGTGCGTGTGTTTTTTTTTTATGATGTTCAACTTAATTTTATACAAATGACCCTAGGTCATATCACCATTTATATCCGTCAATCCCTTTTCGGTATAAGTTTTATATTTGCCTGTTTTCTTTTTATTCCTTTGAGTTTCCACATCCCTCGGCCGTCTCTGTTGCTTTTAAGGGCATTTTTATGTTCGCTGGAAGCGGCAACTAACAGCCGAACGAGTCCTGAGCTGTCCTAAAAGCCTTTAGCCAAATATCTTCAAGAGACACAAGCGGCAGCCACAGCCGCAGAAGAGACAGTCGCACCAGCAGTAGCAGCAGCAGCAGCAGCAGCAGCAGCAACAGCCACTGGGCGTAGCAGAAGGATTCCACAGAGTCCTTGCCACGAATCCATAGATACCCTTACAATATGCGTTTATTTATTTTGATAGATTTTCCCCCAGTCTTTGGCAATTGGTGTTCAAACTCGTAGGGATACAACAATGAAATGTGCGTACATTTATGCATATTTTTAATTGATATATTGGGCCTTGTTTGTGACAGACACTATCACTCATTTTACCATATTCTGATTAATATTTTCCTTGCCAACGAACTTGATTCCTATCGCAAGTAAATGTCAAACAAAATGCTCAAAATTGATTAATTAAAAACTTTCGAAATGGCTGCGAAAAATTTAAATACTCTGGAAAAGGGCATGAAAACAACTGAGTGAGCAGAGACAGCCATGTGCATATTTTTATATGCCAGTATATATGTATAGAATGTGCGGGGAACACATGTACCTACATATTTGTTTGTTTTTGGCCATTTATGTATGTCTAGGCTTATGTAAATACGAAAAACGACGAGTTTTTGTTGGCTGGGAAAGCTAAAGCGGAGTTCGGGCTTGGGTTTCAAACCCCACCCCGAATCCTGGATGCCAATATAAAAAGCCAAGCTGAGCCACTTGTGAAAATGAAAGGAAAATGTCGGCAGGAGACGCAGCCTGAGAATGAGATGGACATCAGCCAACAGGCAACGGACAAGCGGACATGCGGACGCACGGACAAAGGACACGAGCAGAATGAGCAGCAGGAGGTGGAGGTGGAGCTGGGCGATGGCCCGGAAGATGTGAGAGGGTTCGCAAAAGTCCTCATACAAAGAAACCAAAGTTTTCCCTCAGCTCGAGTCGCAAATATTTCCTGGTTATTCTTCGGCCGAGCAATTGAGTTAGATTTGATGCATATCAGATGCTTATGCTCTGCTGAATGCTGAATGTCGTCCAGGGCTCCCCCATGTGGCCTCCACCCACCCCAGTCCCCAAGCCCCGAGGCCCGAGTCCAAAGCTCGTCCTTGCCCAGTTTCCTGCGAGTGTGCCTCGCCCTGACCACTGGTAAACTCCCAGCTCAGCCATCTATGTAAATGTCCTCCGGGGTGTTGAATTGGAGACCCGTCGATGGGGCGTGCGGGGCTAAGCAGGGGATTATCGAGTGCACCCGCAGTGGCCACTATATTTGCATATACAGTGCGTGTCAAAACTATAAATCATTGCGTTGCAAGTCGGCAGCAACAACGTTCATGGGGCTGTCCTCAGGGAATTAAAAAGAAAGTTGTATGCATTTTAAATTCAAAACAATGCTTTTCCCCCAGTGAGCCTATGCATGGCCAATGAATTTGTGAAAGCCGAATGTTTTTGCAGTTGTTCCGGTGCTAACTGGCAAGGAATTTCATTCTGATTGCTTGCAGGGAACTACTATATTCTTGGTTTCCATTCCCATATTTCCGGTGCACACTCCGGTGCACACTCGTTGCATTATTAGAGTCCGAGATCATCCAATTCCTGCCCTTTGCGGCCTGAAAT
Source organism: Drosophila ironensis (assembly GCA_021223825.1). NCBI lineage: Eukaryota > Metazoa > Arthropoda > Insecta > Diptera > Drosophilidae > Drosophila > Drosophila ironensis. The sequence continues at coordinate 6,151,501 of JAJJHQ010008452.1, read as the reverse complement.
CAATATACTATATTTGGTATAATTTAATTGTTGAACCAGCTATTTGGGTTGTTCATCAATAAGTCATAAACGCACCAATTACTGGGGCATTCGCAGGCGCCCTGCTGTTGTGTTCCGCACTGTGCGCCTAGTTAGTTTTGTTATTTGCACAAAACGGATGAAGAAATGTAATTAATTATTGTGTCGAGTATAAATAAATATTGTTGTAGTCCATCGCATGCAGTTTCTTTGTTTTTGTTCTCAGTCTATCTCGCTCCTTCATCTATCCGTGGGTGTTGCTGTGCGATTGTGTTCTGGCCATAAATCAATAGATACACACACACGAGCGGAAGAGGCAATGCACAAGTTCAACTGACCATGTGACACATAAATATGTAGCATACATGGTATGAGCAGGATGGGCCTGGGCCGGGGATGTGGGGGCGGTGCGTCCGTCCTCCGGGGGCAGATGAAATGTTATCGCCGGGCGGGGAGTGGGTCCGTGGGAAAACACTTCGGGGAGCGCCGCCAGCACTCGGATCGTGTGGAAATCGCCACGGAAATGCGGGAGGATTTATCAATATTTTTCCATGGAAATGGAATCGTTTAACTGGGAATTTCCTAGTCCAAATGTACGAGAATTCCGTTCCAGGTGCTGATTTTCCTGACATTGTTTTAATTGACCCTTGGCCGAAACATAAATATCGTAAAGCTATTCATATGACTTCATCGTAAATCGGGGCAACTGGTCGTATACGCAATGCGAGCGGCCGACGTGCAAACTTTTTCAATTTCATTAAACTACCTTTTGAATATATGTATGTATGTATTTTCTCTTAGTTTGCAGGTCACCCCCAAAATTTCATTTTTGGCATTATTAAAAACTTTTATATAACTTTGCTTTGTGAAGTCAAATACTGACATGCAAGAATGCTGTTTGGCATTTTGCATGAATTATTTTTGGCAACAAGTTTCAAAACAATTAAAACTAGAATGCTGATTAGAATGTTTTCAACAATGTGACGTGCGATGCGTTTGGGCATTTGGCCAGATACAATTCCGAAAGCGAGCCTTGGAAACCACTTCGATGCGGCGTCAATCAATGCCATTAGCCGATGAGGCAGGCAACTGCATGCCACTAGCCGTGGTGCAGACTTAAATTGTCAGCCGCCCTAAAACCGGGTGCAATCGAAGGGCTAACCGGTTGGAGCAAGTGCAACCAGAGCGACTCAATGAATACATATTCCCCCTGTTGCAGGCGCCCTCGTTCCGCCGATTCCCGTCACCTGTCAGCTGCGATGACATCAGTTGCAGTGGCGCCTCAAAGGGACTGCCATTGGTTATTTATGCGGCCGGGCCAGAGGAATCTCTCTAACCTATTCCCTGTGGACGCTGTGGACGCTGTTCCCAATCGGAGGCTACTTGGGTCGCCTCTCCGCCATGACAATTGGGATCTTAATCAGTCTCGCATCTAAATGCCACTCAAATTGAATAATGAATGCAAAGTGGCCGGCACAGGGGGCCGCCCTTGCAGGAGGGGGCGTGGTATCGCTGCTCAATGAAATGCATTAAATCAGGCATCGTTGAAAGGCATCGCCCAGGTAGGCAGGCAGGCAGGCAGGCAGGTGAACGATGGCCCCAAAGGCAGTCGGCGAAATGGAAATTTCCACCATTGTTTGTGAGTATGGGCTGCGATTGGGCTTCGCCTGCTTACCCGTAAACATCAATTACGCCGCCGCCCAAACTATTCACGCGATTAGCCGCGTTCTCTAGTTATTGGATAATAGTTCCAGCCCCTGAGATTTGCTGATGGGGGCGGCCTTGCTGAAGGCCCGGCCGGGGCTATGCTATGCCGAGTGGGACTTACGCTGAATTGAATTAACGGCCACGTTGTCTGGGCCGGACTGTGGCGCTGTAAATTTCCAGCAATGCATCTGATAAGCCCCGGCAACGAGGCCCCGAACGCTGAAACGCTGAAATGCTCAGCCGGTAGACGAATCGGTGGCAGGAGCAGGACCACAGGCGGTGTACCCAGGATACCGGGAACCAGCACCCACACTGGCCCCGCAGAAAGGCCATTTACAGGCTCAGACGTAGAGTTATTTCGACGAAACAAGAAATGTAAAACAGACAGAAGCCGCCAGAAGGACTCGGTTATCCACAGAGCAAAACATTGTAGCATTGTTTCTGCTACACATATTTATAGGGGGACACAGATAAATTTGTGTGTCAAATTATACAGTAATAAAGAGATTATAAAATAATAAATTATAATGCCTCTTGCGTGCCGAAAATTGGGCATTTCGTGTGTAACCTTTTCAGATTGAAATTGTGTTTTCTTATCTGGTGTCGTGCCCGCAAAATGTGAATTTGAATAACTTAATCAATGTGTTTTTCCATTATACTTTATCTTATCTGCTGGCAGAGACACATGTGGCCGCCCAGGCTTTTCCAGTTGCGATTTTTGACTTGGCGTCAGTTTGGCCTAGTTCGCTTAGTTGGGCGTTGTGCGTTTATTTATTTACGACTTTGCTTTGTATCCTCCCATCAATCCCATCAGTGGATCGGGAAAATTCAATTTTAAAATGTCTAGGTCCTTAGTAGGAAGTACTCTATTTTTTGGCCGAGTGAAGGGGGAGTTTATTGCAGCGCTCGTCGTTTGCCAGCGCCGCCTTGGTCTGGTCTTAAAAGCGAAAAGCCATTTGTATTCATTTGAAATTAATTTAGCATTCATTCAAGGCAGCGGAAGCCGACTCGGCTTGGGGCGTCCAACCAACCAACAGCCACCCCGCACCCCATTAGCTCCACCCCTGGGAGGGGATTGGGAGGGAGACGGGGAGGGAGATGGGGCTCATTCACAGCGAACAATAAATGGCGTCGGAGAGCTAAGCAATGGATAAATACGTGTACGTGGCATACATTTAGGAGGCGACGACGTCTGGGGGTCGTGCCCACTTTCGCTTATCGATAAGCAGTTGAAGACATTTCCCCAACTACACGGCCCCGCCTGCGGAGCGGAGCCGGAGCCGGCAATTGAAACTACCACAATGCACAAGCCATTGGCAACGGCTTCGGGCCTGCTCCACTAATTTTAACAAATTAATTGGCAACAATAAATTCGCTGGCGAAAAGGTGAGCAGATAGCATCGCAGCGGGTGCTGGCCGTGGATCCGGGCGGTTGCCGGCCTGGGTGCCAGGGTGCCAGGGGGTGGATAGATTGCTTCACTAATTTGATTTCTTGAATGGGCCGGCTAGCGTTAAGTATCGCCACGGAGTCGATAGATTCCGATACCCATTACCAAGGGAGTTTGCAGGTTTATCATAGAATTCGACGCTGCCTTCGTTTGCATGTAAAAATCTGTATAGAGATTGCCATAATAACCAGGGAATTGGCTTGTAATTTTAAAGTCATGTTCCGAGTGTGGAATACTCCGAATTCCCCATTCGCATGTCACAGGGACCACCTGGAAGATCGTAAAATAGTTTTGTTATCTGACAGCATAATGTGAAAAGTAATTTGATTTTTGTGCGCCAAGTAGTTTGACCTGATTGCGTGTGAGTGTCAGTGCGCTGGCTTAATTATGGAATGTGTAAGCGGCTTAGTGGCCACTGGCTACTGGCCACCCTCCCAGCCACATGCATATCCCAGTTCCGGTGTATTCCCATTGCCATTGTTTGGTAATGGAATTCTATAATCAAATGCCAACTCGCCTGCACACCTGCACACTCCTGCACTCCTGCACTCGGGCACGGGGCGAAACAAGTTTAATCATTGGTAATGGCCGCTAGGTGGCTTGCCAATTACAGGGCCATTGTCTGTCAATTCTCCGCATGCGACCGTCCCTTTCTGTCTGGCTGTCGCCGTCTCGCTCTGGGCCACCTCATGCTCATTTGCATTGCGTTGAGAAGGCCTACAGGGCATTCTCCAGTCAAGCACACTCCGCTCTATCGGCCTCGGACCGGGCTGGCATTTTATTTATGAGGTTCGCAGGGCATGCGTTGAAAAGTATGGCGAGGGAGAGGCGGTGCCAAAGGGTGCCAGAGCGTTCACTTTGCTGGGAGCTGGGCGGTGGGTGGAGGATTGGCTTGGTGGCTGGGAGGATACGCTTTCGACAGCCACATTTGCGGGCCATAACACGCAACATTTGACATGGTCACAACGGCCACACCGCCAGCACCAGCACCAGCACCAACAACAGCGGAAAAATCAACCAGGCACAGGTGTGCCGGTTGCACCAGCTCTGTGGCCTCCATGTTGGCCCCCTCTGTAACGCCACCCCTGCCCCGTGGCAACCTCACAAATCTCTCTCGAGTGCGACGCATGTACATAAACTGAAATTGGCCTATAACTGTCTGTTCAATTGTTTGGAGCGCGGGCGCCGAGGGGTGGCAGTCAATAGCAAAAAGGGATTCCTATGGCAGTACCTATATATTGCGGTAAAAATCACATTTCCATGGCCCGGTGTAAATCATTCATGGGCATGGGGGAGGAGGCACAATAACAGGGGGGGCCCTAGCAGGGCTGTGTGTTGCTTGCCCCAAAATGTAGACTATATTAATATGCCAAAACGAAGGCGTCTCTACTACGAATATTCATTTGTACGTGACTGACTGTGGCGCATATTAGGTTCGTCTGGCCACGATTTCGGTTCGCATTGCGAGTGAGTCGCTTTCGGTTTCGGTTTCGGTTCGGGTTCTGACTCTGTGATTCAGTTTGTGATTCAGTTTCAGTTTCGGACTCGGATTCAGATTCTTCGTGCCTCGCGTTGGGGCAGGTTGTGCTAATAACCCAGATAGCGGCAGCAGAGAGTCCTGTCGGGCGGCCGGAGCGAGTGGCGATCCGACCTGCGGTTAGCTGAGCGGCTAAAGTCAAACCCTTCCTTGCCTCGCCTCGCCTTGGCTTGGCTTAAAAATAACACTGCTCATTGGGCATGCAAGGAAAGAGGCAACAAATGGATGCCAAATTAATATTTGATATGCTCTGGCTTTCGTGGAATCCACTCGCCTCATCATCGGCCCGAAGCGCCGCTCCGGCGAGAGAGTTGCCACGAGTCTGCGCCGAAGGAGGCCTTCGGAGTCCGGCGATTCGGAGTCGAAGGTCTAGTCCCTTAGTTTCGGCAAGGTAGACACGGAATCAGTTCCAGCACGCTAGTCCTGCCGCAAGGATGCCCGTGAACGACGCTCCGCCGCCGGAGAAATCACTCACCAGGGAAGGGAAAGTGCCACTACAAGCCGCCGCGCATAGCATTGTGCCACATTTAAAAATGAAAACAGACGAACAAGCGCTAGCGGACCAGCCGAAGTGAAGTGCGAGGAAGTGGCGCCGGAGCCACAAGCCGTTTAATAACTAAATCCCACAGAGCCATCCTTGGTCACGTTCCGCATCCGAGACGGATACACAAAATGAGACTGACTGGCTGCGCGTGTGTTCGTGAGCGTGTGTGTCTTGGGTTGCCTCTGTTCGAGTGAGTTCACCGCTGGCCCAGTGTTAGTGTGAATACCTATAGGGCTGCCCGTGGCAGCCACCTAATGTGGCAAGCGAGCCCACCCCACCACCCGAAACACACATACACTTTGGCGAATATAATAACACAAAGCCCTCGCCTGTCGCCCTGTCGCCCTGTCGCCCTGCTGTCATCGTGTGCGTGTCCTGTCCACGTGTCCGCGCCCGCGTCCGCGTCCTTGTCCGTTCCGTGTCCGTAACCGCCGAACGGAATTATTTTCGAAATCCGCGTTATTAACCCGCGCACACACACACACACAGACTGAAGCGCAAAAGCCAGATCCGACCAAACCAAAATAAACCTAGAAACGGCCACAAAGAAAGCCAAGCCCGAGACATTGTCAAGCGGATTGATTGGTGAATTGTGGGATCGGTATTGTGTGCGGCCTTGTGGCATTGTCGAATGTGTGCTGCGCTCCGAATTGGGTGAATTCCATTGAACTGTTGAATGAGCAAGCAATGCGGGCCCAGCCGCCTAATTACGGCGCATTGCGCAATCGAATGTCAAAGCCGAAACGTGTAGCATAAAAAATCAACCTCAAGGATTTTTCACCATCGCAAAAAAAGGAGCAAGCCATCGCTGCGGGAGCCCGGCGAACGAGTGAGAGCAAGGGAGGATTCAGCGGTGTCGGGGGAATGATGACGCTTGTGTCATTTGGAAGTCATAGCGGAGACCCGTAAGTGAAGGAATTTAATTTAATGCGCCACAAGGACTAGCGGAGAAAAACAAACAATAAATAGGCAAAGGACAGACTGTGGTTCCGACACCATCCCTCGGATCCCATGGATCCCCCTGCCCGTCGACCCCTTGCCCGTCGTCGCGGCCTTTGTCCGTTCTTCCGTTTGACAGGTCTGAAAAGTTAGAAAAAGAACAACAGAATAATGTTGTTCGCTAGCCGGATAAAAAAAACTTTTTGTTTAATTTCCATGGAGAGCGAAAGGGGCCACGGCTGGAGAGGGTAGGGGAGGGGAGGAAGGAAGGACTGACCGGAATAGGGGACATGGCCAGGCGATAATTCCGCAGTAATAGCCGCGAAAAAATGGAGCCCGCCGCCAACCTTTTCGGCTGCGAGCCAAGCCTGCCACCAACCAGGAAGGCGACGCGACGGCCGAAGGGCCCAAACTGACCAAAACAAATGGTGGACGTACCCGAACCCGGAGTTCTGACCCTTGGAGTCACGCAGCTAATTGGACTGACAACAAATGTATATTTTTGAGTAATGACCGGGATTATGAAAGACCGTTCTAGGCTTCTCCCCCCCGTGGATGGCAACCGGTTTTGGCTTTCCACTAGCTGACTGATTACTGAGTTTGGGCCATAAATAATGAGAGGGACACCAACAGCCCCGGGGGGTAACCACTGCCGGCAGAGAGCAGACTGACAAATTTCCACGGGCGGGAGCTGTTTTCCAAGTGGAAAGTGCGGACAAAAGTATAAGGAAGGAAGGAAGATGGGAAGGAAGATGGAAGGGTACGACGAACAATATCGAGTTTATCCAGATAAAACTATACAGTTGACAAGGTCGTTTAGCTGGGAGCACACTTTGCGAAACTTTTTAATTTCATCCTTCACGAAGTTTTTCGACTTTTGCTCCGTTTTTCTTTTGGCCCCTCCCCCCCACCAGCGAAACCCTTTGTCTCCGCCGTAATTGCCTTGGCCACAATGCGGAGTAATATGCTGGGTTGCCAGCCAGTCCCTGTCGCCTTCCATGGAAATGCACTTTCTGTCGCAAATCCGCAGCGACTCATTCCGTTGCCGACTCATTCCGTTGCCGGGGCAACCCGAAGTTGAAACTGAAAGTTGAGGGCACATCCGGTATTAACCTCATTATTCGGTCATTCAGTCGAATCCCAGGACGGCTCTTGTTCTCGTAATTGGAATTGCGGTGCAATCAGCCTCATAAATATGCGCACATAAGTCGCAATAAATCAATTTATTGCATTCATTCGCCAGGATCCGGTGAGTCCTGCAAGTGGTTCAATCTATTCGGAGAATTTATCAGTAATTCATTGCGGGCAGCGGGAGGAATACTATACTTCCCAGGGATTCGTTCTATTTGCCGACCTAGTTGTAAATTCAATTTTATTCAATAGAACTGCCAACACGCATACAACATTAATTCAATTAGTGGGGGCGACCAATTTCTAATTTCCCGATAAACACACTAATTGTGAATCCGCCTCGAATGACAATAATAATATTGAATTATTAAAATATCTATTTCGGCGATTCACAACTGGGAGGATTGCTTTGCATTTTTGTAATTGGAATTGGAATTGAATCAATTATGAAGTGGCGAGCTTTAGATACGAGGTTTGGGCCTGGCAAGTTCCCAATATTCGGGCGTTCCCCGGGTTTAAATGCCCGAGGCTATTATTCAATCTATTAACCATCTAGGAGCAATGAAGCGAATAATATTAAACAATTGCTGCTATAGCCTGGCCATAACTTGCCAGGAAAATGGGAGCGGAAGAGGGAGTGAACCACATTCACTTGACCCACCCCACACAGATTCCGTCACACTCATGTCCCGGATCTGCGGCTTCCGTCATTTGCTGGGCAAATTACTACCCATTCCCCAGCTCGTTTCCAGGCGCGTCCTTCGCCGTTGGCCCCATAAAAAGCGCTCGTAATAATATTTCCTCCTTTTGCAGATTATTAAACCTTAAACCGTAAACGGAGCAAACAAACGCCGGGGCCATCGCCCGAGCCGTAGCCGTAGCCGCAGCCATACCCGGAGCCCGGACCGGAGGCACAGGATCTGAACCCATCAGCAGTAGCTTGGAGTCCGAGTGGAGAGTATAAAACATGTGGACAACGGACTGCCCGAGAGCATTGAAAGCGATATGCTTGGCGGCACTGTGGCTCGTACTGCTTGTCGGTGAGTTTTCCCGGAAAATTCTGGTCAGCTCTTTCCTCGTCAGCACCGCAAAAAATGCACGTCCCACAGACAGCCGACCCAGGCGACTATCTTTGGGCAAAAATTTTAATTAAATCAGTGGCATTTGGATAATGATAAATATTTATTTACATAATTTTGTTTACGTCAAACTTTATGCTAAACTAATTTGGGAAAAACAAGCAACGGAAACTGTTCAAAGTTCGCAAATATTTCAAAGTTTATTTTGGCAACTAGTTGGTACAAAATATTGCAGAATGCAGGGTAATATTTGCCATTTTCGAGGCATTATTTTGCAATGACATAGTGAATGGCTAAATAGAGAGGGTTTTTTTTTTTTTGAGGTATCAAAAGGGCTTAAATATAATATGGACTACTTAATAAAAAAACAAACTGCTAAAGGTACTCCAACATGGACTGCCGCCTTTCACATTTTTTCCATGAAAAAGTTTTGAATAGGAACTTAATAGGATTACACAACACAATCACAAAAAATATCTGATGTTTTAATAGAGTGAAAGGACGAAAGTGCATATTCAGATGCCACTTGTATTTATTAACGGATGCCATTCCCATTTCGCCCGTTTTTTTAGTTTAATCAGTACTTATAGATGTTTCCTCGCAGTGTGGGTATTTAAGCAATTGCATCCTCTGTTTGTTTACAGATTGCGGCCTGGTCAGCGGCGAGGTGCCGCCGCACTACTGGGAGACCCCCTACTCGCAGCCGTACTTCGACAACTCCTCCCGCCGCGAGGTCACCGCCACCGTGGGCCAGGCGGCTCTGCTGCACTGCCGCGTGCGGAATCTGGGCGATCGAGCGGTAAGTGAGTGAGGTCGGGACCCGGGACCCGGGACCCCGGCTCCGAGCAATTAATATGCCCGGGGCCAGCAACATTATATTCGCATAAGGCATAAGGCAAAACAAACGACCTGCGGCGGTCGTGTGGCAGATTTGTAGATTACTTTTAAAAGATTACGCCATAAAGTTGGTGGTTGGACCCCCGCCGCCGCCCCCTCGGCTGTGCTTTTATGTTTGGCTCGCTCTGGTTTGCACATTTGTAACACGGCTTCGCTTCCGCTCCCGGCGATTTGTTAGCAATGCAACAACAGAGGACCCTGCTCCCGTTCCCGTTGCCCGTTCCCATTTTCAATCCTGTGCCCCATCTCTCCACTGCCACTGCCATCCACAGCCACGTTCGCATTCCGACCCCCGACCTTTTGTCCCGGCAAGCGCTCTGTGGCTGTGCAATTATGCGGTGTAATAAATTTTACGTTGTCCGTGTCTTGGCCCCTTCGGCCGCCTTTGCCGCCGCCAGCCCGGAAGCGGCAACGATGTCAGCCACGCTCGTTCGGGGCGACAGGCCAACCGCCCGCCCAACTTTCAGCAAGCCCGTTGAATTGAGTAATTAACGTTGGGCGGCACGAGGTGCCCCAGGATCTGCTGGAGGAGCAGGCTGAGCCGGAGGCGGCGGAGGAGGAGCAGCTCCGAGCCCCTGTGCCTTGCTGGCTGAACTGTGGCCCTAATCCCCCATTCCGGGCATTGTCTCCCGTTATATGCAGCTAATTGGCAGTGTCTCCAGCACGTTGCACGCTGTACGCTCTGCGTTTCCCGAATCGGGATTCATTCTCGTTGCGCAGTCACTCAAAGAGTTCCAGAGCTCGGGGTCCGCCCCATTCGTGTGCTAATTGATTGTCGCAATATATGCACGACATGAAAATTTGCCTCTAAATGGAATTTTTTGCATTTTGCGGCCCACTCCTGGGGGGCCGGGGGGCCAAGGAGCAGGCAAAGCGGCCAAAGAAAACTTAATCGCTTTTCATGACGAGAACGAGTTCAAGTGAAGTAAACTAGTTCAGCGGGCGCTTCGAGTGGCTGGCCCAATGGAAAACTTGGCTCCAATATACAAAGGGACTTGAGAGCTTTCAATTTACATTGCGGCAATATTATTTTATTCGTTGGATGCATAATTTTATAATATGCCAGCACCCACTTTTGACATTCATTATGCTAATTGAAGTGGCCCGGCAGTCAGAAGTCAAGTTTATGCTTCCGTTTTCAAACGCTTGGTTGGTGTTGGCAAAATTTAAGAGAAACATTTAATGACTCAAGTCTGGACGGAAAAGTTCCCCTAAACTAGGGCTGACTTAAAACCCTATCACATGTTTCATAGTGCTAATGATAGTGCTGCGTAGTATTCATGTCTTTTGTTCTACAATATTTATGTGCAATATTCATATACAATGCAAGGATTAAGCAAAAAATCCATCCGTGCATTAATGTAATTACAAATAAACTCGCGGGGCCATTTCAGTCTTGTGTTCCAATTGACATTTTTACCTGTCAATCACCGGGCACGATTCCATTTATAAGTGGCATGTGAAAACGTTAATTCAAATGGGAATGCGCTAATTGGTAGCTTTCGTTTTTTGTGGCTCCGCTGAAGCAGTCGAATAATGGCGAGGCGGCGCTAACCAGTGCATTGCCTTGAACCTATTTGAATTCGAAAAATGCAATTAATTTTAATTGAATTGTGAACATTAGCGAACGGGTGGTTAATGAATGAATATTAATTTAAATATAAATCAGGCGGGTGTCTTTGCGCTCACGGCTGGTCGGCGCTAATCCATAATTAATTGAATCCCAAACAAACGAGCAAATTAAGCCGAACGAACACAAAGTGAGTGCTCTGCCTTCGCTTCGCAGAGCCAACTATTTCACCGAAATTCCATCCTGAGTGTACGTTCGCCCGGAACTACTACACTCCGGCCTGAGGCGCATTAAGTAACCCAATTGCAGCCATAAATTAGAGTCCAGACAAAGCCGAAACAGGCAATTAATGAATTTCTAGTTCCTGGCTGCCTGGCTGCCTTGCTGCCTCGCTGCCCCGCCCACAAATGGGAAAACTTCGGGAAAACCATTTAAAGTTGCTCAATTTGCTAGGCAGCTGAAGCATCCTCCAGGTGGAGCTCTTTGTGCCAGCCAGGAATCCTTTTAAGCTCGAGAAGCTCGCTTTGTTCCTCGGCAAAAATCCGGCTAATTATAGGAACATATAAAAGAGAATTTTTGTTATTATTTTGGGGATTAGCCATAGCGAGCGATGGGGAGATTGCTTCACTGAATACTAAGTGAAAAGTTTTTATTTGCTCACTTAAACTTTTGGGTAAATACGTATTTCCTTGGAGGGATTTAAAAAATCCATAAAACGCTGGCGAATCGAAAACTCGACACGTGCCAAAGTTTGCAACATTTTATGTGTACGACAATCCCGAAAAACTATTGTTTTCCCGGCTTGTAAATTATTCTAGAGCGGCGGTGCCTTTGTCAGTGTCACTTTTTAAACGAAGTGTACTCTATGCAATTATTATTTACATTTCTGCTCGTGCGAGTATTATGAAATTTTATATGTGCATATATTTTCTGCTAAATTTTCGAGCGAACTGCACGAACGTCCCCTCACCCAACACGACCGACCGACCACCACCAGGGCACGAAAATAATTTCTCATACAATGTTTTGACAGCTGCGGCTTTTTAAAGCCAAAATGGTGTAGCCCCAAATGGCTTTAATACGATTTCCAGAGTGGCAGTTAAGAGCAAAAGGAATATTAATTAAAGAAAACATAATATTACTTATGTTTACGGGCAAGGGACGTATAAATATTTGAAAAGCTTTCGAATGAAGCGGAATAAAAATGCTTTCGGGGAAATGTTTTGCGCCGCCTTTTCGCAATTCGTTTAAAGACGTGCCCTCCGCCTGATTTAGGTATCCTGGATACGAAAGCGGGACCTGCACATCCTGACAGTGGGCATCCTGACGTACACGAACGACCAGCGCTTCCAGTCCCTGCACTCCGAGGGATCCGACGAGTGGACCCTGCGCATCTCGTCGCCGCAGCCAAGGGACTCCGGCACCTACGAGTGCCAGGTGTCCACTGAGCCGAAGATCAGCCAGGGCTTTCGCCTCAACGTGGTGGGTAAGTATTAGGACCATCCAGCTTTGCGCTGGCCATTAAGTGGGCGGAGTGCTAATTAATTGCCTGTGCCGCGTGGCATCCTAATCTTTTCGTCGGCAGTGTCGCGGGCCAAGATCCTGGGCAACGCGGAGCTCTTCATCAAGAGCGGCAGCGACATCAATCTCACCTGCCTGGCGGTGCAGTCGCCGGTGCCACCGTCGTTCATCTACTGGTACAAGGGAAAGCGGGTAATGAATTACTCGCAACGCGGCGGCATCAACGTCATCACCGAGCGCTCCACGCGCACCAGCAAGCTGCTCATCGCCAAGGCCACGCCGGCGGACTCCGGCAACTACACGTGCTCGCCGAGCAGCTCAGGTAAGCCCGGCTCCCGGCTCACGGTGCCCGACAGTCTGCCCAATGACAGCCTGTCAACGGGCTCCAATATAATACACCCCTCCATCCAAAGGTTCATATATTTCGGGATTGGCATGACAAACCTGTGGTGTGTGCCTGCTCCGGCGAATATGAAGTACAAAGTTTTTATGTGATCCTAGGCCAAAAATAGACCCCCGTATCTTTGTCAGCCTAGGAAACTTTTGTAACAATCTTATGGGAAGTCAAATGGAGAACATGTGTAATAATTCATAAGACAAAGTTGGCCCGCAAAGCGCAACCATTTATTGATATCTTCTATAAATAACTCCGTCAAACTTTGCTCGCATGTAGGTAGTAGGGATGTCCTTACGAGTTTACAGCTCAGTAAATTTGAGGAAATTAGGCAGGAGAAGAGATATTACAGTACTGCCAATCAGCTTAATTGCTTTCACAGGATGGCTCAATTTACAAGTTCATCCACACTGCACCTTAAATTATTGTGAATTTAGGTTTAAGTGCACAGACTTCCAATTTAATTGCCAACAAGAGGAGAGGAGTTGCTGGATCAAGCAAATGAAATCAAAAATCGTATCCAGCTCAGTGAAAATGCATTTTAATTGGAAGCCAGAAATGCAATCGTTTTGATGTTTAGTATAAGCCGATAATTGGGTAGTGAATAGGAACACAAAAGGGTGTTTACAAATATAAATTGTAATCCCAAAACGCCAATATGCATGGTAAATTGTTTTATTTGTTTTGGCTCCAAGATAAGCACTTAAAATTCCAAAGTTTCACTGAAAAAATTACAACATTTACTATGTAAAGGCCAATCAGCACACATCACGTTCGGTCTATAAAAATATAAATCGTGACAGAAAATAAATTTACTCCGCAACCTAAAGTAACAAAAACATTGCATCACATTTAAACTCTATCGGTTTGTTTTGCCACCAGAAATTTATTGTTTCGGCAAGCAATTTCGTGTCAAAGTATGCACTATACGAGTAAATTGAAATTTTGTAGGGAAACGTAGGAGCTAGGAAACATTTACGTAATGCCCGAGGCCAGGCTGCTATTGAAGCCAACAGTTTTCCGAGTGTGCCCCTAGGGAAGAGGCTTCTCTCTCCTCGGGCAATTAATGTGCATTTTGCGTTTTGCGACCTGCGGCATTTGCAGCGCCACATTCATTTCCCTTTGCCACTTTCCGCTCTCGTTGCAGACTCCGCCTCGGTGGTGGTGCACGTCATCAACGGAGAGCATCCGGCCGCCATGCAGCACGGCAACAGCAGCGCCAGCTGCCTGCGCCTCCTGCCCGCCACGTCCGTGCCTTTTGCCACTGCCACAGCGATGCAGATTGCGCTGACGGTGGCGGCTGTCGCCTGGAATTTTAATTGGAACGGGGACCGCCTGGACTGGAGCTGCTGGAACTGGAACTGGAACGGCGATTCGATCTCGGGCTGGAGTCCTGCCTGGCGCTGCCCCATTAACTGGGCCACGCCCGGGGGCCTGCTGAACGTCTGGAGCTGGAGCTGATGCAACAGCCGGTGGTGCCACAAAACGCTGAAGATAAAACGCTGAGCGACAGTTCCGGCCTAGTTGGGGCTGTCCCGCTCCTCCCTTCCGCCGCTTCCAGATGCATTTAATGTGAGGAAAATCCACAGGAGAGGGAGACGTGGGGGAGGAGCGTCTCACGATATAGTGTACATATAAAGTGTGTCCTTTAACGAGTATTATCCATAAGAGGCAGTATTACAAAACGAACTTTTAGCCACGATCCGCAACCCAGTCAACCGAAAGAGTCCAGGCCAGCACTTTTCATCGTTCATCGGCCGGAGCCCGAGGATCTCCCCCTTGTACTGAGCACACGGAAGCGGAGACCCCGAGGCCAGCCGCCGCCCCATTCGCATTCGCCGCGCCACTTAGTTGTGTTGTCATTGTATTTCATTGGGAATTCATTTAGTTCGCCACGGGGATATAATCACCAGTCACAGGCCAAAAGTCAGCAATTATTGGGAGACCGCTGCTCCACTGCTCCACTGCTTCACTGATTCATTTTGGGTTAACAAAAGCAGAAATGTCCGATTGTATATATACAGAGCACACGCATACATTAGGCCTCCTCCGATTGTTGGCCTGTTTGTTATTTTAGCATCGAAATCATATGCCCGAAAAACATCCTAACATCCTGCACGTAGAGAGAGGGAGATGACGAGAGGGGGGACCTAGCCCCGGCAATTTATACACATATAGTTATATATGGATGGTTATTCTGTGTATATGGATAGGTTTTTATCTGGTTGTCGGCCGCAAAATTGTTCTACGTAGTCCATCATCTAGTTACTGTGTAAAATATTCATACTTAATAATTGTAAATTTAGAGGTCGGTTTTAAGCGGTCTTGTTGATAAGACTTTTAAGCTGTAAGAACGCATCGATCGATCGATCGATCGGGTCGCGCGGTTCAACCACAACTAGTGCAAGAAATTACGGAAATTATTAAACTAACGAAAGGTACGAGTATAGTAAATGAAGCTAACCTAAGCAAAGTCAAATATGTTTTTCTGTTTAAGCAAAGCAAACAAAAGAAATACAAAAACGGAATAATAATAAACGAACAATGTTTCTCCATAATAAATGAAAATATGGTTATGGTTAAAAAAAAGTGCACTTAATGTTCTATTATTTCACCGGAAGCTGTGGTGGGAGGTGGGAAGGCTGTGCCGGTGGTGTTTGGCACTGGAAATCTGTGGCGGCTTAACGAACCACACAAAAACGGAGGGTGGCGCGGGGCCAAAAGTTTTTATCCTATTATGGCAGCATTTAATTAACGTCCGATTTGGGGGCCCGTACGCGTTGGAGATTCGATTCGATCATCTTCATTATGCATACGCCATGTTGGCCCGCAAAGCCGACAGCTTCTGGCCACATTCGGTGGCAAGCACACCCTGCCACACACGCACACACACATCCCACTGGCAACGCGTACCCCTGCCAATGTGCCCCCGAAAATGAAAGACTAATTAAGCGGCTTATTTGCGCGTATTAATAGACCAACTTGTGGTCAGCTCAGCGTGTGTCCTGTGTATCCTGTGCGGCGTCCATGGCCCGTGCACGTTTTTGTGAGTATGTTTTTGGGGTCAACAAAAACTAGAGCGCCCGGAGCCGCAGACCATCAACTAGCAACTAGCCGAGTGGCTAAACCAACATGTATTTATATTTCGATTTAAAAATAGCAAAGCATAAAAAAGTCACCCCCGCCCACGCAAATAAAGAAGCAGCTCAAACCCGAGCCGGCAGTTACGCATGGGGAGCTGCAGATACAGATATAAGCTGAATGGACTTATAAATATGTACGACAGCTTACGTGCCGGGGCCAGGGGGACATCGGACACCGGACAGCGGACAGTGGACGGCGGACATTGGACGCTGGACTCTCGAAAAAAGGGTGAAAAAGTCAAAGAAAATAAATGGGTTTTCAGCTTTTATTTACTTGAGAGACTACTCTGGACAGGAGTGCAAAGGCGAGGGGTCAGCCAGCGAGGCAGCCAAGGATGATGCGGCAGTGGAATCAATGTAAAGGTCACAATTTATTCAATTGCCTTTTGCTAAGATATTTTTATGGCGTGTTCATGTGCTTGCTCCAGTCCCGTTTGCTTCTGTGCTGTCCTGTCCTGTCCCGTCCTCTCCTGTCCGGAGCTGCGTCGCGCTCCTTTCCCGAGAAGACCTAATCCCAAATCACAACGGAATTACAAACTGGTAATGGTTATGTAGCGGAAGAGGGACCAGCAGCGAGAGCCGGAGCCAGCTCCGGATTCGGGGCCAGGACTTTGGCCCCAAACCCCCGGCACATAATGGCCAATTGATAGCCAAAAGGCATTAACACGCCAAAGAAATTCCCCAGGCTAAAACAGAGATGTTGCCAAAAAAGCGAGCAAATTTCCAGCCAACACACACACACACACTCGTACACACGCCCCAAATGAGCGAGAGGGAAAATATTAAGTTCAAATGTAGCAGAAATCCAAAATACGTGCCATGACATAGAAAACAGCACGGCCAAAAACAGGCGGGCTGGCAGGGTCGGCAGGGCCGGCGGCGGGACGTGCGGGGGCCGTGGGACAACGTAACCAATCCCTGAGACCACCCTGCGATCCCGATTTCGACCCGGACACCTCCCGCGCCACGCCTCGGGCGCTGCGCCCCCTTTTTTGCGGCGCCCCTCGGAGCGAAACTAACTCCCCTGTTTAGGTGCGGCATGCGTGCGTGAAGCGAAAATCACGTCCAATTTCGATGCGTTGCCAACAGAATTTATTGGGGAAAGGTCAGAATATTCATACATCGATATTTTTTTAGATCCCACCTGCAGTGTCAGGAAGTTCAGTTCACTTGAAGGAAATGCTGGGGATCGTCTTAAGCGATTTATTTCGCAACCTTTTGCTTCATTGAACGGGTGGAAACTCATTCATTATTAAGATTTTCTGCCCAACTACGAGTAAGTGGCATGCTCTCAATAATAGTTGTGTTTTAGTATGTCTGGCAGTAATGAGATTTTATTTAATTGATTTTTGTGTAGTGGATATTGTTTGTTTGGGGCCAGCTTTTTGCCGTGTATGGGAGTAAAAAATTCAATATAAAATGCTGGCAGCCCGGTGGGAAGACTTAGACAAATGGCCGCTCGACTGGTAAGCGGATGAAAATGACTTACGCAGTAAGCGGACCTGAGCATCTTATACTCGTATAGGTTGTGTGTGCCACTAGCATTCATCCTGCAGTGCAGGACTTTTGAAAGCGTTAAATATTTTACGGTGTGCGCAACTTGACTAGCTCACTCCGGCCGGCTACCCTTCGTTGCAAAGGAGCTAGTGACGAAGTTAATGGCTCAGAAACGCACGAGCGAATGAAGTGCAGCAACAAAAGCCAGAGCATCAGCATCAGCAACGGCAGCAGCAGCAGCAATAAAAGCGGCAAAAGGCACAAACAGGAAACTGGCAGAAAACAGCAAATAAATTTATAAAATTTTCATCAACATTTTTGACAGGAGGGGTGCGGGCGAAAAGAAAACATTTGCGAAATGGAATATAGCAGGGAAATTGTTTAAATGCATGGAAAGTGCTCAGCTGCGATAGGAAGCGGGGAGGGCAAGGGGGCAAAGGCGGGGCCAAATCTCCGACTCCGGGGGAAAGTGGGAAAAATCAAAGGAGAAAAGTGCCAACGAGAGCAACACAACAGCACGAACAAGGAAAGCAGCTAATGAAATCTCTCAAGTGCATGGAAATTGCTAATCGGATGTGTTCTTGTGTGTGCGCGGCAGGCAGGGGCAGACAGGGGGGCAGGCGGGGTGGGGCGGCAGGATGCGATGGGTACGAAATGGCAGGCAAGTGAAATTACTCTGGCCAATTGCATGGAAACTACGCACCGGATGCACCCGAAAGTTGCCAGAGTAGTTAGCAGGGGATTAAGCGAATCAGGCGCAATCAGATAATCCCCTACCAATCCAATCCCTTGCGCAAGGCACAGTCGAAATTACAAATGAATTAAGCCAAACTTTTGGGTTGCCAATTTCCCCCCGCATCTCCTCCCGCCGCACATCTCATTTCCCAGAGACCTTTGCCCTTGCCCCGGCACAAACTCACCCCACCCGAGGTTCGGATTTTGTCTTCGATTTTGATGATTTATGGTTTACTTCCGCATTTGCATAGCTATATTTATCGAGACGCTGCAAAGTAAACAAAGGAGGATGACGCCCGCCTCGCCGCCGTCCCGCGGGCCCCAAAATATTTGCTTAACTCGAAAACCGGGGCGAAAGGTGTTGCGGTTTTGCTAATGGTATTATGCCGGGATTATGCCGAAGTTCGGTCTCCATATTGTTTCTGACAGCAGCTCGCCCAATCGAGTGGAAAATGTTTTGGGCTGCGGCGTGGCAATCAGTTTATCGGATATCTCGATTAAATTTAGCCGATAATTGGGCCGTAAAACAGATAGAGCCCCCCCTAAGCCGACGGCTCTGGAGATTTCGGATAACTTTATAATGTGCTTCCGTACAAGGTGAGATTGCATTAGGAGCTGTCAATGAATGGGCCAGCTTGCAAGACAAAGGGAACCGCAAAATTGCCGAGAGTTTTCAAGGCAAAACAAAGGCACTACCAGCAGCAGCAGGAGTACCACTTTTGGGTGGTGAAAGAAGCTGGGCGGGCGGCCACCAGGGCGGGGGAGAGCTCCTCCACCAGCATGGCAGGGCAGGGCAGGCAATTGGTGCGCCGGGACGGGAGGGGCGAGCGATATTGTGCAGCTCCTTTGAGAGGGGAATGCAGGTGGAATGGCAAGCCATGTCAGTTTGTCCCTACAATTGGCCCAAAGCGTTGTTATTCTGTAGATGCTGCCTCCTCCACTTTCCCCCTTGAACCGGTGGTCCTTTGTCTGCTTTGGTCTACTCGTGTTACCCGCTTACACTCCACCACCCGGCGCAGTCCTCTGGGCTACACAGAGAAACATCCAGGATTATGTCAGATACACCATACACTATTTGGAAACGTTGGTATTTCCCATTCATTGATCTCTTCTAATTCCTCTTTTGTATAAAAGATTGAATGAAAATGCATAATACGATATTAAAACCCCAATGTTTTCAAAACGAAGAGGGATATTTTTTACAAAATACCTCTGCCCCTCGGCCCCTTACCCTTTAGGTATAAAATAAACATTGATGTTTAGAATTACAAGAGAAATGCATACTCTGACTTCTCTATTGTAGCATTGACCTAATCTTTGCAGATGCATCCGATTCCCGATGGTCGGATAGATTTTCCCCGGTGCAGTAACCGAGACTTTTTAGCCTCGAACGATAAACAGGCTGACAGAGCCAGTTAGAGAAGCTCCTGCTGCTTATGTCTGCCACTGTGGAATCCCGTAGAAGATACTCGATTCTGTGCACTGGAAAATCGTTGGATATCTGTGCACCTCCCCCCAAAAAGACCGAGTCCGGGGCGCCGCTTAACCCAGTGAACCCCTTTTGCCACCGGATTTATCTCGGCTGCCGCTAGCCTCCACCTTCGCCCTCGGAGGTGGCACGTTTTTATGACTTAATGCTGACAAACGCATCCACGTGCCAAAATAATCGTCCGACTCTTTCTGTTGACTCGGCTCATTGTGGGCCAGCTTTGGCCCAATTCTGTTGCCAATACGTTTTAGCCATGTTTGTACAAAACGCAAACGGATTTGCCAATGTTTATGCCATGGATTATTGCGGCATGCGTAAGCTTGTCTACGTGTATTGGCCCCCTTGCAGCGTCCTCCCATTTTCCGGTTTCCGTGCCTGTCTGTGTGTGTGTGTGTGTGTGTGCGGGAAATCCGTGTGGCCAGAAAAGTGGCCAAGAACATAAAGCCACAGCTATGACTATGGCCAGGTGCCTGGACCGATAATAATAATAATAATAGGCCAGCCAGCGGCAACGCCAAATGGCTAAAAAGCCATCAAGAAATTTATGGGCCAAAACTGTGTGCGTCGAGGGTCTTTAAATTTAACCCATTTCGTTAGATACCACCAGATTTGATGCTGATTTGAAGGGTTTCAGTTCAGACCCGGCTATGGCTCTGACTTCCTCCGCTTCCTTCGCTTCCTGGTGTCTTCTCCTTCAACTGCCAATTAGCGAACTGAGGCGAAATTGTCTTTCAGCGAGCAACTGGAGCATCCACATCAGCATCAGCATCAGCAGCACTTGCAGTGGATATAGCAGTAGCAGCAGTAGTAGCAGTCGCAGCAGCAGCAGCAACAGCGTAGTAATAATACGACATTACAATAAAAAGTGCGCTTGTAAGCTGACATGCAACATTGCAGCAATTTTCAGGAACTATTGCAACTGCAACTGCGACAGCGAAGGACGATGACGACTGGGATGACGAATGGAAGCGCAAAAAAAATAAGGGAAAGGGAAAAGGAAAAAGGGAAAAGGATGGGAAAAATCACAAACCCTAAGCACTGGCAGTTGGAGTGGAATTGGGGATTGGGAGTGGCCGTGGGAGTGGGAGTGGGAGCGAGAAAAGAGGGTTAAGGGTCTGGAACCGGGTGGAGAACTCAACAAGAGATTGAGTGGAATGCTAGAAATAACGAAGGTTGCCGCTTAAAGCTTTGACAGCTGCTGCGAAGCAATTGAATTTTTGTAGCTCCGGGGGTCTCAACGCCCCTCCCCCCAATGCCCGACGCAAACAGGATTAGATAGATGCCATGCAAGTTGATTGCCCATTCGGAAACAATCAGGATTCGGTTAATTATTCAAGTGTCGCAGCCTGCATCTTGCAATTGCAAATCGGGCGCAACGCATTCCAGCATTCCGGCCTGCAGACTTACCGAATTTCCGTTGAATATGCAAGTGCACGTGGCGCAATCAAGTTGAGACAATGCCAGACCCCGGGACTTACGAATGTTCTTGGCACTTTTTGCTTTGCTTCGATTAATTCAGGTACTTTTCACCCACTTTCCCTGCACTCTGACACCAGCAGCAGAGCAGAGTCGTGGAGCGTGTTTGCCCATCTTCTCCTACTTTTCAGCTCCATCTCCGGCGATAAT
The DNA here is from genome assembly GCA_021223825.1 of Drosophila ironensis. Lineage (NCBI taxonomy): Eukaryota > Metazoa > Arthropoda > Insecta > Diptera > Drosophilidae > Drosophila > Drosophila ironensis. Next base: position 6,130,226 of record JAJJHQ010008452.1, on the reverse strand, counting down.
CATAATCAAAATTATCCAACTCAAGCACGTGCGCATCGTTGGAGCCGGAATTGTTGAAAAATATAAGGAGTTCTGCAGTGAAACGAAAAAATCTAGACCCTTTAATTACCGCATGCCGCTGGCTGCCATCCGAATGTCAGAACCAAATGCGGTACATGAAATTCAAGGTAAATTTGTGGGCGAAATACAAAAACTGCTGAAAATTGGATTGAATAATTTGCAAACGAATTCCGAAAAAAAGTTCCCCTACAGCTTGTGCTCTAGTTTCAAACACAGTCTGCTCAATTACTGGAAATTTATTCCATTTCCAACGATAACTTGGCATTTTCTGTTTGCAGTTTAGAATCTTTGGGGCAGGCAATTCACTTGCAAATACAAAACAAATTGAGATATAAATTAAAGACCAGATCTTTTTACGATAGATAAATGTTGACCAAGTTGTTGGAGGAGATCTAATAATTTTTTCGGGGGCCCATCATCTCACTTTTGATGGTCTTTTAACGACACCATCCAGCAGTCGCTCGAGTCGGAGCGGAACACCATTTCCTGGTTCCATTTCAATAAACGGGCAAATCAAAAAGCACTATATGCGAGCCCGGCTCCGGCTAGTTGCCGACTTTACCGACTTTAGTGTTCGGCTTCGGTTGGTTCATTTTGCGCCCCATAGTTCATTTCCTGATGAGTGTGTAAAAAGCCGAATATTACCTGCGGCCAACTTTGTGTGTGCGTGTTGTCAGGGTTGTGCGTTCCTAACGGTGGCATTATCACAGTTATTCCATTAGGAGGCATTCCTGCAGGGCTGGGAGGGGGCGGGACGCCAGGCTGAGCCTAACTAAGCCGCCGGAGAGGAGATGGCTTGAGGGAGGAGGTGTCGTCGTTAATGGGTTAACTGGCAGACCGAATCGCTTCATTTCATTCGACACATAAGGCGGTCTGTGTGTGTTCCCAGTGCATCAGCTCTTCTACGGTCTCGGACGGACCGGAGACGGGGCGGAAACGGGGAACATGGAACGGGAGACCCGTAATGGGTGTGGGTGTGGCTGCCTTTTGGTAAATGGCCTGCCGTATGCTCATTTGTATTGGCTACAAATACAATTTGATGGTCCTGCTGCTGCTGCTGCTGCTGCCCCAATTGCTTTCTTCTGGCTGCAGGCGAAGGATCTATAGTACAAGCACACAGAAAAAATCGAAGCGTTTCCCAAGTGCACTTTTATTCATTGAAATCATTTCGGGTCATTGGGGTCACAGTGTGTATGTACAAGAGTATTTCTCAAGTGGCTCTTAGGGCGCAGAGAACTGCTGTGTATTCATAAATTTCCGCTTCACGCCTCAGCCTTGCATTATGTAATATTGATGGCGTACTTAGTAATTCACAATTGGAATATTTTTCTGATAGCAGCGAGCAACAGGCTGTTAATGTGTCAATTTGGCTTATCCGGAGTGCAATAAAACAGGTATTTATGCATGCAGTGCTTTTAAGCCGCCCGGGTTTAGGCGCTCAAATGAGATGGCTTTGATTTTATGCCTAGATAATGCATAACACACATATTTCATGCTAAATCGAATCACAAAGTGTCAATTCACTCGGACAAATCTTAACGACAATAAAATTGTTTTGAACTCTGTCGTTGAATCAGTTTGGTTGGACGTGTAATGTTTTTGCAAAAGAGATTCCACACATTGTAGTTTTCTCGCAGTAAGCTCAGTTTTTATTTTATACCATGTACCTTAAGGTTTAAAATGGTATATTAACTTTGTGCAAATGTATGTGACAGGGAAAAGGAATTGTTTCCGATCTTATAAGGATGTATATTCTTGATCAGCATCAACAGCCGAGTCGATCTAGCCATGTCCGTCCGTTGGCATCTATGAAACGTCGTTCTCCGAGATGGTAGTAGCTCGAGACATACTTCCTTTGCAAACTGTATTTTCTGCAGATTGTTCTATATCTTCGAAATGGTTAGCCCAAGAGATACAAATCTTATAACTTACAGCTAAAAATGTTAAAATTTAGCCATGTGCCAAGTTTTATTAAGATCAAACATTAAACAAAGATAAACAAAGAAGATACAAAAATGTTTACCGCCCCTTCTCAGTGTCAATTTCAATGAAATCATTGTAATTTGTAGCTGAAACATTTAAGCGGAAAAACTTAAACTTAACTTAATGAAAATAGGTAACATACATGGTATTTCGTTGTCGAGAATTCTCGACTAGAGTGTTTCCAGTTTTATTTCCTTGACAAATTGTAGTAAGGCCAAAAACTTGCTATTTTCACAGCGATCTCCACGAATTCAATTTTATACCTCAATATTTTTTTGTCCGTGCGGGCGCACAGCCATTGGAAATTGTTGTACGTGTTCATGCTTTCGGGGCAGAAAACAGTTAACCAAGGTGGAATCGAAGGAGCAAAGGGGTTTCGGGCTTGGGGCTTGGGGCAGGGGCGTAGACCTGTGCGGGCGGTCCACACAAATTGCGCACCACCAACGAACCTCCGCTTGCTCCTCCTCAGTTCAGTTCTGTTCGGCACTGATGGGTTTGGTGTGGTTCGGTTTGGGTGAGTTGAGTTGAGTGTAAGCCCTGATACACCTAGGCGAATGCGTTATAATAATATGTATACGTATGCACATAACGATGGCCAGAAACAGAAACAGTGGCAGAAACATAAGCAGGGCAAGGCAGGGGTACCGAGCTGTTGGTAGCGGATGGCGGGTGGCGGGGCAAGATAAAAAGTTGAAAATAAATTTTTATTGTTATGGGGCACACACAGACTAATGCACACATGTTCTTCTTGTCCTTGTGTCTGTTTGCGTGTTTGCGACACTCATTTTCTGCAGATGTCTTTTATGTGCGGCTCGGTGTGCGTGCCATTCTTTGCGTCCTCCTCCACCACCACCTGCACTTCCTCTATGCCTCCTGCCATCCCGTTTTCATTTTTCCCTCTGGCTCGGAAAATCCAATGAGAACATGTGTACTTAACATAAATCGCTCACTCATTGAAAACAGTTGCATAAATTCCGAGCCAAATGGCATGGCGGGGAAGTCCCGGTACCGGCCCCTGCCCCGGCCTAGGTCCCGGAAGAAACCAGAAACAGAAACCGAGACCGAATCGGCCACCGAATCAGCTGAAGTTGCAACTGCAATGCAAAACATTTATCGATTGCCCCGCTGCGAAACTATCTATGCACAGTTTTCCATCGCAAGCCCCCACAGGCCCCACCACAGCGGCAGCTTTTCCACCCGATTTCCTGTTGGCCCGCTCGCTTTCTGGCCACCCCACGTGTGCAGAAAAGTTTTGCCAACAGTTTTAATTTCCCATAATTACACAATTACAAAGCGCAAAGTTTTCAGCACACGCCACGCCCCCCGCCGCCCCTGTGGACACGCCCTGCACAATGCCAACTGCGCGTCAAGGAAATGAGCAGTCAAAAAAAAATACCGAACGGAACGGAACAGAACGGAAAACTAAAAGCACAGGAAACGGATGGCGATTTTTATTTAAATGGCAGATCGAAGCGCCAATGCCCTTAAAGCAGTCGAGGATTATGGTACACTCATCAGTTGGTCAACCTGGAGCAGTTGGTGACACAGATAATCCTTGTGGTTTATTTTGTATGCATTATTAAGTCACTTTTTGCGGCTTTTGGTTTTGCATGTCCGTGCCCTTGACAAAAAATTGTTATATAAGTGCATGTGATTATGTTTAATTTGTCAACGAAAAAGTGTTGAGATGAAATATGTTGGATTTTAATTTTAATTTAATTTTAATTGCTAACACAAAGAAAATTGCAATCTAATTTAATCTGCGTTTTTTTTCCGGCCATAACACATTTATGTGAATTCAGAAATGACAACCAAAAACACTCAATGCGCAATCATTTTCCATGTGTCCTTAATTGAATGTCAGGCCTGCCGCAATCAAATTTATATTAAGGCTGTCCAGCTGCTAAGCCCGCATATACAAAGCTGTATTTTTAGGTAATTAAGCAATTAAACTGCTTACAAAGAGACTGTTTCTGTGTCGCATGGAATTTTAATGAATCGAACAAGAGTCAATGATTTTGCGAACGGCTAGTAACAGAATTGTCCCGAGCCGGTTGCCGGCCCTGAGTTGCCTTGAACGCCATCTACCTGGAAGGGTATGGAAACAGGTAAAATGAGCAGGCCCAACTTTTGTGAACTTCCCACACTCACACTCACTCCGGCGAGCGTCACACATGGATGGGCGGACGGACTCCTGGGCAAAAGTATTTATTGAAAACTGTTACCGTTAGCAGCAAACCCGAGCTAGCCACCCGCCGGGAGACACCCAAACCCACCTGAACCGGGCACCACTCACCCACCACCATCCGAGCTGCCTTTCACACTTTGTGTTCGAATCGGTTTGAGTGTGTTTGCTTGGTCGCTTGCTTATCGGTGACGCTTTCTCGCATCCCTCCGTCCTGGTCCTAGTCCATGTGCGAGTGCATTGACGGCAGTGGGCGTGGCAGGGGGCGGTGGTCGCAGCGGAGAGCCGGGGGTTGGACGGTTGGGAGCCGAAGCCCAGGGACCTGATGGAGATACGTTGCCAAATGACAATGCGACAATGCTGGCCGGCAGCGAAGCGACACTGAAAAACTACACCAAGGAGCCCCAATTCGCTGAATCGTTAAATTTATTCGATTTGGCTGGGAATTGAATAGTCTAATATGATTGCAGCAGGGACACTTTACAACTAAAAGTCGTAAATCTCTATGAAAACCTATGTTTCATGATTGGTTGCTTACAAAACATAAGGTAGAATAAGCGGTTGATTTCGGAAATATACAATTTTAGTTATAACTCTGTTCTCTGCATTAGCCTTTTTATTTATTTTAAATCACCTTTTTATTTTATGAAATGGATAAATTTTAAACAATCGATCTGTTTGAAAGCAGGTTTCAAGATTGCCAACAGTGCGTATACGTAATGTTCCGGAGCCCATGAAAATTGCGTATACGCCTCTTTGGCAAAAAAAGGCTTGTATGCTATTTTTGACTTTTCATCAAAATACTAGGTTTTTATGTTGTTAAGTTTTAGATCACGCTTGCAGATACCTAACACATATTTATATTGAAAATTGAGGTATGATTATTAAGTAGTTTTCGTAGTTTATAGCCAGAAAGTAACAAGGACAACCCCTACTCGCACATTGTGAGCTGCAACTTTTCTGGCTGTGCAGCTGCGGCGGCGACTGTTGACAGTGGCTTTTGTTGGGATTTTAAAATCAATTGTAAATGCAAGTTATACGCGCATATCCTTTAAATCAGGCAGCTGTCCTGTCCTGTCGCTGTCGTTTCTGCAATCCACTCGCCCTCGTGCCCTTCTCGCCCAAAGGCTGCGGCGTCAGTGTCCTTGCCGTTGGATGCATAATCCCGGGCACTATTTAATTTTCAATTGAAAGGCCAGAAATTTATGGCTCTTCTTGGAAAGTTCTATAGTATTTCCTCGTGCCGGCGCGGAGACAATCAAAAATTGTGCCAGCGGCTTACAAGTTTCCCTCTTGTCATAATTTATGCCATGCCAATAAAATAGACGCCTCGGCAGTGGCCATCAATTTCTCAGCCCGGCACTAGTCCCAAAAATTTCAATTCGATGTGCGTAGATCCTCGCCGGCTTTTCAAGGCACTGCGGCCTCGGCGCGAAGGCATCCGTGGCGAGGAGCGCCTCCACCCTGGTGGCGCCTCCACCCGGAGGCCGGAGCAGCAGTGGCGGCTGTGAGAGATGTGGCAGGCCAACCAGGGCCACGCCACGTTAATTATGCATGGGGTTAGCTGCCAGAGCTCGGGCCAAAGTAGGCCACATGGTTACGAGGAGCTCTGAATGCTGCGCCGTCCGGAGGACGGGGCTGAGGTGGGTGTGAGGTGAAGGGGTTGCCGGGGTGTTGGCTCTGTGGGGGCTGTGGGGAATTGGGTGGTGGCAGGGACCGGGCATGGGTTATGTATGTGCGGCATGCAGCGAACTTTTAATCCGCTTTAACTAAAAACATTTAAATTTGCCCGGGCAGCGGGAGCGGGAGCATAGCACTCCATCCCCCCATGCACCCCATGCACCCCACGTACTCAGCCATTCACCAACCGAAAAAATGGAAAATAAATAGAAGGAATACATAAGGCTTATACTCTGCCATGGGGAAAAGTAGCTGAAGCTGAAGCTGAAGCTCAAGCTGGAGCTGATGGATGGAAGATGGAATCTGCAGTCGGGTTCAAAAATGCAGGTGGATTAAGGTGGAACAGATACCTGGCGCGTGAGACAAGGGGTGGTAATCAATTTGCCCCGGGCACGCTCCGCTCCGCCACGCAACAATTTATATTAAACTGTTTTACCTTGTCAACAGCGATCCCGCGGAATCCCAATGCAAATTGAAGTATGGATGGCAATTCGATTGGTTTCCTTCCGGCGCCGCTCAGTGGATTTCGATGCCCGTTTCAAGCTACCGAATTAAAATCGATTTTGTGGCTGACGCATATTTGATTTGTAAACTCTTGCCAAACTATTTGACGGCGCAGTCGGACGGAAAGCGAACTCAATTAAAACGGATTGAATGCCGAATATCTGTGTGAAATATTTAATATGAAAATACTTTTAATCCCTGCCCTAACAGCTGTCGGGCATAAGACAAATGTTGTTCTGCTGTCTGTGACAAGCATTCGAAATATTTTATTGATTTGTTAATATATATTTTGTGATTTCATTTGGCCTTTGTCTCCGCCAACACACACACACAACCACTCGACCGAGTCGGGTTCCATGCCGGATGGGAAATTCTTGTTCGATCCGGAATTTCAGCGATTTGTTGTGCTTGAATCCCTCTGCCGCTCCCTGCCACAGATCCGGATCCGACACTTTCCCCTTTTTCAGTGCATGTGTAGTTCGGTCTCCCGCACATTTATTTCATTTTCTTGGCACTTACCCCGTCGGGAGTGAGTGATTTTTTTCCCCGAATCCGCCAAAAGTGGATTGGGGGAGGTGTTGGTTTTTCCCTAATGAAGGACGCGCTCGGAAAGCCGCAAGCCAACTGGTTGGAGCGGAATTTGGTAGCGGAATGGGTGAGGCGGGGACCTTTGTGTGCTAATCACAACTTGCAGCTAAGCAGCTTATACAACTTGTTTCGCACTGTAATTTTTTGGCACACTTCCTAGCCCAGAATGGTCGAAGTTGCTGGCCGGAACAGCTGCGGAGCATTTAAGAAAATTTCTTTTTCCGCCACTTAAACTTGGACGCTCTTCCCTTCAAGTCGGGATCAGGGACACTCACACCGCCCCGCACTGCTTGGTGTCAAACAGTCTTGGACAACAGATTACAATAAACAATTTTTCATGGCAGGAACAACAGCAGTGTAGCAGTGGCAGCTACATCGGCAGCAGCAACACGAGCAGCAGCAGTAGCAGCAGCAACAAAAATACAAACTCAACCGCAGCACCCGCAGTTGCTGAGCTGTGACAGCGCAGCGGCAGAGGCCGAGCTGGAGACCATAACTTAAAATTTGACAAATGTATGTGACACTTACAATTAGTATAAATTGACTGGCGTGTTGAGTGGCCACACAGAACCCACCGAATCGCCCAGCCACCCCCACATACGAGTACTAACGAACAATGACACCGTGACACACGCAAGCACCTCTGCGAAGGATCTGACACCCACAATCCCTCGATCCGCCCATCCGCCTATCCGCCCATCTACCCATCGGCCCACCGCCCACCAATGGCATACGATGAGGATTCGTGCTGGGGAACCGCACAATAGACCGAGCGGAGAGCGACAACAATGTCACGGCATCTGCTATTGTCAGGCCACAATACGCCGATTTGCATTACTAGCATCGAGGAGAGCAACAGAAGTTGTGGATTTCCCGCAGCTCAGCTTGGCTCTGGAGCGTTGTACACTGGCATCCTCCTTCGCAATTTCCACCAAGGTCTATTTCAAAACGCCATTAGTGACTTCCAATCCAAACAAAATTGGGTTGTTATGATTTTGTATTTCCCTTTAAATTGATAAGTTACAAAGGGAAACACCTGTTTTCAATCCCATTTGACACCCCGGGATGAGGAAGCAAGGTTAGAGGTTTGAGGCATAAATAGATTATGATTGCTTGTTGAAGTAGAAGTATCTTGTTCTCCATTTATTTAATTTTCTTAGCGGTTTTGCAGCGCAAACGATTTTTTGTGTAAAAGGTTTACGTTTTGGCAGTATTAAACAGAACTGATCCGTTAATTGTCATTACAACCACATTGTTCGTGGACCAAGCAGAATGGATGGCATATTCTCCTTGGCTCAAAGGAAGTTTAGACATTTCGTTTGGAGTCCAGTTCCACAAGCGAATCCGTGAGCCGGCCTTGTAAAAAATCATAATAATACCCGCTACCAATTATCAGATTAACCTGCAAATGGACTTACCAAATACGGGCAGGTGTGATTGACACTTGTGAAGGGACTTAATATTGAATAAATCATGTTTGGGATGAAATAAGACTGGCGGTTCTTGAAGAACTTGCAAACGTCAACTGTCATATCAGCCATAAAGGGCTGCCAGGTACCACCCTCGCGTTTTAGCATTTTTAAATGTATATTAAACTAAAGTATCTGATTAAACTGATTGTATCTTAGAAATGCTAAGTATTTCCAACTACCTGTTCCACGGTTTTGTCCAAAATCCCTTCTATTTTGATCATGTTGCGGTTTCGGTCGATTTCGCACATACTTATGTGACCTAATTCTGGAACATTTGAATCGCATTTTAAATAACCAAACTTGTAGCCAGCCTGGAAAGGTAACACGTTAATAGCTTTTTACGTCCACTTGAACTGCCATCTTACACGGATACAACTGAAAATGGATAGCCAAAGTAAACAATAGCAAAGTTTTTGAGCCATGTCCAGTGTCGGGCAAGGCAGTTTCCACTTTTGGCCAGTTCCGCGTACTGATTTCCTTTTAAATACATCAATACCTCTGCCGCTAACGACATCTGTCGAGTGTCATTAATTACTTTCCGATATTTGTTCCACGGTTTGTGAGCACGAAACATTTGAGGTCGGTAATAACGTATTTGCCTATCTAAAGTATTTTGAAATGTTTTATTAATATACATTTAAGTGCCGGCTAAAAATTGATTTTTACACGTGGGAATACTTTCTATCTCTAAAGGTAACACCCGGTATCAAATTAATCGCAGTGGGTACGGGTAATCAGAAGAACTTGCCCACGTTCCCGTGTTAGTGAAACAAAGCAGTAATAACGGTTATAGTCGAGTGTCTCGACTATAAATACCCGGTTCTCAGTTTCTACCTAATATTTATAACATTATAATAGCTTTGAAATTGGGGGTGCAATAGTTTTTCGTAATTTGTGTTTGTAGGTGCGAGAAATATGCGGGATTTTTCTATGGAGAAGCTTGTGGACACATCACATTTTTGTCATTTGCGCGGACGCAAGTGAGCGTAACCGGCTTATTTTCGCAGCACAGATAGGTATTGGCTCTACTAATGTGCTTTCCAAAATTAGTGTATTTAGACATATAATTGTGGACGCTACAGAATTTCGACGTTTGCGGGGAAGCGGGGCGTGGTAGCCAATTTTGAAAACAAATTAGTGCTGAACTGGTACCACAAAATTCTGAATATGCAATTTGTTTTTCTATATACATATATTATAGTCTCCAAAATCGAGGCGATTATACGGGCGGACGGACAGACGGAGAGACTTCATTGGTTCGGAAAGCTTTCTTCCTTCCATTTGTTCGAAATCAATATACTATACCCGTTTTAGGAACGGGTATAAAAACCGGGTACTAAAAATCGCTGCAGCTTAGGCATTTCCGATGCTGTGTAGTCTGGCCTGATTGCATTTACCAGCAATGGAATATGCAAGGTAATCCTGAAACACCCCGTTCATCGGTGAAGTAATTATTAATTTGTTTGCCAACTCTCGCCCGCCGGACTTTGTTTCCCATCAATTCATGCCAATTTCAGCGTGTTCGCTCCACTAAACCGTTTAAAAATTGATGCAAATTAAATTCACTATTTTGCAAAATGGAGGTGGAAGCGTTGTAAAACTAAAACAACAAGCAACCACCAACCAGGCGGCTGGCCGAATGGGAAACAAAAAAACGGCCGCCAAAATTGGGAAATTTAGTTTGCGGTCGGTCAGCCTGGCCCACGCATCAAGTATTCATGGGATTCCACGATCGCCCCTCGCCGGGCCGGGCCTGCATGGTGAGTGCGTGTGCCCTCGTACATATTTACTTCATATACAAATATATCATCCAAGTTTAAACTGCCGCAAAGGCTAAGGGCAATTGCTTTTGACAGTTATGCACAAATTTATGAGACAAAGTGCTGAGAATGGCGGAAGGTGGTGGATGGGTGGTTAGGCTGCTAAGAACGGGTGATTGGTGGTGTTTGGGTGGTTGGGTGGTTGGGAGGCCTGGTAACCGGAGCGTGCTTGTTTCGTGGTTTCGGTGGTGGCGGAATCCTTCGATCCGCCCCGGCATATGCCAGTGCCTAAACTTTAATTGAGTGAATCTGAGTGTGGCTCACACACTTAAACACTGTTCCGGGAAATTTCGGCAACACCCGGTGCCCCGGTGCCCCGGCTCCCCGGCGTGGCCGCGCTCTCACGTGGACAGCGTCTAGGTGAGGTATCAGAAATTACTTACAATTCAAAACAAACTTTTGCGCAGAGCAACCCAAATTTGTAAGTCAACAATGGGGGGCGAGAAGAAGTCCGGGGGCGGTGGCGCATCGGAAGAGTGGCCTAAGCGTTAGCCGAAATCCGAAAATGTCGCAAAGAAAAACCAAGTTTGGCAAATAATAGAAGAAAAAGTAAAAAAGAAGCTGTGCAGAAGAAATGCTGCTACAGGACGGGGGTGCAAGGACGGGGACAAGGACGAGCGAGTGGCGCAGCCACTGCAAAAGTGAAGAAAAATTGTAGAAAACTTTTGCTGATTTCGCCCAGTGCGCTTCATTTATTTCAACGATTTGTTGCCGAGCCAGAAGCAGACGCAGAAGGAAAAGCAGAAGCTGTAGCAGAAGCCGGATTGTGTCCAAAGAGCAGCTGTTTTACTTCTTGATGGCTCCCTACCTCCCTCCCTCCCCTTTTGGCCAACACAGCCATTACACGGCACCCCCCGAAGAACCCCACCTCACGCCTCTGACTTTATCGCTTGAGTAAGTTGCCGCTGCCTTCCGTTTTATAATATTATAACGTGCGTTGTTTGTGCTTGAGCAATTTTTCGGCGCTACCTTCGCCTCAGCTCGCTCGTATTGGAAAATTGCAAGTTGTCGTTGGGCGGCAGCCTGCCGGGCACGGGGAAAAACATAACAATATCAGTAACATGCTCTCAAAACGCGTTTTATCTTATTAATCTTTTCAGGCAGCCAAATGATATTTCTGCGTCTCTCGGGGAACGTGGCCAAAACAAATTCATTTTCCCCGACTTAACATTTGATTGTTTTCAACCTGCAACAGCAAAAATGGCAGGGAAATTTAACCGGCTTTAGAAATTTATGGACAAATGAATTTCTCGCCGTGCAGCTACATCAATGTGGGGAAAGTTTCGACCCGAGTTGTGGGGCCCTGGAGTTAGAGTTTGGCTAGCGCATAGGTAAATACCTAGCAGATTCTTATTTGAGTTTGCAGTTTGAGTCGTGGCAAGGAAGTTTGCCCAAACTGTTTGCCCGGCTGTGCGTCTGTTTGACCGAGTTTGAGCGCTGCTTCTCAAAGAGCCATTCGTTGGAGGCCATTCGGGCGGGGCGGCGGCCACCCTTTATCGGGGTAACTATCTGCCAACAAAGGCAAAACTGCTCGCCGTTCGTTGGTCTAACAAAAAGCTCACAATTGCTGGGTTTATCTGTGCGGCCATCGGCAGGACACTTGCTTTTTATTCCGTTCGCATTAATTGCCAACTTTAATCGCCATTCAAATGACTGCAAACACGGAAAGCAGCTGCGGCTATTTTTAGTCGCTGTTTCTGCTGGTAAAAATTATCAACGCAAAATAATCTCGCCCAAAATGTCTAATTGTACAAATTTTCCGCTCCACATCTGATAAACCAAAGCGTGGCTGCTTTAATAATTTAAGGACGGAACATATTTATTGATAGAAGTGCGCCGTTTTTCGAGGGTTTCCAAGAAATTATCGTTGTCCAGCTCTTGTTGATTAGACGCTCATATTTCCACAAAATAAAAAGCACACAATTCGAGTACAATTCTCGAATTCTTGCAGCTTAATCATTTGTAACATATAAAGAAGCTAGTTTACGTGTGGCACTTCATACGAATCTGGCTAAGGAGATTTGACAGGACTTCAGCCACAAGCATTTAGAGTGGGATTTTCCCCGAAGCACTTAGGTCAGTAGTGAGCTCTTGACAGCATTTATCCGATTGATAAATTGAGTTGCTCCCGAGCATTTGATTGTGAAGTTGAGACTCAGTTTAACTTTCCATTTGCTGTAAAGTCGCTTAGCTTGCATATTTTCTTGCATTTTTGATGGCACATTCGGATTTCAAGCAGGCATTAAATTGGCAAAGTTTAAACTATGTTGTCAAGAAATGTTAAGATTTGTTGGCCTGGGAATTCACCATTCCCAATGCCCTACAATGTATGCTACGAATAATTTTTGGGAGAGGTTATTGCAATTGCTGCAGCTTTGTTGCTCAAGTGGTGCAATTTCGGTGGTGCCCCGCAACTGGTCCATTTGCGGTTCGTTTGCGCAGTTCGTTCACCTGGCTCACCTTCGTGTGGCAGGGCACAAAGCGGGTCACCAAACGGGACAAATGCATGCATAGGCTGCAGCATTTTTCGTTTACGCTGCTCCTAATTTTAAAGTATCCTTCAAGGGCTACCCCGTCCCGTTCTCGGCCCCTTTTCGCTAATGCCGCTGTTGTTGTTGCTGATGTTGCTTTTTTTCGCCCTCTGCGAGTGTGTGTGTGTGCAAACATTTGCAAAAAGCGACACACGCTGCAAAACTGCACAATGAAGCAGGGGGGACGCTCCATCCCCCCTCGGCACACTGTTGCCGCTTCTCCTTGTTGCTTAACAAAAAGCATTAACACAATGCAGGCGCAGCATGACGGGGCCACGTTTCGGGGCCACATCCACATCCACGTCCACGTCCACATGAACATCCTTGTCCACATCCACATCCACATCCCCTTCTACGCTTGCAGCCAGACTTGTAGTTAGGAGCGAAATCAGGAGCTAGGACCAGCACACGGAAAACATTTTCCTCTAAATTGAGCAACTAAACATTTTCATTGTGTTCTTGATCACAGATTTCAATGGCTTATTGGTCAAAATACCATTAAGGTGAGGCCATTGTGGATTATTTACGATTATTACTATTGAGAAGAAAATGGCAGAATTATTAAAAGCTCAAAAGTCCAAACAGCAAAGCATGGAAATAAACAAATTGGGTAAGTTTTCGGCATGCTTTGCTAAGCGTGGCATTTTTATTAAAGCCGCTTAACAATACTATAGTAGAAAAGATAATAAAAAACCATTTAGTTGTTAACAAAACAAGCGCTGTTTGCTTATCATTTATTTTTGTGGATATTTGCAATGCACTGTTGACTTAAAACCTGTTTTGTATTCACAATTATTAATCAATTAATGGAATTCATGGCGCAGATTCCGCAGTTTCCCTTGATTAGTCAGAAAAATGCAAATATGTATAGTACCTTCAAAAGTGCAACAAAAGACGTCGTTATATTTGCATTATTATTTTTTTTTGTGCAGAAGTGGGAGGCGAAGCCGTAAAACAAGGAAGTGGAGTTGGCCAGGACGATTCTCCGCGGGTCGTGTTATGTACAGACATTGTCGTACATAGAGAATGCGACAGTAGAAGCCAACCGGAGCAGGGTTCTGACAGGGGCAGGGACAGGGACAGGGGCAGGGATTGCGAGTGGGAGTGCAGCTGTTGCCGGCGGCTATGCGTGGGACTTCCGCTGAAATGTAACCACAGCACACGAGCGGGACAGGAGCCGGGCGGGCGGAAGCGGAGGCGATGGATCCGGAGATATAAGCAGCCCCAACGGCCAGACTTTGGCCAGAATTTGCAAGTGCACCGCAAAGAAAAGGAGAAAGTTTCGAACAGAGCCTAATAACACTAAAGACACTCTAGGTAACTTGGTGACTATATAGTATGCTGCTTTCACCTTCACCGAAATGCACTCAACTTCGGGCGGACTTTAAGCCAAATTTTGCAATCAAATGCACTTAATGCGCTTCTTATTAGCAAGTGCCCGAGGCGGACTCTTGCCTCAGACAGCTGCTGTACAATTTGCTCGGTTTGTGATATGCAGTGACGTTGATGTGACTGCAAAACCAATTGCAATTAATGCCGGGGAGACAAGTGACTGCAAATGAAGTGAGCCAGCCAGCCGCCCAGTGGGACGAGGGTCGTTATGTTTCGATAGCTAAAATAACTCCGGACTGGCTTACCTTTGTGAGCCAGCTCTGCCCCGCAGGTTTTTGTTCCTCTGTACCGGACTGACAGCTGGCAAAGTGGGAGCTTGGAGCTGGGAGCTGGTAGCTGGGTTGGGTGGGCGCTGGTGTCGTTGGTGCTGCGAAAGGGTAATTGCTAAGCAATTACCTTCTTGCCAAGATTAATGGTCATGGAAGCAACTTGAAAATGCTGCCGCAATGCCAACAATGAGCCAAACACATGACAGCCAGCCAGGTTGGGGGATCTGGATCCGTGCGAGGTTCCTGGCACTCCGGCGCTAGCCCCGTCGGAATTCCACCTCCGCTTTTCGCTTTTTTCGGCTCTATGTGTTTTTTGAGGCATGGCCCTGGGATAAATGAGGGCGGTGTGCCATTAATTAGATGCACAGTGGGCGCGGTGGCCGCGTGTTGTGTTACACTGGGGATGCGGTGCAAAAAACAGGAATTATGCAAATTACGATCGGCTCACGGCGTTCAATTGGCCGGGAAAAAGACAACAACACGCAGATGGACTTTTTACAGAGCTCCTCTGCACGCTGGTTTTGTAACTCGTGTAATGGCCTTCGATTTTCCCCGTTGGCTCGCGTCCATTTTTGCAATTTTTGTGTAATTCGCACCGGATATGTGTATTTTCTGGCATGTTAAACTGCAATCCCAATCCACGGCACCGCAATCACCGCCGCTGAGCCAGTGCTGGCATCGGAATCGGCAGCAGCGCCGACGTGGCCGTAGCCGTAGCCATAGCCGTAACCCGTGCCCCCCCTCGGTCACCCACTGCGCTTTACATAAATTATATTTCCGCCGGAAAAATTAACATTTTTATGAATTTCCTTTCACCAGTCGCGCATTGTGGTGGCAGAAAAATAAAATAAAAGTGCAAAAAATTAAAAAACAGCAGCAGCCAGGCAGCCAGGCAGCAAGCGAACGCAGTCAGTTCGCCGAAGTGGGCGTACGCTTTGGAGGGGGCGTGCCGCTGCACTAGAGTGCATGTCAGAGGAAGAGGAAGGACCGGAAGGTGCAAGAAGCAGCAGCCGCAGCAGCCGGAGCAGCCGAAGCAGCGCCGCACAGCACGCACACTGGCACCAAAGACTTGCTCCTGGGTTCTCGGCTCGCAGTGTGCACAGCTCCTGAATTCTCGAGGCCTCTCGCGCGCACAAAGCCACCAAAGCAACGCTCCCCAGTGAGGGGTTTCAGGCCCAGTGCAGGCTTGGGGGAGGGGCAGGAGGGGGACTGCAAAAAAGGGAAAACTGCGAACTGAAAATGAAATGTTGTTATTGAAATTGGCAAAGTTTTATGTGCACACTTTTTACATAGAAATGTGGCCATGACTTGCTGCCGAAAAATGTTTCGCACTACAGGCGAGCGAGCGCCCAAGTCGTTGCCTTTGCCACTGCCACTGCCGTTCCCGTTGCCTATTTATGCGCGCCGAGCTAGGAATGAAGCGATTTTCCTCACTTTTTGTGGCTCTATCTCGGTTTAGATGGCGCTTTAGCTTCGAGTTCTTTCTTTTCCCACTTTTAGCTTCTTTTTTTTCTTTTTTTGCAAGTGATATCCGCACATTTGCGCCAATGTGCCGACGCTGCTGCGTTGGTGTAAAATGGCACAATACGCCAGCAACAACGGCAGCGCCAGAATAAAGTGCCAGGAAACACATTTAATATCTACGCATAAAAATAAAAGTCTGCCAGCCGGCAATGGAAGTGACCAAACGAAGCAACAGCAACAGCAACGGCAACAGCAACACCGCAGCAGCGGCAGTGGCAGCAGCGGCAGCAGCAGCAGCAACGACAAGTAACGGACAACGTCCAGTCCGGCAGACAGGGACAGTTGGTCCGGGTCAAGGGGCTGGGAAGGCAGAAAGCAGAAAGGACGACGTCGTCGGTTGAAGGTCTTGTTTATTACGCTCGCATAGCCAAATGCATAAATTTACGGACCGATGCGTGCAAACTGTACAAACTTAAAAAAAGCCAGGGCGATGGCTATGATGAAGGAGCAGCAGAAGAGGCGCAGAAGAGCCAGCACCACCGACACGGACACCGACACCGGCAGTGGCAGTGGCAGTGGCAGAGCCGGAGAGCTCCGGCTGCAAATGAAAAAGCGCCCGAGAATGACGAAGGCGACGCCAGCGGCGCAGCAGCAGAACAGCAATCGGAGCAACGAGCACAAAAGCCACAGCCAAAGCAGCAACATCAAGCGGCAGTAGCAGGAGCAGGGAGCAGGGAGCAGGAGCAGGGAGCAGGGAGCAGGAGCAGGAGCTGGAACAACTTCCAAGCCGAAGCTTACATGCACTGGACAAAAGAGCCTGAGAAGGTGCCTGCCTGCGAGGTGTACACACTCGAATTTAAACGATTGCGGTCAATATATTAGCACAAACTGTATTGCATGCTTTTCTTTCATACAAAAGAAGGTTACTCTTAGCACAAATTAGATTCATTAGGTTTGCTTTTCAGCTCTTTCATTACAAAAAATTGTTTCAGCATTTGGGCACTAATACAAAAGACGTGATTGTTAACAATTTAAAAGAAACACTGAGTTGCCTTTGCTTTAAAGAATGTAAAGAAAGCTAGGGCCGTTGCTGGCTCACCAGGCGTATGCGTAATATTTGAGAACGCCTTGAGGCAAATGCCCTGGCCGTGCGAAAGACAAGTATGTTGCATGCATTAAACGCAACTTAAAGCCATCCACACAGCCGCAAGATGTAACCAAACGAAAATAAATATTTAATCGACAACCCGGAGATGCTGAAATCCTCACCGGAGCTGTAAGAATATATGAATGGACTGTGTATTTGTAAGTGTGCGAGCTGGAAATTCAATTTTAATTTAAATGGCAAACTCACAGAAATATTCGCACACGAACCCACCAACCAACCGCCCTGCCCTTGCAGGCGAGCACTTCCGAGTGGCAAAAGATTAGCCCTAAGCGACTGCAGTGGGGCTGGATATTTGCATAAACCAACTCGTATTCAATGTGTAATTTCGATAATTAAAGGAAATCTCTGGCCGACGTTGAGGGGACCGAAGGCCGCAGAGACGGGCCCACGCCCGTTTCTCGCAGTGCACTGCGGCCAGGCGAAGCGAAAGAAATTACGCAAAGGCAAAAGAGATAAAAGGGACGAAAGTGTGCGAAACAAGGCAAAAGGCGATCGAGGAAATGCAACAGAAATGAGAATTTATGTTTATGAAAATATTTTTACCCCGACCAGAACCGGCTTATGAATATGCATGCAAGGGCGCCACAAAAGGGGGTCTCGCCCCGGACCGGGCCAGGATGTGAAAGCGAATGCGGCAAGCGCAGAGGCAGCACAGCGACGAGGTGTATATTTATTAGCAGGCTGTGCACAGGAAGCTGCTAATGTGCTTGCCGCCTTGACTGCCAGGCTGTGGGGCAATAACTGCCTAATGGTCTGTCATTTGTCTCCCAGCGAGCCGACGGTGCGGCGGCAGTCCGGGGGGCTGGGGGCACTGATGGGCGGTTGTCACAGCAGCCAAGTCTAACGGGAACTCATTATGCGGCGGCATCCCTCAGAGCTTTGATTAGCCCTCAAATGGAATGAAGGGCTCCGATTTGGAGAACTTTTATATGGTCCCGAGATTCCATGGCATTATTTGTAGAATCTTTTAAGGATATACAGTTGATATTTTGGGTTACTGGGCTTATCCATTCTGGTTCTTTTTGTAACGATCAAAAATGTTTATATTTATAGGTGAAAAGCTTTATTAATTAATATCTTGCTTATGCCCCAAAAACCGCAAGCATGTAGATAGATCCATTGGTAAAAGTTTTGATGTAAACAGATTTCTTGCTCAAATGCAAAGTACAACCAAATGTAATTAGCTGCACAGCATGTTTCCAAACTTGTTATCCTGAGCTTTTGAGCAAGTGAAAGCTTTTTATTTTATGGCAACTTTTTATGGCTAAGCTCTGCTTGGAAATTTCTACTGCCCTTTAGGACAAATGCCCTCTTTTGGCATAATTTCCCAAATATCCCTTTCAACTTGAACTCAACGCACCCTCGGCTTTTTTTTCATGATTGCTCAGCTTCCTTTTCCGCTCCCGCTGCTTCCTCTTCCGCCGCCGCTGGTGAAGATTGAGTCTCTGGTTTTGGCGTGCCTGGAAATACATATTTAATAATTCAAAGTTGACTGCTATAAAATCTCAGCGGGTGTCCGCATTTCAGGGCGGTAATTTCACATTGTTCGGTTTGCCAGCCGCACTCTGGAGCAGCTGGATCTGAAACTGGAGGCCTGCCAGGCAGGTGGGCTTCGCACAAATTCGACCATTTCTTGCTTTACGCATACGACAAGGGTAGCTTGGGATTTACAGGAAGATGGAAAACTATCAGAACACTTGACATGTTGCAGATAGCTTTATCTAACAGAAAATTTGCAAAAATTTAAGGTAAAACAACATCCAAGCATTTTCCTAACTATCGTTTTCTAATTGCAGTTGCACGAATTTTTTTAGCGCGAAAATAAAAAGCAAACTGCCCGGGGTACCGGGTATCCAAACGGTCTGTCATGCAACCTTTGAGGGCAAACAGCGTCCTAACCGGTTTTTGGTCCGGGTTCGGGATTGGCTTTGTGTTAATGTGAGAGTTTACTTAGCCGGCGCTATTTCAGCACTAAGGCCATTGAGTCGGGGCGCTTCCTGGGGGAAATTAACCTCTTGCCGGGGGGCAATTGTACCGAGCGAGTGCCGCGCATTTTGGCGCCGCTTTGTCAGCTACACGCTGGCTCTGTCGCTCCGCTTTGAAGATATGGATCAAACGATTTTGTTTGCAGATTAAACTACATGGTCCGACACCAGCTCCGGCGAATCCAACTCCTGTAAACCGGGCGGGGACCCCGAAAAGCAGTTAGCGGTAACAACTAAACAGCAAGGGCCAACATCGCGTGTCGCATGCGAGAAAATGACAGGCCCGGCCCTTCGATCCAATGCCATTTGCAACCAAAGCAATCTGCCATCCCGTTCGCAATTGCTGCAAAATGCCTGCTGGCTGCCACTTTGCACTTTGCACTTTTGTGCATTGCCACAAACTTAAATTGAGCCGAAAACAAACATTTTGGCGAGCTAAATCAAATAGTTCTGGGCCAAAATGGAGCCCAAAACCTAACCGGGCCATTCATTATCCGCACTTTGATTTTAAAGCCAGTCAGCAAATCACTTAAATCTCTCTTGTGCAAAAGTCGTGGCCAACTTAAATCGCATGATAAATGTTTTCTTAGGCCCCGGCCGCGCACCCTCGCCTTGGGCCCAGAAAGGGGTATATCGGTTTCGTTCGTCTCGGACTGCTGGCAAAGGTGCTGGGTATCGGACAATTCAATTTGCCAACTGTTCCCCATACTAACTTTGTATCGTTCTGTCTATCGGTTGTATATTTAATAGAATCTTTTGCATTTCTTATGTGTTTCCAAGTGTCAGCGAGCATCTAATTTGATTTATGACCGGCAGAGTTATGCCCCAATAATAACATCGGAGATAAACTTTTTCGCCTGCTTTATCCCGGAGTAGAGGGGGTGCGGTGGTAGCCAGGACTAACGATGACTAAGGCCTTTTAAATGCTGTCGAAAGATGTCATTGTCTTGGCCAAAGTTCCATGTGTCCCGCTCGTTCATAAGTTATGTATGCCGGCTGGATGAAGAGCTCAAGGATATGGAGCCATCGCTAGTCCCTTTCCCTGTTGCCTGTGCCTGTGCCGCCTGCCCTAACTCGATTCTCATGCTGCCTGTCAGGTCCTAATACCTGATAATCAATTGCTAAATGCCGTCTAAATAATTGATTGTTGTTACACTGGCGGCACAGTAGATCGACTACTAGATGCCTCCCGAAACATCTAACCAATCAATCAACAGTGGGCTCTGGCGGTGCCACTGGTGCTGGTGCTGGTTGGTTGGTGCTGGTGCTTCTGCTGCTGGCGCTGCTGTTTTGCTAATTAGCAAATTAAAAATCCCTAGTTTTCGCCACGTTTTTAAATCGTTTTCCCTCACGCGCTGCAGCAAGGAAAACTCATTAGTAATTAAATGTTTTCCGGCGCGTCTACGCCCCGTAGTTTCTCAGCCCACTTGCTCTCTGTTGTCCCTCGTCTTCTTGCGACGCCCCTGCGTCCCTTTCTTCTGTCTTGCCTGCCATCCTGCCAGCCTGCCAGCCTGTCCCTGTTGTCCTTGTCGTCGTCGTGTTCGCACAGCCAGCACTTCCGCACTTCCGCTCTTCCGCCCGGCGCTTTCGCCAATTCTGGTTCAGAATCTGCTGCTGCTGTTACCCGGCGCCTCCCGTCCCCTCGCCTCGTCCTGCGACCTGTGTCCTGCGTCCTGCGTCCTGGCGTTGATGACGCACACTCAAACAAGAGGCGAGTGAAAGCCAACGGTACGTATACGCACTTTTTGTACCTGCTATGCCGGACAACAAAGCTGTGTCTTTAGCCCCGAAAAAACAGTGAAAACAGAAGAAGCAATTTGGCTCAGTCAGACAAAATTCCATTTCCGGTAATCAAATCAATAAATAATAATTAAAAATCTTTAGTAAAAGTATCGAATACGCCAGTTGAAGCAGAGAAAACCAATTGAATACATGTATTTGGACTATTTGATTTGTTCACTTTAAGGCATTTTATTTTCACATATTTAAACAATTGAGGGATTTGATGAGAATTACAAAATGGCCCTGTGAAAAGTGCCAATACGATTGTACCCCGATTTTCATTTGAATTCTTCCACTATAATGTAGCAAACAAACTGTGGTAGTTTCGCTGAAAATGTTTATTTTATACCCATATTTAATGGGACAACGAGTCCGCTCGACTGTTATGCTTTTATTTCACAGGAAGTCTGGTATTTATTTTAATGTCAGTTTTGTAATGCAAATATAGAGGGAAGCAGCAAATAATTTTGCTGCTTAAAACCATTATATTAATTAGAATTTCATTAGAACTGCCATCAGATTCAATAAACAAGTCTAGCTGATTTATGTGGCAAATGAATTTCCCCTAAATGGGTGCTCTCCTAATTAAACGGCAGTTATAGTCTTCATGCCACATTTTAAGTGAATGTATTTATTGTGTTTTCGCTGATTACCAAAACAATAATACAATTATGACGTGGACAACACGGCGTGGGGCATCCGTTAGTCGCAATCCCGCCTGGCTTCGATCTTTCCGCTTGTTTTATAGTTGTTGCTTGGCAATGCGTATTAAGCCGTAAACAAGTCCGCAGGCAATGGCTCCGGTTAAGGCTTCGGCTTCGGCTTCAGCTCCGACAACGACCATGGCTATGGCTATGGCTATGGCTACGACTATGGCTCCTACTGGGCTGTAGCCCTGAGCATGATTTGTTACTGACAGCGTCTCAGGCAGCAACAGCAGAAGCCGTACTCGAGGCTGGGTTTGATTTATTTCCCGTTGTACAATTTATGAGTGAAGGTGAAGCGGCCGACTCACCACAACACGCCACAACACAGCAGAGCCTGCAAAGGATGCCTTGGCCCGGCATTGGTTTGCTCAACCGGACCCTCGGCTCTTGCAATTCATTGGGCTGAACCCGAGAAGCGTCCTCCTTCCAAGGGGTTATGTTCCGCACTTCGCAACGCAAGGGGGGCAGGAGGGAAAAATGGGATAGGATAGGGACTGCGACTGTCAGGCAGCGCGTGTTTCAGATGCGTAAGATTCCCCAAAGATTTGCGAAATGCCGGGGGAAAAGGAGCGGCTACACCGTCATGCTAACTCCCATGCAGCTCCCGCCGCTCCCGCCGTTCTTTGGCGCCCAACTCAAGCCGCTCCTTTCGCCAGATTGTGATGGATGCTCGCCTACGCTGGTGCCTTTCCTCTCATGAGCCACGTAGCCCAGGAAAGGAGTGCTCAAGGGGCTCTGCGGTTTTCGAAAGGCGCGAAGGGTAAAGGATGCGGAAAGTGGGATCCGAGTCCTTGCGTGCAGACCCATTAGCGGCTGGGAACGTCTTTTATTTCAATTACCACCACCTTATGCAAAATTCAGCGAACACTTGGCAGTGGGGATATGCGTTATGCGGCTTGTTCCTTCCTGCCAGGCTTTTTCGGGAGTCTGGCATTTATTTCCCACCACGCCATTACTCATTGTGCTGCCTACTTTGCGGCGCCTTTGAGGCACTCGACGCCCGAATTGTCGCAGGAAACTTTGCAACGCACCGCCGTACGCACACTGCACTCAGGTACTTATCCACCGCCAGCTTACGTTTCGTTTCGTTTTGATTCGCTCCCACCCCGTAGTGTTTGCAGAGCGCCAAACTTTGTCCAAGAAGTTGGACTGTAATTGCCGGCCACTGGTGTAAATTGTGCACGCTTCGAATATTTCAATTACCCCGCCCCGGGCGCACCTGTCATCGCACCTTCCTTGGCACTCAACGCGACTCCCCGTCCTCCACCGCCGCCGAAATCGAAAGTGTCTCCTTGGAGTCTTTGATGTGCTGCGGGGCCGGCGGCCTAGGCCGGTTGTCTAGGCCCGGCAGCCTGGGCTGACCTTATCGTTTTTCAATTACCGTTTCAGGCCCGGACCCGGACCCGGCCCCAACCCTGCCATTAAGCGCAATAATCCGGGTCGCAGGACCTCAAAGTCCCCGCCTCGATATCGCAATCGAAGAGAAGGAGGCTGGTGTGGGCCTTGGCCGCCCGGACGCACTCATATCGCCATCAATCATGGGGCGGCAAATTAAATTGGTCACTCGCCCTCGCGACACACGATTCATCATAATTAATCTAGATGTCGCTGCTCGATTATTAAGATTAAACATTTATTTACATTCGTTACGGATTCAATTCGATTCGATTCGATTCGGACTCGATTGCTGCGGTATCTCTAGGTATGCGATCGCAGGCAGTGCACATAAAGTATGTATGTATCTGCGCTATATACCCGCAGTGTGCCTGCTTACATATGCACTTTCGACCTATTTACTTAATTACGTATAAAAATACTTAGAGACTGAGCCACAAACACAAACATAAACAAAAACTCCATTTACATATTTACAAGACAACGCGACATCGACGTCGTTAACCTCCGGCAATCCCGCAATCCCGCAATCGGGCCATCCGGGCATCCTGCAATCCACCAAACCCTCGTCTATCGCGTTCCATCGAAAAGTGGGCGTGGTCGGCAGCCTGTAACGAGATGATGGCTCCTGAGTCCCGTCTCCTCAGCTGATGAAGGCCGTAAAAGCAGCGACTTACCCGGCCCCGGGCGGCAGACATCGAACATAAGTTGCCGCTCATCGTGCCCCGGTCGCATTTGGCGGCTTAAAGGGGTGCCGGCGGGGCGAGGGTCACGGGGGTCAGGAGGGCGGACAGGAGGGCCGCCAGGAGCAGGAGGGCGATGGGGGGCAGCTCCAGACGCGCCCCCAGTTCATGCTGCATGGCCGCGTGCTGCTCACTCTTAATGATATGCACAAAGACGCTGTCAGAATCTGTTCGGGAGAAACATGCAAGGAGGTTGAGGGGTTACTCAAAAGTCACTGACAAAAATGTTACTTAAGACTTAACCCTAGGTGCTACTATGAAACAATCTATTTAGTCTGATTATCAAAATCAATGAAGACATATTGCCATCAACACTTTTTGGCGAGAATAATACACAAGAATTTAAAATGTAAACATTAATCTGGTGTCCGATTTTACGAAAATTGTCTCCGCATAGATTTTAAAACATTGTGTAAGCGGTACTTTGCATAGATTTTCCAAAAATGTGTGTAAACGTGTAAGCTTAAGGGATTATACAAAAACTCGTATGGCTGCCGTTCGTGTGAAAAGCTGGAACTTGTTGGTACTACGGAATTTCCGTTGCAGTGCCCTTTGGACTTTTCCTGACTGAAAATATGCTTAAGCATAATTAGATCAACCCGGAAAGTTTCACTAAATTAAGTTGCACTCAGACCGTTCATGCATTCATACTTGGTATCACTGCATATAGTTTGCTGTAAATAATTTAATACAATGCATAAATTCAAAAGCCCCTAATTTGCATTTATGAAGGCTCATGGTTATTACTAATTAATAAGGGCCCTATTAAATTGAAGATAATTAATGAAAATTGTTTCAAATTGCCAGGTTATTTTAAAAAGCGGTGGGTATATTTGCAGGGAAAATAAGTGGAAATATCCACGTAATTGGTGATGTAATTTTCCAAAATCTCTAAATTAAATGAAGCTTTGATTGGGGCGAAATATTTTTCTGCTCGGCAGGTATACTAGAACTCCTTTGAGTGTTTAGGTATTTGAAATATGAGCCCAAAACAAAGAGCAGGGACCGGGGGTCCTTCTATTGTTTCATTCATTCAATACTCACTGGAATTGTCCGCGGAACAGGTGTAGTTGCCGGAGTCCGTGTGCAGGACCCGCGATATGACCAGGTTGCTGGTCTTCATCTGTTGCTCGGAAACCACGCGGATGCCGCCCCGCGTCGAATCGCTGACCAGCTCCGTGTCCTTGTGCCACAGCATGTGCGTGTAGGGACCAGGGGCCTGGGGAGCGATGCACGTCAGATTGATGTCGCTGCCACTCTGGATGAACAGCTCGCGGTTGGCCAGGATCTGGGCTTTGGAGGCTGTCAAAGAGCGCCGTCGGATTGCGATTAATGGCAATGTCAACAAGTTGCGAATGGGAGGTGCCTTGGCCTCCCCCAGCGCCACCCATCCGTCCCCTGTGTGCCCTTCCATGGTGTTTGATAAACTAATTTGTCAGAGTAATCCCCACTCTTTGCACCCTTGGCCGGCTATCTAAACGAGATGTAAACAACGTCTAAATGGACTTACAAGACCGCCAATCGATTGGGACTCAAAGCGAGTATCGAAGCTGTCCCAGCTGATACTTATATTAAATTAAAAACTTCAATTACCTGAGGACATGTTTACCAACCAAGTTTATAAAACAATGCAGAAAGTTTCACGTTGTTCGGTAGGGCTTCTGCATTACAGAAATTTAAATTTTGTAAATAAAGAGAAAAGTTCTAAGCTTTAATAGTGTAGGTACCCTAATGGTTCGTCCCTAGACAAACACGAAAAAGCTCTTAATTCTGCCAGAAATTGCGTTTAAAAATAGTGCCCTGCAGAGGAAAAAGGGTTTTGTTGTTATTATGAAAATGACCGGTCCCCCAAACAACAAACAATAGGTGTCAAATGCCCCGACTTAAATCAATTTGCATTTAATTAATCCACCCGAAGTGAGCTGAAAACTCGAAGGATTCTCCATTTCACAAACACCCTTGGCCCTTTCGGAGGTTAAATACATTGTACATTCCTATCCGCTGTCCCCAAATACTCACTGACGACGACCAGCTTGTAAGCCAGGCTGATTTTGGGCTCCGTTGACACCTGACACTCGTAGATTCCCGCATCCCTGGGCTGCACGGAGACGACCTTGAGCACCCACTCGTCGGAGTTGTCAATGTGGCGCGCCAGGAAGCGCTGGTCGTTTGTGTAGGTCATGATCCCGATTGTGAGGATGTGGAGGTCACGCTGCCGGATCCAGGACACTGCCCGGTCGCCCAAGTGTCTCACCCGGCAGTGCATGCGGGCGGTGGTGCCCAGGGCGGCGATTATCTCCCGCTCCGTGGAATTGTCGAACTGCGGTTCCAATCCGTCGTAGTTGTCCGGAATTAGGTTGGACAGTTCGTCGGCGGCGGCCAGATGTCCTGGTAATCGAAGTAAATAATAAATTGTACAACATTTTGGTTTACAGAAGTAAATTTTATCAATTTATATCGATTAAAGGTATCTCTTGGCTGTGTATATTTTCTTTTCTTTGTTATCATTCCAAATGTAACCATTTTGAAACAGCCATCGTGGCCCAGGTCCATAGGTTCCCGTTTTTAATAAGCTGCAAGACCACTTTGTGAGCCAGCAAACGTATTTGTGTCGTAAATCCCAAATTGAACCCATGACTATAAAAGTCATTTCTATTGGCGGTGATAAAACCCAAACGTAAAGCTTATTTCTTTGAAAAATGCCGCAAAACATAATGATGAAACATTTGCCGAATGCAGACAACATATTTATTTAGTTTTGCCTCTCGGGCTCACATTATGTGTCCCGCCCATAAAGTGTTGAACTGAATTTGTGCTCGGAATCCGATTTGCCATTAAATTGGCCCCGGGGGGAGTCCATTCGAACAGCTGTATCTGAACGTCAATCTAAATGTATTCAAGTGCATTCAGTGCCGGCACTTGTGGGGCAGACAGATAGATGGCAACGGGAAGCGTCAGATAGTCCGATAGACAGACGGACAGACGGACACCCAAGCAGATGGATATACCGATAGACGGGTAGACGGACAGACAGATGAATGGCTGTTTTAGGGGGTTAGGTGTGCTCGAGGGAGAGATGGTCGTCGGGAATCAGGATCCGTTTGATTAACGAGTATTTGCGCTTAATTTATGCCCGAGTTTAAGCATGCACCCCTTCGCAGCCGTAACCGCGCTTATGATCCATCACTGGCCCGAATGTGATTTATGTGGGTGGTGGGTGTGAGGAGGCCCGAGTCGGGCCGTGCCTGGCCGTGTATTAGCCAACTAATGCGCTAATAATCCACGAGTGCCTAAACAAATACTAAACACAAATACAGCTGCCCATGGAGCATGGAGTGGTGCTGCGATTGGATATGCCTGTGGATTTGGATGCGAACGTTAATGTGGATGGGGACTTGTAAGTGGATAAACACATATTGATTTATAGATGGGATCCTTTGTGCGTTGGAGAGCGTGTGGCCCGGGCAAATTTAGCTATCAAATATCAAGCAATAAAATGACGTTAAACACTTAATTGGAACTGTTGCTCCACAGCCGCTGGCAGTGCGATGGATTCGCATCGGCCACGGCAAACACTTCAGATGAAATTGCTTTTTATGCTGGCCACAAAATAAAAACTTCAGACCGCACACTTTCACGCTGCCACATATATAAGTACCTATGTATTTTATACATACACACAACATGTAACAACATAAAAATTTTTAATAAAAGTTGCGTATTTACATACAAAGTGCGGGGTGGCAAGTCGGTTGCCGGGCCGCAGCAGAAAATTGTTTGGTCGCAGCAAACCGAGACCGCGGCTTCAGTGGCCACCGTTCAGTGCCATCCTTTCCCCTCTCGCCTCCCCCCCCCAGCTGCAGCTCCCCAAGCGGGCCCTAAACTGAGCTCAGGTGCCATAAATTACAAATGAGCAATTGCAGCTGCTTCTGCTCGAAGCTCTAAGACCGCACGCCGCTGCTCCGGGAAATGCGAAATAGATGGAAGCATAAACAATTTCGGACACATGAAAAAAGACGAGTGCCAAATTGAGATACTCGTATTTCCCCCCGATCGGATCTCTATTAAATTTATCGGGGAACCCCTTTTGCTCGGGCAAGCAAACTTTTTCAGCAAATAAATTTAATTAAAACTCAAAAATTGAACCACAAAAGCGGTCCTTGACAGCAAAATGTAAAAAATGTTTGCTTAAAAAGTTTTCCATTCAAGTTAGAAGCACGGTTGGGGGGATGGAGATTTTAATGAAATGTCGAGGGGGGGGGGACTCTTATGAAAAAACAATCTCACCAGAACTAAACGTTGTGAACTGATTGCATTAATTAATTGCACATCAATTGCAGATCCTTAAATATAAAATTGTGATGGGAAATTTGTTATAGCTTTATTTTTTCTTAAATTGAATTTATTTTTAAATTAATTGACAATCGAATTTTTTCTATTCCACCGTCTGTGGAACACCATAATTTATAAATACTAATTCCCGGGCATGCCACGGGCTGCGAGTCAGTTTAATTGAAATTACGCCACTCTGCCCGCCACGGGTATGTTGTGTCATTGCCATTTGTAATGCCATTCCTGAGCCAATTGGCCCTGCTGGCTTAACCCTTTGAGTGGCGCCTGATTAGATTTTAATCCCGTACTCACCAAAGTATTGGCTGCTGCGCCGGCTCTGCTTGTCGACTGTTGCGGTTAATCCCATGATCACGAGCAGCGCCATAAAGTATTCCACCAACATTTCATGCGCAATTTGTGGGGCTCTCCAATTACATATAACTGCAGTCGGAGTTGGAGCCGGATTTTGGGGCCGGATGTGGGCAGGACCAGAGGGAGGCGACGACATGGACGACATGGACGACACGGAGAACGACAACAGAAAAGTAATTAAAATAAATGATGGCAATCGCGAGCCGCAACTCGGCGCGACTCAATTCAACTCGAGTCGTTACGTTTCGTTTGGTATCGTTTCGTTTCGCTATAACTTGGAGCGATTGAAGGCGGACAAAAGATGAAGGACGTGGCCGAGGCAGGACAGCACAACAGGCCACAACAGGCAACAACAGGACACTCCGCCCACTTTTCCTCCAGCTTTCCTGCTTTGTGCAGAAACAATAACCGAAAGGGATTAGGCTCGGGGCTCCTCCGTCTTATCGGAGCGCCGGAAACCGCAGCTCATTCATTTAAACTGATGACAAGACCGCAATGCGGTCGAGTTTTCAATCACCATGACGCCCACAGGACAACATCAAGATGAAGATGTGCCATCAGCAAGGCAGGGAAGGCAGTGGCCGGAGGGAGCGGGGGCTGAGGCGTCTCAGCTTTTGGTAATTTCTTCATTACACACTAAGCTGTCCATTCAATTGCTTGTGATGGGGGAAATGGAAGTGGCGGTGGAAAAACAAGAGCCGGACAGGACACGGATACGAGCTGGAACCGCCTCGCCTCGCCTCGCCCGCAGGCACCAATTTCGGTCTGGTCACGTTCCGATAATACACTTAATTATATTCGAGGGCGGGCGGTAAAGGGGTGGCCTAGCGTATTTGAACAGGAAGATAGGGCGGGCAGGAGGGGGCGGGGATGGACTACCTTTTCCTGGTCCCGGACTAGAATCGTTGGCTGTGGTCGGAGTAAATGTAGCGCGAACTGCGTGCCGCCATTTCATGCGCAACGTAATGCATTCGAGCGCGTTGCGATCCTCTTTCCGCGAGAGGAGGGAGTTACGCTTACGTAACAGGCCTTACGTGACGCAAGGCCGCGGGCATCCCACCGCAAAGCACGTAACACGTAACTCTGTCAGAAATCAGTCTCTCCAATGACGCGATTCCAATCCCAATTTCAATTCCGATACCGATTGAGACACCAAATACGAGGCAGGCCCGAGCCGAGTCCTGTCACAATTCCCCCCGACACGAGTCACAGGTAGCGAGTCACGACGAGTCACGGTTCACCGGTCGCTGTTCACGGGTCACGTATCGGGTATTTCCGGTTTTGGCAGCGCTCGTTGCGTGTGTGTGGCTTGAGGCGCGATAAACAACTGAAAGGAGCAGCTCCGGCGAAACCTGCGACAATATGCAAATCTCCGGGAGCATCGGGAGCCACTGCACAGGGGCGCAGGCGCCGGGGCAACATGTTGCCGCAACATTTATTGGAGCCAAATTGAAAGGCTCCCGATGGCAGCGTGCCCCCTCGAGCGGCATGGGTTAATGTGGTGCGGTGGCACCCAGCCAGCCGTCTTCGATGTTAGGGATGTCTTTAAAGTTCATCGACGGTGCGTGGTTGGATGTGCTTATGAAATATTTAGCAGGGTAGTGGGACGCTTGATTTGTGTCACGCAACACAGCAAAGGAGCAACAATGAAGTGACAGTAACACCATCAACAGCAGCAGCAGCAGCAGCAGTGGCAGTGGCAGTGGCAGCAGCAGGAAAGGAGCAACACGAGCAATAATAACACAAAACAACATCAATAATAAAAGACAGAAAAGGCAGAAAACTCATGCATGACAAGGCGCCTTTTTTACAGGCCAGTATAGTCTGCTTTTTGCAATTGAAAGTAGCAGGGACAGACGCACACATCCCACACACATCCGCACACACAAAACGCCACGCATTGTGCGCCCATTGTGTCAAAGCGGAAACGGATATGAAGCGGCCATGGGTGCCATTGTAGTTGTTGCTGTTGCCGATGCTGATGCCGATGTTGCCGCTGCGGCGGTGATTCTGCTGGTGCCGCCGCTGCTCTGGCAGGCGACTTATCAAAATCGATGAGGCAACATATGGTCGATTTTAATTTTCTAACATATTTCTCGACGCACAGCCACAGACCCGCCATCGCCACACCGTGAAAAATGGGAGCAAATGCGATAGGTTGTACCTTTCGGGCCCAATTTTTGGGCTTATGAATCAAGAATGCATGCCAAAAAAACATCCCACCGCAATTTCAAATGACTATGCTTAATTAACTTTTATTAAGCTATTTGAAAATTCATACAATAATTGCGAGTGAATCATTAGTTGGGGATTGTGAAACATCATCTTGATATTGAGCAGCATTTTAATTTCATGCATTTGCATGCCGGTGCAAAGTATTTTTGGACGCAAATACTAATTGATTATATTAAGATCAGTGTCCATGCCGTGTTCGTAATTTATGATAATTAAAATTCGATTTTTTCAGGTGCACGAACGAGACAGACGTGGCAGAGAGCCATTGACACGAGACAAGCCACTGGAATACCGACACACGACCGCACATTTCACCTCTGCCAGCTAGCTACCCAGGACATCGATGGCTGGAACTCCCCTCTCAAATCCGTTTAGCATATTTTCTTTGGAAATTGAATTTCCAAGTTATTATAAATATTTCTCCAATAAATGCAATTTGAGTGGAATTTTTCAGGCTCTATGTCTCTCGTGTGCTTAGAGACTTCTGCGCTCCTTTGGTTCGTATGTGCCACCTACTCCTTGTTTAGCATGTGCCAACGTCCTGTCCGTCGCCTTGGTCCGACAAATCAAATAGACAACAGGCGGCAAGGCGCCTAAGTAAGCAGAGAGTCCTTCGCTTCCCGCTCCCTGCATCCTACTTCCTACCCGGCCATATTATTTTACACTAACAAGCCAAACATTCCTCAAATTTAACAAGCGGCGACATTTTTCAGCCCCCCATCCATCTCGCTTAGTCCTAAGTGAATTCTGTTTGTGTCGCAGCCCGTCGCAGGATATCGCGAGCTACGAAGGGTGCAAAATTATGAAAAATACTCTTGGGGGCGTACTCGAGAAATTGTTGCGAAACTGTAGCGCAACGCCTGGCGGAGGGCAGCTGGAGCGGCGTTACTTTTGATCTAAGGCAGGGTGCCCCAAAAAATGTGCTACAAAAAGTGGAATTCCTTTTTTTTCCGCGAAGTTGCCTCAAAAGATCGCTTTTCGGGCAACCCTCCTCCTCCGGCAAGTGCGTTGCTCTTTATTTTTGCAAAGTTATTATGTCTGCAGGGCTTCGGCGCTGGGCGTCTTCGATTTGGACATTGATTGCATACAGAATTGATGGAAGGAAGTGGCTGCTCCCACCTTGGAGCCCTTCCGCTCGGGGAATGATTTACTCCGGGGAGGATTGTCGGAAGGGGGGAGCGGGGGCACGACTGTCGTGTGTAAAATTGATAACTTTGTTTGTGTAAACAGCGACGCGACATATCGCCCCCAATTCCCCAGCACAAACCGTTCCCCCTTCCGTCCCTCATCATCATCATCCTCCACAGGACCCCCTGCCCGCCTGGCTGGCATCCTGTTATCCTGCCCTCCTGCCGACCGACAAATTCTCCGACATGATGTATGTTTTCGGGGCGTGTGCGTGTTTATATCGCGTATACGTACCGCCGCTGACTACACACGAACCCACTGGCTCAGGGACTCGAATTATCGGTGTCAATTTTTATGCTGCTACGTGTGCGAAATTTAACAGAGCGCCAACTGATGAGTGAACCTGTAGACACATTCCCTTCCATGACCAAAGCCTGGGCGCATGGCAGCCGGGACTAAGGCTTGGGTTGGGGCGGGGAGCGGTGAGCGGGCAAAAACAAAACATAAAACGATGTCGCCCAATTTGGCATTACATGGCGATTGCCGACAACTCGATAACGAAATGGAAAGCAAGCCTGGCTCTGGCTCAGGGACAGGACGATGGCACAGAGACAACGGCTGGCAAAGGATAAAGCAAAGTCGAACGAATGAAAGCAAGCAAGGTGAAAGCCGAGCTAAATATGCCAAAAGTAGTTGCAGGAAACGGGAAAGCCAGGACAATAAGAATCAGAATCACCAGCAGAATCAACAATGGCCATCCAAGGCTATATGTGTGTATTATGCGAAGGGATATGGAAGTGATACAGAAGTACAGCAAGTAACGAGCAGACCTCCTCCAGGAGAGGATGTACGAACAGCAACAGCCGGCAGGACGGACAGACGATGCTTAAGTTTTGCTCAACTGTTCATCAGAATTACAAATTGTATTCGATTTCCGGCATTTGTGACGCTTGAGTTAACAGGCGAAGTAAGCAGCCAAATGGGACGGGGATTGGGCAGATGGGCCGATGGGCGGCCGAGGATAAAGGATAACCCAGGCGGGGGCGGAGCCCAGGAGGAGCAGAAAACAGAAGGGGTGCGAACCAGCCCCAGGCACGATTTAAATGCCATATAAAGTTTTATGCATATTGCGTACTTGTTGTCCCAGCGATAGTTTATAGGTCGAGACAAGAGACGTAGACAACAGACAACAGAACAGAGGACGACAACAAGCCCCAAAACGCTCCATTTGAGGCCCGTTGGGTTGTCAAAACGTTTGATTCGATTAGACCGATTGATTGTATTAACATAAAAAACGCATTGATTCGGCTTAGCCAAGCACTCAACGCGCCCAGAGATTCGGATTCGGATACGGATTTGGATTTGGATTTCGAGTTGGGCTCGAGTTTGGTTCTCTCCTTTTTTATTCGGAACCCTCGGTTCGGCGGAGGGCAGGCGAGACAATGTTAGAGACGTTACGAGGTGACTTTCCACCGGTAGGCTCTCATTTTCAATTTTCCATTTTCCATTTACCATTTACCATTTTACCGCTTACCGTTTTCATGGGAAACAAATCGCAATCCTCTAAAGTTTGCACGATTCTTGCAAATTTATTTGAGGCATCCCTCTTGTTGTTCTTCGCCGAAAAGTTGTGCGCCCGAAACTTTTCTATCTGCGAGTGGATCTCTTTCAGACGGAGACTTTGGTTTGATTTATAGGATTTGGCGCTTCGCTGGTGAAAAGTAATATTTAAATAATATTTTCGCGGAGGGGCGCAGCGGCGCAGACGTACATAACTCACGATAGCAGCTCGGCGGCAAGTTCTGTGTGTTCGATGGCCTGCTATAAACTCTCACGCCAATTGCTACGATTTTCCATTGTCTCCTCGGGGTCTGGATCGAAACTGAGGTCATCCGCCAGGCGCCGGAACTCATTTCCCAGGCCCATGCCCATCGTATACTCTGTTTCAACTGAGTGCCGCTTCCAAGCACCAAGCACACCCAGCACAAGCTCCAATTCCAATACCAAGTGCCAGCTCAGTGCAGAAAGTTTAAGCCATCAAATAAACCAATGATTGACCAGCCATCGAGTCCTCCATCCGATCCGGTCGCTTTATCCTTTGGGGGTTTAATTATGGCCACCATAATGCGCACAAATAGCAGGTTACATTCAATTTGACATGTAATTTTATCGCCTGAAACAAAACTTTATGTGTGCCTGCGTGTGATCCGGATGGGTGTCAAAGGGACAGGGGCTTGGGGGCTTTGGGGTTGGGGGAATGGACGCGGGACGCGTCGAGCACAATTCAAATACATATATTTTATTATTTTATTATCTACTGTTTTATAACTTTTTTCCCGGCTGCTTCTAAGCTGGCACTCAAACTTTCTGCACGTTTTCCGTATAAAAAGCGCTGTGGGCCAAGCGGAGCTTCCGTCAGCAGATTTGTGTCGACTGTTCCGCCCCCTTTTCTATGCCATACCAATACACCCCATACATATATAGTGTAATGTATATATGTATTGGCAGATATAGACCCTCGCCCCTGAAGACGCGGCACAAATGGCGCAATTGTGTGAAAGTTGAAAAACGTTTTTTGGCGAAATGTGCGGCACTAAACAATGCCATAAAGCGTCAAACTTGTCGATACTTTTTCGTTGGTTCGGATTCGTTCCGTTTGCTCCTCCTAGCTGCCATCATCCAATCTCGTACACATTGCTCTTTCGCAATGTATCCGTATCTGAGCGTACGTATCTGTGTCTTGGGCACTCGCGCCTTCCCTCGCCGCCGTCTGTTTCGGTTGCTGTTTTTCTTGTTATTCAGCCACTACTTTGATTATAACAATAGCGATGGCAGTAGCTGTAGCAGCAGCAGCAGTGACAGCAAAACCAACAAAAAATACTACAAAAATGGGAATCAAAGGGGGGGAGCGAACGCTAGACAACAATCGCTTACAATCTTGGCAGACAAAAGTTTTCAATTTGTAACTATTTGTTGTTCTGGGTTATGTAAATTGGCCCTCGCCCGGCTCTCTAACTCCGAGCGCACTGCATTCCTGCCATTCCATTCTATTTGAGTTCTAATTCGGCTCAAACAAGCCAACCAACCAACCAACCAGCCAAACGCCCCCGCCCTGCGTGGCTATCTGCTTTACACTTCATTTGCAGTGGCAGTTGTTGGACTGTTTGCAGCGGCGAGTCGAGGCGAGTCGAGTCGAGTCGTCAGCCAAAAATGGTTATAAATGGCCATTAATGTGCAACTATGGCCATCGAAATGACTCGGGGCGGGGGCGGGGCGGATGTGCTGGGCGGTGCTGACTAATTTCTAGAGAGAATCTGAAATTATGAAAAGTGTTTGGCCCATCAAATTGGGAATGCAACTTTGGCCATTAATCATTTATGGGCGTTCGTTTTTGTGCAACTAGCCAACCGGCATTTGCCCCTGCAACTTTCCAACTTTCTGCCAGTACAATGCCACTGCCCCCCAAGCCGCCCCCCCGGCTGATTCTATGTCCTGGCTCTCACTGCCAGCGCCACTGTATAATGGTAATCGGTGGTGAGCTGACGAGGCAGCTCTTGGTGGCCTCGCAAACTGCATCTGCAATTGTTTGCCCCCGGCGGCCTTTCAATGGGCAATTTAACCCAACGGCCCCCCAACAAACGGAGATATCCAATTGTTGATACTGGCGCCCCCTCCCGCCGGGACCGCCCCTCTGCCGTCCACTGTCGTGAGGCCTCCGCTCAACAATTTCCTGCTTAATAAATATGCTCAGGCGATGGCAGAGCTTCCTCTGGCAAATGCCGGAGCGGCGGAGGGGCTCTGGAAAATGCTCCAAAGGAGCAGAAGAAAGCACAAACATGTAATAAAATGCTTCAATAATTTAATTTAATTTCATTTTTTGTATAGCAGCTGAGAATACAAGACGACGTGGCCGCTGGAGAATCAGTCGATGGGCACGCACTGAAAGGGAATTCCGAATGCACTGTAAGGCAGCGGAAGAGGATTAACCCTGACCTCGGAACTGCAGTCGGAAGAGTCGTCGAGGAGCCGAGGAGCCGGGGGATTCAAGGATTCCCTTTGAGGCGTGGAAAAAGCTATTAAGCTCTGCCGATGAAATCAAAGGTTAAGCCAGTGATGAGCGAAGAATCTGGGATTAAAATGCAGTCGAGAGCATTGATTGCCCGGAGTGTCAAAGGCATCAGAGCACAAAGTGTAAAAATCTGGGAAAAAATGCACAAGTTGTTCTATAAAAAATCTATAAAAATTCCTTAGATGCGAAATAAGTAGGATGAAATACGAGTACTAGAAAATAAGCTGCCATTGTGCTCTTCCCGAGAGCTTTGAATTAGATTATAAAGCTAAGTAAATAACTTTAAGTATGCGCCTTTAGGGAGGATTTCTCACTTTGGTTTCTCCCCATTTCTTTCGATTTGCGATGACAAACCAAAAACTTAGCTTAAGTTCCCGGATACTGATCACTTTCAGCCGGACACCTGACAGCGTCCTGGCGAAAGGACCTCTCCTCGCTGCCTGCAGAGTCTCGAATGCTAACAACGTAGCAGTCTAATGACGCTCGACTTTCGGCAACTGGCCGCTTGGGGAAGGAGGGAAAACTTTGCCAGAATCGGACGGACACAGAAACCGAAACTGAAACAGGAGCGGCGACAACAACAAAGTAAACATATGTCAATTTTCCACTCGAATTGCGATGCAAAGCTGAAGTGAAAAACGTAGCTGGGCAAACGGAAAATAAAAATAGAAAGGACCACATTCGGTCTGGAAAAAGTGAGAGAGGAAACCACCAGGAGCACCAGAACCGAACCGGAGACCGACCAGCAAAAGCGACCCAAGAATGTAAACGTTGACAATTTTCGCATTTC
This sequence comes from Drosophila ironensis, assembly GCA_021223825.1. Lineage (NCBI taxonomy): Eukaryota > Metazoa > Arthropoda > Insecta > Diptera > Drosophilidae > Drosophila > Drosophila ironensis. Next base: position 6,093,572 of record JAJJHQ010008452.1, on the reverse strand, counting down.
TATATTATACATAATGTGTAGTCGGTTTTAGGTATCGGTCATGGATACAGACCGACATATAGCCGCACTGTATATTGTATACCCTGCATATATATACGATATTTTGTCTATATGTATGTAGCGACATGTATGAATGGACGGCAGTACTTTCATTTCGGCTGCCAACAAACAAAACATAAAAAAAGTCAATTTCATTGCTTGGAATTTCAGTTGATTTTGCCGGCTCCGTTTTTATTCTCCATCGTCATCTCTTATTTTTTTCAATTTTACTTGCTTTATTTGTGTTTTATTTGATTTTTTCTATAATTTTGCAACGGCAATCGACGGAACAGCAGCAGCAGCAGCGGCAACAACACTTTTAAGAAGTTTGTCCGTGAGCTGAACACGAACGTTACGTTGTTGATAAATATTGGTTGTGCCCACATCCTCGATTTCCCAAAGCACCCGTCCCGTCCCGTCCCATTCCATGGCATCCTTGGACCCCCCCAATATCAACCCCCCTCTCATATTCAACCTCATCCGCTGGACAACTCAACTCAAAGGACAAACATCACAGAGAAACCGGGGCAGGAACAGAGGCAAAGGCAGTGGCAGGAGCAGGCAGTAGTGGGCTTCAAGCTGGGTTTCGGGGTCGTATGCAGACGTCAGAAGGATGTCAAAATGGCAAATTGCTGGGAAACATGTAATTTTCATGGTTAGTTACATTTTTATTGTGACATTAAGTGGTCGGAGCCAGGCCCGATGTGTTCGTGTGTGCTTCGGTTTCGTGTGTTGTTTTCAGCCATTTTGGGGGCCTATGAATTGATTGAAATGCCATTTGGCCGCCAGATGATGAAAGGTCATTCGGGTAATATCTCACAATGTCGAGGCGAGTGTGTGTGTGGTGGGGCCGCCAAAATGGATTTCGGCCCCCAATCCCGAGATGCGAGTGAATGGATTGAAATGGATGTGCAAATGCGTTAACTGAGCCCCGTAGATTGGCTCCGAAACCTCTCCGCCCGACTTGGCCACTTAGCGCGCGTGTCCTGGAACTGTTACGCCACCCCCCAACCCACCACCCTCTGCCCTGCTTCCGCCTGCAGCCGCAAGTGCTGCAACTCCAATCCATTCGTCAGGGCCGCAGCCCAACCTCGAAGGCCCGGAGCTGCAAAGCGGAAACGGAGCCGCAGTTTGAGTTTGTTTTGCCATACGGCGTAGTCATGGCTCCGCCCAGGCATCCGCCACCATATCCGGCCCGATGCGGCCCGGTCACGTCATGTGTTGTTCCTCCTTCAGTGTGTCTCTGGATTAGATCAACATTTGCGCTAAGCCCGGAGCCGAAGCCGGAGTTGGAGGTGGAGATGGAGATGGAGGTGGCGGTGTAGTTGGAGTTGTGTTTGGATTTGGAGTCCGTCGGTTGAAGAGGCAGGAGAGATCCGGAGCCGTGACCTCAAAGCGCGGGCAACACGCGGCTGCTAACGTCAAACAATAAATCGCAACTCGTTGTGCTTGCCAGCATAATAAGTGCCTACTTTTACGTAATCCAAAAGCGTTCGCTCGGCTTCATCCTCCCTCCCCGGCCGGGCCAAAACCGGGCCGAAACCTCAGGGGCGAGCTGAGATAATGTTTTCGGGGGGGTTTCATTACAGTTGCCGCGTAATTATTGTTCCTGGGATTAACCTCTTGGCATTCACAAATTCACAGTTTAGTCGAAAGCCCCTAAGCCATCTGAGGCTATTTTCCAATCTCTTGGCAAGGCGAGCTTGGCAAATATCATTGCAAGTAAATGCTGATAAAGTTGTTTTCCCTCTGCACACTAAAAACAATATATATTTTCTTTGTTTCTGTGTTCTCTGAATTGTAGGTAAATAAAAACATGCATAATTAATTTCTATTTAAAGTCCCCACTTTCCCTCGAAAACGAGCATTGGCAACATGTTTGCACTCTGCAAATAAATAGAGAATTCAATTTTAGATGCTGCTGCACTTGTGTGTTTGACCAAGTTTATTAAAAATGTGAGGTATTTGGAGATTTTCGAAGCTTGGCAACCCTGCTGTCCTCGCCACTGTGCCGCCCCTTCTCCCGGCCGGCGATTAACCCGCTCCGCGCCTCCGCACTGATGAAGGCCACGGGCGTAGACACTACAAAACAGACAGCATCAGGTTGGGATTACCTCTCGAGTGGCGCTGGAGGGGGCGGCGAATGGGCGGGCGGTGCGGTTGTGGGCTGGCTCTTTTGCATTTTATTGTCGTTGCTCTCTCATTGCTGCTGCCTCTGCTGCCGTTGTTGCTGTGCCATTGTTGTTTATGTGCGGGTATCAAAACGCTATTAGGCCATGACTATGACGGCACGCATACTATACCTCGATACCAGCTTGTGCTTATGCATACTTATCTGCGCAGTGGAGGCTGCAGATTGAATGGGGCGTGCTCGACTTGGGGGTTACCCTTGGCAGGCATCCTCGAGGGATATTCAATGGCTAAAACCATAGAGATTTCTATGCCTACCATATGAAAGGGTTAATATTTCATGGTTTATCTTTTATTATAGAGCAATGCTTGCTGGGATTGGGATATGTAGTTAAATACCTTCTAGTTTATTAATCTATTCTTACATTAAACTTGTTTAAAAATGAGTCACCCTGAAACTTGGATATTTAATCTGCGAGTATTGACATCTATTGCCACTTAATCACCAAAGGTAGGGGCAATTATTTTCTCGGAATAACACTCAAATGCAGGGAACAACTGAGGGAATACCCTGGATTTCCTCGCCAACGATTCCAATCCTTTGTGCAAGTGGAGACGACTCATTAGGAGAAGACAAACTTGGGATCTTTGCATATTTGCTCAAGTGCAAGAACTAATCCCTTGATACCCTGCGGCTGCAGAGCATTCAAAGTGTTTTCCCGCCCACCATCGCCGGGCACGCCCCCTTGTCCCTCCTAACCAAATATACGTACGTACGTACGTCAGTCTGTTTATCTAGCCGTGTTGTAGTTGGAAATAAACGGCAAGTTTTGTCTCTGGCGCTTGTTAACGCCCCCGTTTCGGTGGCTTTGAAAAGCTTTTGGCATCGTCGGCACTGCTGTAGCTGTTGCCGTTGTTATTGGGCAGAAATTAAAGACTTTTGTCGCCGCCGCCACCGGGCGGGGTCGTGGCAACCAGGGGCGCACGGGGGGCCCTCACGTACCCGGCAACAAATGGGCTCTGCAAATAAGCAAACAACACAGAGGCGCTGGCCCTGAGCTGGGGAGGATTCCAATGCGGAGCTGTCAGGCTTGGCACGGGGGCTGAGGACGACGGAAGGCTAAGCCTGGACAGCCTGCAAATTATTTTAAACAAACTTCATTCTTGAGTTTATACAACTCGTTGGCGGCAATGGGGCGGAATGGCGGAGTGTGGAAGAGTGGAAAGTGGAAAGTCGAAAGCCTAAGACTGAGACCAAGGCTGAGGCTGACTCTGAGACTCGGGCAGGCTGTGTTCCTTGGCTTGTTTTTCAATCATTATTCAGGCAGGGCTTTGCCGGGCTTTCCTCCCAAAAACATTGTATACGACATGCCCTGGTGTGAGCGGCTGAGTGTGTGTGAAAGGGGATGCGGGCAGGTGGAGGGGTCGGACGGGAGCGGGGGATAGAGGAGTGTGGACCGACCGACGTCCTGGCCGAGTATCGTGTTTTGCACGCTTTTAATTAAAATTGGGGCTACGATTTTTCACTTTTGCCCGGCTTAGGGCCGTGATTTATGAAACTTGCTTGCATGTTATAGTTTTATACAAAAGTAAATGCTAAGTAAATGCCACAAAAGGCCCATTCTTTGAGCCCCGTCCTAGGCCCGCACCCGTCCTAGGCTGCCCACGCTCCCGTTCCCGGCCTTCTGCATCCTTCGGTGTCTGCAGTTTTAATTGAAAACTAGTTCAAAGGTCAGTTGAAAGTATGCGAGGCAGAAAGGCCAGCTGAGAGCTGAGAGCTGGTAGCAGCGAGCTGGGGAAAGCGGAGGAAAGCGGTGGAAAGCCGGAACAGAGGCAGCAGTAGGTCCGAACAAATACGCAAGCCATAAATGCCTGAAATATGAAGACACCGAACAAATACGCAGATACTAGCACATCCCGGGCGCCTTATCAGGACTCCTGGCTCCCATCTGGCCGCAGTTTTGCCGCCTGCTCTCCATCATGCGATTAACAAAATGCCAGAGCACTAAGTGCACACCCCCAGGCCACCTAACTAAGTACAATTAATAGCCCGGGAAGTGTGGCGAGTCATAACAATGCCGGGGAGCATGTGGCAGGTTGGCTCGGCAGCGTCTCTCCACTTTGATTGCCGAACACATCATAATATCGGGCCAAATTTATTCCACATGCGAGGACATATATAAGTATAATGAGATTATGTCGTGAAGGAAATTTCGTTTCATTAGCAGGCGGATGGTGGATGGCGGATGGCGGACGATGGACGGAGTTGGGCCAGTTAATGTCATTTACCACGCCGGAACGTTAAAGTTTTGTCCTGGCCCACCCGGCGTATGAGTGATGCGGCCGTGGGGCAAAAGTTGCCAGCTGGGGATCCATCTTCCAGCACGTCATGTTCATTGGGTGCTTTTGGTATTTTGAGTTAATTTTCATTACCCATTTCTCGGCTTGCCAGTCACCTGCCGGTCATGCCATTGTGATTGCTCCCTTAATGCCACCATCCCATCCAATGGACTCGGCCTGAACCGATTTTCGATTTTCCTGCCGCTGCTGCTGCTGCTGCTGCTCGTCTCCCGTTTGCCATTTAACAATAACAGTTAGCCAATTACAAAGCCACAAGCAGAGTCTCCAGTTGCCAGGCACAGACACCCCGATTCGATTCGATCCGATCCGATCCCTGCCGGACTGCTGTTCAATTAGACCTCGTTAAGGCTTCGAAGCCATAAAAACGAGTGCGATTGCCTTGGGCCCTGGCCAGGCTTTGGATTGCATTTAGGCATTTGGGCACAGTGACCATAAAAATTAAACGCTGCCGTTGCAGCTAATGAAGTCCCGCCCCCCTGTCCTCCTCCTTCCTTTGTCTGCTCCTTCGATTCGATCCTGTCCGGCAGGGTCCGGCACGTGACAGGGTTTGGGCAATTGGGCCATCCACTGGCATCTGAAGTGTGTGCATGTGCCGGTGGCGATTAACCAACCATTATGTTGAATGGCCTCCGGACCATTCCCACGGATACACCGTGCAAACACCAATTAAATACCCCATATTTATTTTAAAGCTCAGAACAAGAGGACAATCAACCGAAGTAACTTTGTCGGATTGTGTAATAATCGCATGAACGCCTCTTCATCCTGCAGGTTTAATATCTCATGACAAATTGATTGGTAATGAATATGGAATGCACCTGCAGGGCAACTGCAAAATGCAAGATTCCCTTCGGTTATTTGCCAGAAGGTGGCTTCTCCATTACAGGAAAGTGAAAGTGGAATGTGATACGTGTGGGAAACGATGGAATTATTACTTTCCTTGATTGGTATTTGCAGTTTCTTTCAAATTGAGTTTACATCTAAAAGGAGAATATTCCAGGCCAAATATGCTGCTCACTGAACGGAATACATGTGCAGACTGCAATCCACTTTGGGCGGAAGCTAAAAGGTTAATGGTTGGGTTTTTCTCAGTGCTGATTCTGCCACATGCTGCGCCAGTTTGTCTGAATGTGCGTTTGTGCGGCATCTTCGTGGCCGGGCATCTATTTTACATTTCCACATCATTTGTTCTGGCCATGAATTGAATGTATTATAAAGCCCCAACCCAGCACCAAGCCCAACGCCTCGCCAGCGCCACTGGGCACATGTGTAAGCGATGTAGCGCATAATGATAACGTGTCCCGGCCCAGGGTCCCTGTTCCATTCCGGAATCCCCAACAACCTGAACCCGAAAACCCAGAAAGAGTGCGAAGCGGAGTGGCTGCTAACCGGCTTTTTATTGGCATATGATTATGGCAGGCCATTCTTTATGCCCGTGGATTACCGAGTGCAGGCCGGCAGCTAGATGCACATAAACGATATCCAGCATAAAATAAATTGAAATATTTACAAGCGGGCGTAAATGTTTTCACAATGTTATATAATATGTCATTTGAATACTCGGATAACAAAAGAGCCGAGGCATACACAGGGCCCGGGCCCGGGCGGACCATCCATCTGCACGTGAAAGCATCAATTTGGCGCCCAACAATAACTCGCAACCGACCGCCCGCCCGCCCGCCGGCTGACTCTTGAGCCCTCGTAGGCAGGATAACGATTTCTCCTTGTTATCGTCGCACTTAATCAAAGCCAGCAATGGAACTTGACCCGCCGGCACTGCCACTCCGATTGCCCGAGGAATGGGTTTCAGGGATCGCAGCAGCGGTCGCAGCACCGACTCGCTCATATCCCTTCGGCAGCTGTCTCAATATCTGGCCTAGTTAATGTCAGCGTCTTGTCGGTTTCACTGGCTCTCCTGGCTTCCGCTCACCCGCTCATCCCCCTGCTCATCCTGGCATCATGGCATGGCATCCTGGGAAAGCAATTTATGGCTTCTCACTGGGCTTAGCTTGACAGTTTACCTGGCTGCCTGTTTGCGGGTGCGTGCGTATCCCTCACTATTTGCGGTGGCTGAAGCCGGAGCTCATGCAAAATTCTAGGGCACACAGCTCAGAGTCCTTTGTCATGGTAGGACCTGCTGTCCTCAGTCCCCAGTCCCGCCTTCGCATCCTGCGACTACTGTGTGTGCGTTGGTACTTAGGGCAACTTTTGGCGGCCTACAGCAAGAGCTAACTTTGAACTTCGACGTTGTCTTTGGCTCAACTGCTGCTCGTGCTTCTCGTGCTGCTCGTGCTGCTGCTGTTTACATTGTTTCAAAAGCTAAATGTCATTATAGCCAGAACCCTTGCCCTCACCCCAAAGCCCGCCGCCCCTCCCCACCCTTTGATGCAAAGCGAGGGCTTGTTTGCGCTTCTGCATGGCGCTCCGTTCCGTTAAGTTGAGTTGGGCGAGTCTATGCTATCTGCCGCCATCTCCACCCGCCAGTGTGTAACAGTGCGTATGCGTGATGCGCATAAAATGCCAAGCGAAATAAAAGCTTATCCCACCACACATACCGTCGCGGGAGCGGATAAGGGTACATAGTATATATATGTGTATATGTGCATACGTACATAGACGGGCAAAACGGGACATGTATACAATTCATTTGTGTACCCGCTCTCTTGATGTTTGCCGCCTGATTTCTGTTTGTCCTTCAGCATCAGTTCAGCTCCCCCATTCGGCTGCCCGGCTGCCCGGCTACCCGACTGCCCGGCTACCCCTTTCTGCATCCCTTCCGCGGGGCATTCTCGCGCATCCTTGCCGTCCACTGAGCGCTCCATGGAGGCGTTGTCACTTTATCTTAATGTGTTGCCACCTACGACTTGGCAGCAGCGGCAGCAGCAGCGCAGTGGCATCGCCGCTGTATCTCCGAATCCTGGGTGTGCCTGCCTCTGCGAGTGTGGCAGCTGAATGTGTCCCTGCGGTAGCATAATATCATCATTTATTGATCCGATTTATGTGACAGGCAGAACTATCCTCGCCTTTTCTTTATCTGCGCTGCGATGTCGGAGTTTAAGGGCATAAACCGGGTATCGCCCCAAGAGGAGGAAGGCGAAGGTTTAAAATCGGAAATTAGCTGTTGCCTTTAAAGGCCGACAGTCGATTAATCATCGAACCTGCTGTACAATCCCGCGCCTTGCCCCTGTACCTTCCCGGCTCGTATCAGCTCCCATCAAGCCGCCCGTTGAGGCCAATCACATGCATAATTTATATGTTAATAAATATCTATTTTGCTTTTGTGGTTTTTGCCAGCGTATAAATTACAAATGTGCGCCAGCGTCAGAGCCAGGAACCGAGTACCCCCCTCGGCTGTCCCCCGCGCCCATCCCCGATCCGAGCTCGATCCTTTCTGAGCTGCTGAATGAACTTTAATTTACTGACTTTGGGCAATCAGCTGCCAGTCGCCGGCTCAACTGAGCGTGGAGCGAAAGCAAATCTGCCAAAGGCAGTCCGACACGAACATGGATGCGAATGCGGATGCGGATGCGGACATTCTGGGGCTGTGTACGGGGTCTACGTGAACCGGACACGCTCATAAATCAATGCTGAAATCAAATAGTAGTTCGAGTGGGCCAGCCAGCGCAGAGCGGAAGCCGTGGAAATGGTCAGCCGAGGGCCAGGACTCGGCCCGGACCAATGCAAACCCTCCCCCCCTGTCTGGGCCGCGGCGTTTGACAAGGGCCCCGGAGTAATGGCAGCTGGAAAAAGCGTGAGAATTAAAATTAAGTTTGCAGCCTCGGCTCGCTCTGGAGGGGCAGCCAATCCACATTCCCCGGTCCTGGCTCTTTAAAATAACCTCACTCGAGGCAATGGCAATCGCAAAGCGAAAAAATACATTCCAATTCAATTGCCGAAATGAGTTGGGCATTAGAAATTGGAGATCCTTTTAAGTGCTCAGCATTCGCCCACGAATCACCCCAATCGAGCAGGGGCTGGCAGGCTGAATGGAATGGATTTTCTCGGAAAATGATTATGGAGTAATCGGCAAATTAAAGTAATTAGAGGCGAGCCGAAGGAGCCGGCTTGCGGGATATCCTTCAGGCATGTGTGACAGCCCGGGCCAGAGTCCCAATGTCTGGACGACCCTTGTCAAAAGACGCTGTCCCAGCACACCTCGGCTCCTCATCATTATGGGTGGCACATACTCACAAATCTCCGTTCTCGACACTCAATGCTCGACCATCAAGCCACAACTCACCCAACACTTTATGCTCCATTTGCAGCGACATCTTTGAGCTGTGAAATTTATGACTCGCAGACGCTCGAGGGGCTGGTGGGGGGGCAACGATATAGAGTCAGACCACAAACTGGCAATTAAGTAATCAGGTTGTTGGCTTACCAATTTTGCATGAAATTCCCTTATCAGTTCATTTTTCTGCTCGTCTGCTCCGGGGATCGGGATTTCGGGCGCGTCCTGGCCGTTGCTCCCCTTTTTTTCTGGTTGGGTTAAAGGAATTCTTCAAGTTGAGCCGACTGAGCCGCCAGAACTGGCTGGCGATGTCGTCAATTTCTATTTTCACTGTGGGTTAAGTGCCTCGGGCAAAAGTTTTTAAGGGCCTATTCAATTTCTACGCTTGATTAAATAATGTGCCACGTTGTTCTTGGTTTTGTTGCTGCCCAGGCGGCGGGTGTTGCACTCAAAACAAAGTCAGGCCAATTTGTAAAGCAAACAGAATACAAAACAAGTAGAAACGACGTAGTCCAGATTTCTCGACAACAGAATACCATGTACCTATTTTGTTCTAAATTAGTTTTTCTGGTAAATATTTTAACCCCAAATTACAAAGATTTAAGTAAAAGTTCCGGCATTGACACTGAGAAGGGATGGTAAACATTTTTGTTGGCCGCTCTTCATTGTTTATCTTCCGATCTTTATAAAACTTGGTAAATGGCTAGATATTTTGGTGCAACTTTTTTGAAGATATGGTATAATCTGCAGAAAGGGGCGTGATATTGTCACATACATATATGGGCGAAAATACAATTTTATTTACCTTGCGAAGACCCCAAACGGACAAACTAACATGGCTAGATCTACTTATTGCACATGCCGATCAAGAATATATACTTTATAGGGTCGGAAACGACATTTGCACAAAATTAATTTACCATTTGTACCATGGTATACAAATTTCTTGCCAAACAATACTGCATTTGTGGAACAGGAAGCCAATCCCTTTAACCAGATACGAGAGCAGGACTATTATTCTGAATACGCTTCTTTATAATGGAATTCGGTTTAATTAAAAATGGTCTCTGCGTTGTGGTTTCTGTCTTAAAATATACATATTTTTTTGAGTGAGCTGCTGGTGTTGTTGCTAGCAGACGCTTTTAGCATTTCCATGCACACACGCCCCGACGCAGACGCATCCCCAGCTCAGATTATGTTTATTTTGGGTGTCCTTGCCGGGGTGTAACTGAAAATGAGAATGGAAGCGGGACGGGATGGCTTGGGTGGGTTCTCTTGGGTTGGGTGGGGGAACGCTGCTCGATGAGCCATGAGGCGAAAACTTCAAAAAACGAGAAGCGACAAGAAGAAAGGCAGAAAAGGAAAGCAGCCGCTGCGCCAAGTCCTTGGCCCGCCACGTAAATGCCGCAATTTCCCAGCCGCCCGCCCCGACCGCACTTGTCAGTTACCACTTACCACTTGCCACTCGCATCCATCCATATCGCATGGATATCCGTTCGCTCGCATATTCCATACACAGCCGGCAGCATTTACATATTTTCCTAACCTATTTGAAAGGCGCACACATGAGCACATCCACGTGCATTCAGGTGTGTCCTGTCTATCCGCAAGTGTGTGTGTGTGTGAGCCACTGTTCATTATTTTAATTTTCTATCGCATAGATAATTGAAAATACGAGCAACATGTTGCCACGATGAAGTGTTGCCAATGTTGCAAGGACTCCGCTCTGGCTCTCTCTCTCTCTCGCCGAAGGAGCGAAGGACTCGCTCTTAGCCGGAAGGACACTCTTCGGGGCCGTTCTCTTTTGGCCCCAGTCACTGGGTTAACACGGAACTCTGTCACCGAGTCACCGAGTCAGTGGGTCACATCGCAGCGCCCAAAAGAGGCAAAGACGTTGTCTGCCCTTCGCAGGATATGATGATGATGGTGAGGCCGAGTTCGCCGCCTGTGCTGCGTGTGCTGTGGGTGCTGCGTGTGCTGTGGGTGCTCGGTTAGGCCGACTCATTGAAACTTTGTAGGCATAGAAAATATGGCGAGTTAATTAGCTCGAGCCACGTAAATTGCTTACAAATTGCCAAGTTGATACACGAGAACAAAAGGCATAAAGCGGCTCAGCCAGTCAGTCGCTTTACTGCTCGGCTGACTGCTCCTGTTTCCTTGGCTACTGACTCCTGGCTGCCCCCATTTAATGCCTCGTCTGCATAATTGGCTAAACTGTGACACACACACTCGGCATTCGGCGTGTGTGGCGCATACACGGAGCGAAAATCGCTCGCCAAACTAATTGCGAATCACAGCCGATAAGCGTAATTGCATTCTTACCGCAATGGAACCGCCACAAAGGTGTGAAAAACGCCGAAACCCAGTTTCCACCGGCCACCAAAATCAATATCATGTTCTAATTCCACGGCTGTGGCCAAATTGATTAAAATTAAAGAAAAGTAAAATGAATGTAAACGAATTACCAGGTTGCTGATGCAATTAATTGGCAAAGCAACATTGAGTTGGCCGTAAAAAAGGCTTTTGGTGGTCCAGCCCACACAAATGGAATCAACAAAATGAATTGGCAGATAACTTAAAGTTCAGCCCGGAAGCATATTGGCTGGCATTTCAGTTCACTGAATTCATTAGTAAAGTGCAAAAAATCCATTAAAAATCTAACTGATAGTGAGTGCATTTTCAAAGTACAATTAAAATGCACATTTGCTACCCGCAAACGAGTTTTTCATTTCATTTTTTGGTCTTAAATGTCTGCTCTGAATTTTATTAAATTGAATTTGTTCTGCTACGAGTATAAACTGTGCCCAGATCTCAGGTTTAGTGTTTAGGATACATCCGTGTAATTGTAATTGTTGCCAATATTTGTCTAATGCACTCTTTCCATTTCGAGCGCAGTAGTTAGGGAAAACTGAGAGTTTACTTTGGGACTGTCTGAAGAGTAGAAACGTGCTCGGTGAAACAAAAAACAGTAGCTATCCTTGAACCAATTCTGGCATTGTTTTACCCCTTTCCCCCCTCTTTTTTTCTCTGTGTCTAGTTGGCGGGGCAGGAGCCGTGTTTGTCTATTGCTAATTTTTGTTACAGTTCACAGTTGACAGGCTCCAGGACACAACTAAACTCTGGCTCTGGCTTTGGCTTTGGCCGAGCGAAAACAATAACAAGTGCCGCAGCATGAGCGGCAGGATCTAAAGGAGCAGCAGAAACAGTAGCAGGAGCAGTGGCAGTGGTAGTGGCAGTGGCGGCGGTTAGCGAAGGGGGGGAGGCCAAACAAAGCGCATGTAAATCACGCATACGCACCGTTTAACCTGCACCGAATGACAACAATAACAATGGCTGGGAGGGGGCGCACGTGGTGCACGAATGTGGAGAGCTGAAGTAGAGCGTTTGACGCATAATTCCCAGGCACATCCGTGGCAAGTGGACGCACGGGCTGAGCAGGTGACGAGATGAGTTGGCTCGAGATGAATTAAGTCGAGTGGTTGACAAACAAAGCCAAAAGCCAGGGCGGCAAACAAAGGATTTTAAAGATGCCGGCTCTGGGGAAGGTGTGCGGGGGTCTAACTCTGCTGTCAAAAGGTATCGCAGCAGGAGATCAATCAGGGAGATGCAGGGCAGCCCGAAACGAAAGCCATTCATGTGAAAGTATTAACTTTCAGCCCTATCTATCCGACAATGTTTTCATACCTAAAACAATAAAAGTAGTAGAATTTGGAGTTAACTACAAACCGTCCATTCAATTAGTTTTGCAGCCATACACCGTAAAGTAAGTAATCGCTGCATTTAAAGCACAAATGCCACTTGATGTCGGGTCTTTAGGATGTTAACTGAATAATACATTTCCCGCTGCTCCCCGGGGACAAAAGAATGAAGGGATTTAACGCTCTGCCCCAGCCTGGGGCTCGCTGCCCCCATTCATTGTTTGGGCGATTGCACTTTTGGCCGTCGTGGCCCTACAAATTTCATACACTTCTTTTGAGATTGCTCCTGTCGCCCCCATTAACCGCCAAGTGCGCGCAATTACACGGAGTTCTCTGACTGTAAGGTTGTAAGGTTCGGTGGATGGCTGGGTAGCTGGCTGGGTGGTTGGGTGGTTGGGTAGCTCGAGGGTGCCACCATTGCCCAAGCTTTTTGGGGCTCCGTGCTTTACAGCTGATTTGCATTTTCGACTGCGCTGCAGGGGGCAGGGCGTGGCTGCCAAAGAGGACAAGGCAGCCGTACCAGAAGCTTGACTTCAGCCCCAGCAGCTTTTCCTTTTCACGTGCGAACAGTGGGGCACTTGTGGCATCCGGCTGGGGATCGGTGGCAGCACTCCCTACCTCCCTCCCTCCCCCCTTGGTTCCGCCCGGTGACTCTGTCACATTTCCTTTATGCCTCAACCGTCTGCTGAGTGTTTCGCTTAATGCAGGTAAACGAGTTTTTTATGCTGTCATGTTGCCTTCGCGGGGCTGTGGCCCACCCGCTTAATGAGACAGTTTGCCAGCAGGCGGGTTGGCGGGGCATGGGGCCGCGGGGCGTGGCCGGGGAGACAGCAAGTGCAGTTTATTGTATTGCCATCGCGGAGGGCCTTCAATTGTCCGGTGCGGGGCAATAAATCAAGCTGTGTGCGGTATTAAAATTAACCAGCTAGCAGGCCAATAAACATTATCTGCAGGCAGACCGGGATGTGCTGGTGCTCCTCCGCGTCGGAAGCCGGATGCTTTGTGCTCGGCGCACGGAAGCCCTGGAAGCTGAACGCTGAACGCTGACGCCTGAAAGGATGCTGCTGGCCAAGACGGCAATGACAGGCAAGTGATGGATTGAGCTCACGTTTGTCCCCCATAGGGCGGCATAGCTGTGGGCCAAAGAGTGATGTTGATGGTGATGGGGATGCTGGAACTGAAGCTGAAGCTGATGGCGATACTGATGGCGACGGTCATGTGTGGATGCCACTCGCTTACACACTCGTATCGGCCATACACACCTTCACACTCGCCCGAGAAGAACCAGGAGGAGCAGCATGAAGAGACAGCTCCTTAAACCGAGATGCTGCCCGGCATGTTGTTTTTGCAAAGCCTTTTGATGCAGCTACCATAACTCATCGCCCCGAAAAACACTCAAGACCGGGGCCATGGCGATAAAAACTATCATTTGCCAAAAGGTGAAGTGACCTGGCCGTTGGACCAGGACAAGGAAGGATAAGCAAGGCGATGTCAGGCGGCAGATGAGTTGAGAAGAGGAGCCTGTCTATGGGTTGGGGGGAGGGGATTGAGGATACGGCCTTTTGCCAAATGCCTTTTCACACGTTTTTATCGCGCTGCGACCTGAGACCATTTGTTTGCTGTTTGGAGCCGCCTGATGGCTAGATGACTAGATGACTTGCTAACTGCGAGGACCCCAAGGATTGCGCCTGCCACTGGGATTGAGATTGGGATTGGGACCCGGGCCTAGGACTGGGACGAGGACTGGGACTGGGAGACAAGGGGCCAAGGGTTCAAGGCCCACTGCCGCACGATGACGCCATCGATGCCACCCACGCGGGGCACTTGTCACTCGTCTGTCAACTCTATTTGAATACGCTCCTCTGCGAAACTCTTTGCATATGTTTTTGCCCATTTGTTTATTGTTTACCCCGGGGCATGGGTTGAGTGGGGTTGCCGGGGCGAGGACCCTTGGGATGCCGACACTGTGGCGCAAATTATTCATGAAGCGAATGAGCTCAACAAATCTGGCCCCGCCCTCGAGTGGCTGCCGCAGCCAAGTGGCCTAATACATATTTTTAGCCCCAACCCGAGCGGATAGTGGGCCGGCCCCCCGTGGCACTCCGATGCTCCAAAATCCCGACATATTTTACATATTTCCGCCCCGCCCTCGCTGCGGCCTGCTCTGCGGAGAAAGCCTGCTTGTCTGCGGCCTCTGAGCCGGTTAAATCGTATTAACTTTTACCGCCAAAAGCTCCAATCGACTGTCTGGCAACAATTCGCCCCGCGCACCGCCCCTCGCAATCCGGTGATTTCTGCCCCAAGCCAAGGGGGAGCACGATGTCGCCATACAGCTAAGTATATTAAAAATATATTGAGCCGCTTACAATGCCAGCACTAAGCCGGAGTCTATTCCAATTTCAGCTTGGCAGGCAGTCAAAAAAGGCGAATGGATGTTGGGGGGATGCATTCACATGTGGCATGCAACATTGGCAACGCTCGCACCCCATTTCATTTAACCTGCTATGCGCTACAAAAAATGCTCTGCCTCCAAACGGGGCATTTAGAGAAAATCTAAAGGGGAAAATAACTATATAACTATATAAATGTTAGTCCAAATCTTTAAAAACCTGCCCTCAAATTCTACAAATTATACAACTAAAATGCAACCGAAAGCTATTAATTTATTACATTTCGTATGGTTTTATTGAGTGACGAGTGTTGGGGTATTTTTGCGTTAATTTGATTCTCTAAATTTGTGGTTTCATCCGCAGCAAGTGGTAAATTAAAAGCCAATGTTGCGGAACTTTTTGCAAAGTGCACCGCGTGACCTGCCCGCCACCCGAAAATTCCTTTTGCTGACTCTGCCCCAAAATGTTTATGGCAATCGTGGTTCCAGTCCCCGCTCCGGTACCAATCTGCAGCCGGGTGGGGCCGGCACATGCATGTAAGTAGGTTTAAACTGCAATTTATCTAACACAAGGGGACCCGGCCAAGAGACGACGCCCGCACAGCGCCACCCGGACCGTTCCCGGGAGTGCGAGTGGAAATGGAAGTGGCATACGGATCAGCATAAGTCGCACACCATTTGCCTCCCGCCTTGAGTTGTGCGAGTGCAAAACGGATTCGGATGGCAACTTGAGCCGCAGCCGAGGAGTCCGGGAAAAACTTTGCATATGCATGGTGCATCTGTGCTTTGCTGCCTGCTGCCTGCTGCCTGCTGCTTTGTTGCATTGTTGCTCTGCCTTGTTGCTGCTTTGTTGCAGCTTTGTGGGGCGGTGGTGCCGGAACGTGTGTGGGCGGGCGGGTGCGGTGGCGGCTACAAATCTATTATTTATTCTGAGACATATGTGTTATGGCAGCGCTGCCATCGATAGAACTAATTGTTGTTGCCCTGCTCGTTTGCTACCAGCAGTTTGTTTGCCCAGCACAGGGCAGGGCTTCCTTACAAATGGGAAAACTCATGCAATAAGGATATCATTTCTTATTGATTATAGGTGCATGCATACTGTACAGGAGCAACATCGCATATTCAGGCACACACAGATCCTCACACAAAGGGAAGAGGGATAAATATGAAGACCCTTTGGCCAAAGCCATTCAGTTGTAAAACGCACAGTACGCAGGAAAATCGCCATTGACATGCTCTCGACTAGGAGACAAGATGGCTGCATACGATTGGGGAAATCGATTTGCTGTTGCCACCAGCTCCCACAGCCGGCGCATGCTGCCACTCCCCATGTTGCATAGAGATTGATACGGACATCGGTGATTGCTGCAAGCTCCCCCAAATGAGGCTAATACTCGTATTGAATAGGGAGCAGCAGGCATTCCCTTTGGTTTTACAGGGAGCTTGCAAAAATCCCACAAATACTGCATGGTAAATATCCTTTGAAGGGAATTATGTTGGGGAGTAATTCACTGAAAAGCTTCCAACAAAAATTACTAATTCAGTAGACCAAAATCCAACCTGATGCATTCTCGCAACAGGAACGTACTAGTAGAGCTCCTGTGTAAATTGTAAACCCTGCAGGACACTTGTCCCGGACTTTCCAGTGACAAACAGTAGAACCGGTAATTAGATGAAGGCTCCTGAGCAGTGCCTTCAAAGCGATTGCTTTCCCGATGTGTGGGGCCACACGGTAATTATTCATTCAATTGGACCTTTGTGGCCCGGGTGGCGTGTGCGTATCCTTGGGGGGGAGGGAGGCCGAGCAAACGCTCAATGAGACGCCTTGAATGTCTGTGTCTCGAGAGCATTGGACCTCATCAATGGCATTGAACTGCCCCCCGGGGCTGGGGGAAAATGTTATGGCGGCACTCGCATTGTAAACAGAAACAGAGCCACCCCATGCCCACGATGCCCCACCTGCCCCACCGCTGAGTAGGGACAAACATGCGTAAATTAATTTAATGTGCCTTATAAATATGTAAGCTGCCTCCAGCTCAATAAATTCTTTTTTGCCGCTGTTTGTTTTTGCCCGCGCCAGGACTCGGGACTGGGGACTGGGGACTCGGCCAGGACCACGTGGCCGCCGGCCCTGTTCCTAGTCACTGCTGCTGCCGCTGTTGTTGTTGTCGACAAAGTTTGCTTTAGAATTTTTGAGCCCCAACTAATTGCTGCAAATTACAAATGATAATAGCCACAACACACGCTCAAGGTTAGAAGCCAGCAATTTATTTCGTTCTCAACGAGCCCCAGCTCGTGACCGTGCCCCGAGCCTTGGGGCTTCGGTGGTTGGTCGGCTGGGTGGTTGGGTGGTTGGTGGGTGGATGGCACTGCGTAAGAATTATTGGCTATTTATCAAGCGACGCATTGCCCCAACCTCACCGTCCTCCTAGCCCTGCGTCCTCTGCCAGTTAACCTTCTTTGAGGACTGCGCGTTGACTTTGCTAATTAAATATGCATGTATGTGCTATGCGAGAGTGTTTGCCCCTCAGTACACACTGCTGCATGTGTGTCTGCGTGTGTTTGTGTGAGCAAACTGATTGCGAAACTGGCCAGAGTTGCCATTAAAGGCGCGTTAATTGCGCTCGATTAATGGCAGCAGGTTAAACGTTAAGTGAAATTAAACAGGCGCCAGGGAGCCCGACGTGTTTTGTATACTTTTCGTACCCGGTACTGACCGGGTAGATGGGTTTTCGGCCCTCCAGAGCACAAATGCTGGAAGAAATTAACTAAGCAGCGCTGGTTAAATATTCACATCAATTACCACACCGATGTTTACGATTGTGGGTAAATATCCGGTCAATTGGGGCATAAAACTGCATGTTGCCGTCATGTCAATGTTTGGCTTACATTTTGCAGTATTATCACAAAACAGCGACAATACGAAAACAACTTTTGTTTATCTTTTAACGGAGCCAAATAGTTTTACAGATTGAATGGCAAATTTTGGCTCCCATTTTCAATTTAACGAGAAGCTGCAAATTACAATGCTACCAAACGAATATTTATTGTTATAGTAAGCTGATTATTATTTAATTAAGTGGAATGTGAGCGTAAATAGTAATGTGTTGAAAACGATTAAAATACAAGTGGATGCAATTTACCAAATATTTTCATTTTAATAAATTCCTTCTTTTGCAGGATATTTTCAAGGCGGAAATAGCGCATTCCGGTCATGTAACATGCTTAATGCTCCTTCTCCACTCCAATAAATCCTGTCCGGGGAGGAGGCTGAGTCGGAGAGCTTTAACTTTAGCCACTCGCCTGCTGCCTTCGCCAGGCGGAATGCTAAATTTATTTGGCTAATTAAAATATGCTGCATGCTAATGGAGCATTGTCTGCGGCTGCCTCCAGCAGGACCAACGCAACACAGGACAGAGAAAGCAGGGCGGGGCAGGGCAGGGCAGGGCAGGGCAGAACAGAACAGGACCACAGGCAGTTGCTCCACAGACACCACTACAAGCCTTGGCACGTGGTGCACCTACAGCAACATCTCCATCGCCATCGCCATCGCCATCTACATCTACGGCGGAGCGGAGCTAACGAGCCGGAAATGCTGCACATTCTCGGGCGGAGGCCAAATCCAGCCAAGCAGCTGATGATAAAAGCGATTAAAGCGGACTAAATGCAGCTGCCGTAATGAGTAATGCTGCAAGGTGCCGCGGGCGAGGCATAGATAAATTCTAATGAAATCATAACTCAGGCTGCAAGTGCCCCAACGAGCGTCTTCTCGTGGATAGCCTCGGCTCATCGCAGCGGAATCAATGGGCCAGCAGCAGTCCATCCCGCGCATAATGGAATTCCAGACCCACTTTGCAGTCAAGTTCCGTGTGTAATCAGCTCGGCAAACTTGCTCTCGCCCTCGCCGTCCTCGGGAACTTTGCAGTCGCTTACTTGCCCGCCGCCAGCGGCTCTTCCGGTCGGGGATAAGTGTTCTGGCCATGGCCAAGGGTAACCGCTAACGCAGTGGCCCCCCAAACAGCCCTACTAATTCATTAATTACGAAATCACTTCGAGCGAGCTTCCGATCGGAGTGGGGTTTAAATGCAGGCAGTGTGCCCGGACAGGGCCACGGCTGGTTTGGATAGAATTTCAAGAGGGGAGCCGAACCAAGCCAAGCCAAGCCATCAGCAACTTCAATTAAGTTAAGTCAGTTTCCTCATTTCGAGAGACAGCGTTGCCCCCCAAACGGCTGTCGTTTGTTTCAGCTTTGGCAAAGCTTTTTACATCATTAGCATTTCAGTTCCCGACTCAGTGACAGCGCCTTCAGTTCCCGGACGACCGACTTCGATTCACTGGTGCGGGGTAGGGGACCGAGAGCCCCCGCCCACACAGCCTGGCGCAAATTCGCAAATTTTCCCATCATTAGCATTCAGGGCAAATGAAACAAATACACTTAAAGGGGGACAGAGCGACACCCGCTACTTGCCACAATACTTGCCACTTGCCACGCCCACGGGCCCTGCCCGAAGGCGCGGTTATACCAGCCGAGAGTTGTTGCAAAGTTAACACAATATTTTTATTCATCGTAAGCACTGCCAGCCAGCCGGCCGGAGTTCTCCCAGGATGGCTGGGCTGAGCTGAGCTGAATCAGGCAAACACTCGCACATAAGCCCTAATACGTTCACACAAGTTCAATTAGTGGCAGAGACACAACCCCAACCAGAGACATAAACAGAAGTGAAGACGAGCCAGGACCACGTCTGTCCTCACTTCCAGTTCCCCCTCCTGGAGCAGCAGTGGCTCCAGAGTCTGTATCTTGATTTTATTATGCTTGCGCACTTCTAGAGCCAAATCCAACCAAACCAAATCGAGGCAAGCCCAGGCAAACGGAGCCGAATGAACAGGAACCGAAGAGAAACCGCAGCGAGGTCAGCACAGGACATCAAATAGAAATAGCCAGTGGCTGCCCGAGAACACACACACACTGGCCAGGGAACTCATATCCACATGCACACCCGATGATGGCCATCCACACACCCTGTCCTCGGGCCCGGGTCCGGGCTAATCAGAAATGTTTTACTTATAAATCCGTTGGTATGCGCCCTACGTATCTCATTTTGCGTCTCGCACAATTTACGATATAGACTCCCCTCCGCATTGGTTTGCCATTTAATGGGGCACAAAGTCGGAGAATTGCTGTTTAGCATTTGCTGTGATTCTCCGGAATGAAGAGGCGAAACTTTTGCCCCGCTTCTCCGGCTTTGGTGGCTGCAAAACTTTTAATACCTTTTGTCAATTGATTCGGCGTGCGAAGATCTCCTTCGCCTTGCTGGTTTCCTTTCTGTCCCGTCTGGGTGCCCTTCGTTGGGTAGGATTTCGGGGGCTGACGGAACTAATTGTTCTGGGAATTGGAATCGAATCCGTCCGATTGAAAGGGATTTAGCCGGCCTGGAGGTCCCGAAAGGTTGACTTTCAACCTGCTGCCGCCGAGGCGATATAAATGGCCCACAACAAAGGGAAAGGGTCGGGGCCGTAGTCTGGCTGCCCAAAAGTTTTGTCCTCATTTGGGGTTAACTTTCGGCGTTGCAATCGGGCATATTTTATTGTTTTATTTATGGCTAGCATTCCCTTTTATATATTTAATTAGTGATACACAAGCCCCACCCTCGGCCCGGATTTGTCACGTATGCGTTGTCAGTCGGATTTTCGCTGCTTATGTAATAAGCCATAAAAAGTTAATAACAATGACATTGCCAACAAAAGCAACGACCCAACTGATATGGCCAACAACAATGGACTTGCTGGCCATTGGACCGGCACGGGAAGGGCGCGCCTCTGAGGGCCAGACACTCGTTTAGCTTCGATTCGGTTATGGTTAAACGTGCAGGATTTATACGCACCGGCCCGCCCTTCGTTCCCAGGTCCTGGCCAGCCCCAGTTGGCTAACGAGGCCCGTTGGCCAGCGGCTGCGGCAGCCGCTGCCTGTGCTTCCTTTTCGTTCTCTGCTCGCCTCGTCACGGCCACGTCCCTTCCCCACATCACGCATACGCCCGGTAGGCGTTGATGAACTGACAATTTGTGTCAACTGCCGCAGCCGCAGAGCAAAGGGCATACGGACGAGGGGCCGCCCCCCATCCGGCCGTCTCACCGACCATCGTGTGGCATGGCAACGCCCTCAAATAAATGTATTTTCGAACACAAACACCATTATTCGTTCGCTCCGTGAGGGATTCCATGCGGATGCGGGTCCGGGACCGGGACCGGAATGGTGGCTTTTGGATTCTGGCTCCGGAGTCCATTCCGCCCCGCCTGATGGACCGCTTTTCCGGGAGCCTGAGAGGCAATGAATGGGAGTGGGAATAATAAAAATTATTCGTTTCATGTTGCGCTTGGCCAAGGGGCAAAATATTTCAGCACCACACCGAATGTGTGGCATATGCCACCAGCCAGCCGGGTCCAGGCATCTACCTCCCTCCCTCCCCGGTAGTGTGTGCTAGCGAACGAACATCTCCGCAGATCGGCACGGGAATTATTAACTTGTAATGTGCTCTGCATAGCGTTTTTAATAAAAGCCGAACCGAAGCGAACCGAACGGGACGTGACCAGCTGAACACATCCACATCAGGCATTGGTTTGCTCCGGGGAGACTAACAGAGCGCAACCTGATGACGAGGACACCACGTGTGCGAGCCGCAGGGCAGCCAGGACAAACTTATACATTTTTATGTCGCCGATGAAGTGATGGAATAAAATTTTTTGTTTTGCATTGATTGCCTCATCCGGTCGGGGTGAGCAGGCCACGAGCGAGGACACCAAGGCACGAACCAGGGGCTTCAAATCACCGGAAAAAAACCGGGACCTATTCCTAATCAAATAATAGAATAAAGTTACGTTATGATATAGGGGATTCATGATATATGGCTGCATGGACTTAATGACCAGAGTATCCGTTCGACAGGTTGGCAGCAAGTTTGTGTTGGCGGTGAAACAGCCTTTCCCTTGCTGGCAAAAAATTAATTATGCCGAGATCTACATTGTTTTTCTCTCTGGAGCCAGGCGGACATGGGCCCGGCAAGTAGTTGGCTGCGATTGAGCAAACGAGCATCGGGGGAATCAGTACGCAGCAAGGGCAAAGGACAAATGACAGGATACACACGTAAACGCTTTAAGTTGAAGCTGAACAAACAGATTTTTTCCCATCGCCACTGTGTGAGGGTTTTGGCCCAGGCTCCATCCCTCAAGCCCCAGCCGGCGAACGCATTTACCCAGTGGTGGCTTAATGCGGCGTCATGGCATCGCCAGAGAAACTTTATCAATTAAACTTGGCCATTTTTTATGCAAGGCCACGCCGCCCGCAGGCCCGCTCTGTTTTTTGCCCTCCAGCCCCTCGTCCCTTTCCTGTGGCCGGCCGGCCCATCCTGTTCCTGTCCGAATCCAGGCCCAGTGACAACTATCGTCCCGTTGGTGCTTGGCCAGGAGGGGGCTATGAAAAACAATGACAAGAGATGCTGCAGAATGATAGAGTTCCAGGCCCAGCCGTCGGGTTAACCTCAGGCTAACTGCTGCCATCATTTCTGCTCGGAGATCTGGCTTTTTGGCCAGATTTGAATCTATTTGGAATGGAGTGTCAAGCGTTGCTGGGCTGCTGATCATCTCGCAAAGGTTGTAATTGTTCCAGAGCAAGAGCTGCATGCCTCGGGGCGCCAATCAAGCAAATTGTGCCACGGAGACCAAGGACCACGCCCTTCGGCAGTTGCAGGTGCACATGCAGATGCAGATGCAGATGCGTGTGAGAGTTTCACAGGAAAGACTCCTGCAACATCCGCTTCCTGCTGCTGTTAGTTGAGTCAGCCAGATCGCCTTTACTTTGCAACAGCCAGTGCAACTGCTGTGGCCTGATGGAGCCGCTAAGATGCCTCCAAGACCCGAGAGTCACTCGCCACCGCAACCGCAACCACATTTAGTCGCCAGCCGACCCTTCCCGAGGTTCTTAGACCCAGACGCCCATTAGAAAATCTCCTGCACTGCGACAGAGATTTCAGTGCCACAGAGTTTCTAGCGCGGTTTAAACCGACAAACCAAGTACTTTAATATTTTGATAAGTAAATAGGAATTTGTGGTAGATGGCACAGCCAAAGGGCAGGGGACATGACTTTGCCGATTTAAAGTGACGTTAATTCAGAGTAAATTATTCATTACGTTCGTATTTTCATGTTCTGGCCATCACAACCGGAAAGATAAATATTCTGAGAAACGGTTCACTTGGTGTGGATTATTAATGCAATACATTCCTGCATTGAAATTCCAAATGCTGCTCCACAATGTCGAGATTTGTGCGAGTGCAAGCTGAGACCTGCCGCATTCCACTTGGCAAAACGGCAAACGACGACCCGAGGACCAAAAAACTATTGTACGCCCCTCCAAGCATTGTTTGAATGTGCTCCGGCTTTCGCCCTTTTTGGCCCCCGATTACCCCCGGCCCGGCGCTTTTGTCACGGAGTAACTAAGAGGCAGCTGCAACTGCTGCCGCACCTCAGTCCTGTCCCTGCCCCTGCTACGGTCCTTGCAGCTGCAGCTTTTTGCATGAGTGCATTGTTGTCGCCACAGCTCTGTCGGGCCTCGGCCGCTGCTCTGCTGCAGTGCGATGCTTTTAATTACAAAAGTTACGTATACGTCCTGTGCGCCGCAGCCTCGTCGTCCTTCGTCGGTGTCCGTCGTTGTCCGCCTGTCCGCCTGTCGGTTGTCTGCAGGTGTTGCAGCTGCGACTGCCAATGGACTGCGACTCCGACTTGGCTGCTCAGTTGAAGCGCAATGCTGGGTGGGCGAGGTGGGCGTTGCCAGGTGGCAGGCTGCAAGTGGCAGGTGGCAGGTGCAGAAGCAGAAGCAGGACGAGCTGGCGCCTGTGTCGGGGCAGCGCTTCAAGGCGACGGTTCCGTTCGAGGACGTTAATTACCGTAGCAGGCGCTGGCAGCGTTGTGCCAAGATGGAGGTGGAGCGACCAGGATGCGGGATGCAGGACACACAGGTGCCGGGAGCGCTGGGACGGGGCCGCTAGCAGATAATGGCAAGCAGGAAGCGTGGCCAAAAATGTGGCAACCCGGCGACGCTTCAAGCCGCATATAACTGTATAATTAGTGCCATTTTCTGAATACGAAATAACCGAATGAGAGGTTTACATGAATGACTGTGCTGCACGCGTATGGGGGAGGAGGGTTTGTGGCACTTTGTGCGCCACTATTGTTGTTGCCATAGTTGTTGCTGGCCAGTTTTGTATACTTTATGGCCTGTGTGTGTGTGTCCGTGTCCGTGTATTTTCCCGGCCATTTCGAGTGTTGTGTCCCTGCAAATGAATTCTAATTTTTTACACAAACTTTAAAACAAACCTGCACACTGAACAGTGGAAATAGCCTAAATGAAAACTCAGCCATGAGTGGCGATTAGCGCAGAGTACCGGAACTTTCCACGCGCCACAGCCAGGGCGCAGATATTTTTAACATTAGTTGCAACAGTTGCTGCACCTTCATTATTCGCTAATGAGCTGGCATTTCCATAAATATGGGAGCGCTACTTATGTACCGAAAATGGTGGGAAATTTCCAATAAATAAATATAATATAAGCACACGCATTCCACAAGCGATATAAATTCCAACTCTTCACATTCAGATTAAATTAAATTTTACATGTTTTTTCGCCCACAAAGCTGCGGCATTCTCTTGTTCGTTCAATTGAGCTGCTTACTTTTGAGCTGCTGACTTTTGCCCATAATGATTTAATCGCCCTTCGAGCCTAATCACGTGTGAATAATGCGTATTCGTGAGTTAAATCCTTGCCGGAGGACAACTCATTTCGTTGGCGGAACCGGCTCAAGGCTCAAGGCTCAAGGCCCACTGTGTGCCGCCACACCGCAGTCGTCATGGCTGGGAGTCCGTCCAAGCGGCGGTGCCTTTTGTTACTGTTGCACTCCCATTCGCCTTTTGTGGCTGCGAGCAGGAGGATTGGCCGCAGAACAAACTTGCGACCTCTCTGCGCTCGCATGAGCTGCCTTTCGAGGGCTTTTCATTTAGCTAATCTCCACTGTACTCGCTGCTGATTATGCCGCTCCGCTCGGCACCGCCCAGGCACCACCGCCCCACCCACCCACTGTTTGTTTTTCTGTGGTTGTATAGTGTGGGGGGAGGTGGGATTCTGGGTGCCTGGGTTGCTGGGCTGCCGGGCTGCCGGGTTGCCGGGTTACTGGGAAGTGGGAGGGAGTCTGGTTTGGTTTTGGGATCGCTCACTCAGTGGCTCACTCGGCTCACTGGCAGAATCTGGGTAGTTGGGTGTGTACACAATTTTGTTTTATGGTTTTTTAGTTATGAAACTGAAACTGAATTACATATGTATATGTGTGTAATGGCAAGCATGTTGAAGCAGCCAACAACAAGCGATTTAATGCCCATGTTGCTGTTGTTTTGGCCACAGCCACCGCCTCTGCTGCTACCGCTGCTGCTGCTGCTGCTGCTACTGCTGCCGCTGGTGGTGCTGCTGGTGCTGTTACTATTGTTGTGGCTGGCGCTCCTGTTTCCCTTTTTTGTTGGCATATTTACGCAGCATTTTTGCATGCAAAAAACTCAAAAATAACAAAAGGAAGGAGATGCCACGGCTGGCAGGAGGAATGAAGAGTAATGAAGCAAACTGTTGGCGGTTGGGATCGGGATTGGCATTGAAGTGAGGTGGCATGGCAACCGAGACCCCTCCCCTCGCACAGATAATATGAATGTTGTTTAAAGTTTAAACGAAAGCCACACTCGTCCACCACCGCCGGAGCATTTCACATTTCACGACTCTCCTCTCGCCCGGCAGAGTCATAAAGTGATACACCAAACGATGCACGAGCTTGGTCATGGGTGAAATTGAACATTCCTGAGTTCCTGAGCTGAAAGCGGAGAGCTCTGCATATGTAAACGGGGTCCAGCAAAGCGCATTTCCCCCCCGCTTTCCGCCTGTGCACGGTGCACGGTGCACGCCCCAGCTCCGGGGCTCACTTGGCCGCTTATTTGAATGCAATTGACTAAAGGCTTAGCCAACATTATGTGTGGCCTGGCCCGGCCTGGTCGGGCTTAGTCTGTTGGCGACATGTTGGCTTTTGGCTCAGCCATCACTCGCACAGTCGGACGGACTGAGTGACGGGTTGACAGGCGGCAGGCACAAGGCACCAGCCACCAGCCACCATCCACCAGGCACCAGGCAGAAGGTGGTGGCAGTGGCAGTGGCAGTGGCAACAACAACCAGTTGCAACAACTGCCGGAGGCAGCCAGCCGGAGGAGCAGCAACAACATCACGCATACATGTATTTCCGCATCCGCATCCGTTTCCGCTTTGTGCATTGCAAAGTAGCAGGAGCCATGGGCGTAGCAAAGAGGATGGCGCCGGGGGCGGGCGCCGATGCAAAGGGGTGACAAACGCAGCGACAACTGCTCTGCTTTTATGGCCACATTTGCCAATTGTTGGCTGAATTGTTGACGTAAATGTCGTCCCGGATGAAAAGGCCATGCCGACTCCGACGTCTCAGTCTGAGTCGGGAATCGGTGGCTCCGGTTTCGAGGCACTGGGCACGTGTATGCGTGTGGCGGACGTGAGCCTGTCCCGGGTTCATCGCATTATTGCTTCTTTGTGGCCCTGCCCGCACATTGCTGCTCTTCGCCGGCCTCTTCCTTATCCGGAACAACAGCCCCAGCCTTATGCTCGCCCCTCTCCTCATCCGCATCAGCAGTTAATCTTATTTAAAGGACAGTCGGCTGACAGATTATGCCACCCAGGACAAGGCAAGTCAAGGCGCCGCTGCCCGCACAGCCCCGTGCCAAGTACATGCGGCACCTTCGCTTTGCCCAGTCAATCCTCACCTGTTGTAATCATGCCGTAATCCGTCGACGGCAACACGTTGCCACAAATCCAGAGCACGCAATTCGCCAAACTCTTTGGAGCGGAAATCGGCCCACTGCCTCGTCGTAGGTTTCCAGGTGTGACGGACGGGGTAGGCTTGAATAGCTACTGTGGATGGCGGATAGCTGCGTAGCTAGGTATCCAGGTAGGTATCCGATGGTGGCCCAGTCAAAACACACTCAACTGACAAAGCAAACATTTTGATTCCACGAATTGCGATACGCAGATGACAGGCTGGCTGACAGAATAAATGAATGCCTGACGGATTGACAACGTGCTAGATGGAATCAATAAATGCCATGATGAAGCACATTTACTATTCCCACTGATGGTAATATTTTCCAGGGATGATGATGTCAAATCTCATTCCAATTACACGAAATCAAATAAAAAATTTGTTAATCGCGTTATTAATCCCCAATTAATTTCAGTTTTGCTATTGAATAACGAGCATATTAAATTTCATAAAACTTCTGATCTTTTGATTCTCGACGAGGTAATACCTCGTGCGGATAATGATGCTCATTTATTTTTATACCCGATTATTCAAAATAATTAGGGTATAGTGAATTGAATAGAATTCGCGCGAATGTAACAGGAGAAGGATGCTTTTCCGACCTCATAAAGTATATTTATTCTTCATCATAACATTGCTGCTCATCCGAATCGATCTAACCACGTCCGTTTGTCTGTCCGTATGAACGCCTAGATTTTGTTATATAAATCAGATAGAAACTATGAACCGGGTAATTATAGTCGAGACACTCGACCATAATCATTCTTACTTGTTATGAAATGTATGCCATGGCATAGCCTTCGCTTCCCATTAGGACGACAAGCTAGAATGCAATTTGCAATTAAATATGAATTTATTAAAAATTCTTGATGGCAAATACCAAATACTTTCATTAATTAAAATTTAATAGTACCCCCCGAATTGCGTAATAAATTGAAATGCAACTGCTTCCGATTAATAACACTAAATGCCGAACTTTGCCACCTCCCTCTGCAGAGGGACCACAAAAAATAATAGTTCCTTTTCGTCCATTTCCTTCTCAGCCCCGACCAACATTGTAATCTTTTGTGATGCCGCCTGGATGGGTGGGCGTGGCGTGGCGGGCGGATCGTTTGGAGAGGCAGAACAAGGCTTCAAATTCCGTTTATTGCTTGCGCAAACCTCTTGCAGATGGCCCCAAGTTGGGTTGGTAATGGCAACCGTTGCAGTAACACCATTAAAGACGGATGCCGGAACAGGGAGCAAGCGGCAAGCGGCATGCGGCATGTGGCACGGGGCTTTTGGGGAATGGGAGCAGTGCACCAGCAGCACCAGCAGCATCAGCAGCGGCAAGCAATTCTTCTCATCATGATATACCTTCCGCTTGGCCGCCGCTGGCACAAGGCCCCCCCAACCTGGGCCCCCGCTGCGAGTTGTTGGTTTTAATTCAATTTAACAATCTTTTTCGCTCGTTTTGTTGTTTTTTCGCTTTTCTTTGCACTTTTTCGCCCAGTTTTCCTCGGCTGCGCCGCCGCTGCTTTGTTGCTGACAGCGGAAGTGCAACCGAAAGAGGCAGCGGCAGCAGCAGCAGCAGCAACAGCGGCAGTGGCGGAGGCGGAGGCAGCAGCAGCAGCGCCAGCCATTAGCGCAAATGAAATTGCATTTTGTGTGCCCCAAACACTCAAAGAAATTTAATCAAAGGCGCAGCGATGCCTGCACTTGCCATGTTTGCCATATTTTCCTATACCCACACGCACACACAATATTTGCACATATAACTATACCGTCGTACATACTTTGGTGTGCCGCTTTATGCGTTTTATCGTGCGCATGCATATCTGGCCATCTTAGCTTTATTGCTATTAAATCGACTGCAACGCTTTTTCTGCGGCGCCCCAACGGCTCCGGCCGTGGACGAAATAATTACAGATAATAATTTCCAATATTTCATAAATCTGCACTGAATGGACAGCGGCCATGCCCATGGCTGGCAGCTAATAGCTCTCGCCTTGGATTGCTGCTCAGGTAGCAATCAAATGATATACCCACTTCCACTCCCACTCGGACTAGCACTCGTCCCCGCCAGACGCCGATGATGGAGAGTTTGAGTGGAGTAATTGAAACGTATTCATCATCATTTGCGAACGCTTCGACCATTAGGAGCAGCTTACGGCTGATGGAGGGGGCGTGATGCGATGCCGACTGGCCGGGGAGGAGCCATCTATTCAAATAGATGATGAATAACATGCATTAAATAATGCCTGCCTGCCTGCCTGCCAGAGTGAATGTGTGGAGCATTAATGCTCTTGTTTCCGCCGAGCAGCGAGCCTCCGGAAACGCTCCTCGTCGAATTTGCGGGAATATACCCGTACAAATATTAATCGCAGCCGAATGCAAGCGGCATCTGGCAGCTGTTCTCCCACGATGATTTTATCCGAAAATGCAAACACAGACAACCGGATACGTCACTCCAGGCGCATTCGAATGCTCTGCTTTAATTTTTGACCTGGTCGGCTTGTGCAAATTATTAGAGATAACAAAAATAATACCTGTACTATATATTGATGAACATGACTATAAATTTGTTCGTTACACAGTTCAGAGGTCGCATTTCATTATCAGAACGAGTAATTAAGCATTATGGGCTGCTCCTTCTGCGCCAGTCGATTAAATTTATTGGTATTCATTGCCCACAATCGTTACCATCCACCTGCTATTACGAGCCAAGTTTATGATGAAATTCTCCATAAACCTCATTGCCTGGAGATACATTAAATACAAGCAGTCAACATGATTTTGTTATGGCCTTCTAAAGGCCACCTAATTACCTATGGATTTATGTCACTAATTTATGGTTTAAAATTGCTAATGACAAGCCGAGTTAGGCAGTCTCAGAGCCCGTATGCTTTCATTGAGTTTTAGATTTATGTCCAACGTCCTTTCAACAACTTACCCAAAGAACAATGTTCCTTACCTATGTCTCAATCACCAGGCCTTTCTCGCCCGAGTCTTGGTTCCTTTCCCGCCCGAAACTTGAGAATAATTAAAGGCGCGCTTCTTGCTGGCCCACAGATTGAGTGATTTATTGGCGGCCCAACTCGAAGGGAGCGCCTATCTATCAGCCTTATCGACTACAAGTGCACAGAGTGGTGTTCGCCAACACGGACGGAGTGTGTGGCGAAGTGTTTTCTGTTTCCGGGGTGTGTGTGTGGGGGGGTAACAGTGGGCGCACGGGGTTCAACTATGACTAAACGCGGGCTAAACTTAAGCTAGAGCCAGTAATACCATTGAAATTTAAGCTGGAAAGAAGGTAGCAGTAGAAGTGAATGTAGTGTTAGGTCCAGGCCACTCGCTTGCGGGCGAACTTGGGCGGAACAGCTGTCTGAGATGTGACCACATTCATGGAGCGCGTCTTGCTAAGTCTCGGCGAATCTGGACCATTTCGGCCCGGCGGAAGATCCTGCCACACGTCCAGGTTGAGGTTCGAGAACGAGTCGCTCACCTTGGGCACAAGATCGGCGGTGGACTTTTCTGCCGACAATAGCGACGCCTGGGACGGCACCTCCTCAGCATCGGCGACGGCAGTCGAGGAAGAGGCCTCCGACAGGCACTCCTTATTGAGCTGCTCCAGCTGCTTGTTGGCCTGCTCGATGCCGGTGAGGTGCTGGCTCCGCAACTCCACCACCGCCTGCTGCTGGCTGACGTTCTCCTGCAGCAGCCCGCCCAGGCAGTCCTTCTCCGCGTCGATGAACTTGCTCAGGTCCTGGTAACGCAGCATGTGCTGCTCCCGCCAGTTGTCCTCGCAGCGCTGCAGATTGTACTTTGCCTCGGACTCGTACATAGAATCGATCTGGGCGCAGGCCAGCTGCTCGTTCTCCAACTGCTCGCGGTACTTGTGGAGCAGCGCCTGCAGCTCCTCGGTCTTCACCACGTACTTAGCCATGCGCTGGAGCATGTGGACGCAGAGGGAAATCTGTTTGCGATTGGCCTCACTGCGCTGTCGGATAAATATCTTGATCTTCTTGAGGTTGTAAGCGTGTCCGGCGTCGGCTTGCTGGGTCACCAGGGCCGTGCTCTCCTCCAGCAGCTCCCGCTCCTTGTCCAGCTCGCCAAGGAAGAGCCGGAAGTGCTGCTCCTCCTCCTTCAGCTTGTCGGCCTCCTCCTGTCGCTGGCGCAGCTCTGACATGTGCGACTCCTGGAGGGCACGCAGTTCGCGTACCTGCTGCTCCTGGATCTGCTGGCGCTCCTTCTGCGCCTGCTCCGTGCGAGCAATCTCCTGCTGGAGCTGCAGCTGCCGCTCGGCGGCCAGGGCCTGCTGCTCCTCGCGCATCTGCTGGCCCTCAATCTGGCGATCGAGCCAGTTGAGCTTGGCCAGCACCTCGTTGTCGGACTTCGACTGGTAGAGCAGTTTCTCGTCATCTACGCCGTGGCGCCAACGGCCGTACAGCTTCGCCTCCATCTCGAGCTTGCGGCGCATCTGCTCCTGATCCTTCAGCGACTGGTTGACCCGGTCCAGCATCTTGTAATCCCCGCCACCCGGCTCGCGGGGCCGACGGCGTCGCTCTATCTCAGCATCGTAGGAATCGTTCTCGACGGCCAGGAGCTGGCGAAGACGCGTCTGGCGGGCGGCCAGAGCATCCTGCTTTTCCTGTTGATCGCGGCGCGTCTGGAGCTTTTGATCGGCCTTCTCGTAGTACTCCTTGTTGGTCCAGTTCTCGAAACGCGAGGTGACCTTGCCCCAGTGGCTGTAGTAGCTGTTCACCGCTTGGGTGGCCTGGACACGGTTGTTCTCCTGCTCCATCCGCTGCGCGTAAGCCGCATGCTGCTGGGTGAGGCGACCCGGCATCCTTCGCTGCCTTTCCGTTGGTCCTTGGTCCTGTCAAAACAAAGAGCAGAGAGAGAGGAATATGAATGCGATGGCAAGTGCGAACGGAGGCGCCAGTGCGCTGACAAGTTCATAAACTTTTAAATTGGGGCCAAGGCGAGCCGAGAAAATCGGAGGGGCGGTCCGACGGGAAAGCCCAGTCAATTGTATCTGAAATTTTTCCCACTTTCCCCTTGGCCGAGGGAACAATCTCAGCTGGACACACAAGACACTTCGTGGCGAAACTTCATTCAATTAGCTTGAGGATTTTCAACTTCGAACCGGACAACAAAGGGCTAGGGGGGACCCACCTCCGTAGAAAGAAGATAATAAGTCCAGTCCGGAGATGCAGGGAATCCGAGCTGAATGTTTACTGTATTCCCTTTTCTGTTGACTGTTCTGTCTTTTGTGCTGCCTACTCTGACCATTTCGGAATTCGTTCGACAGCACCGGATAGAACGGATAGAATTCGTTCGTTCGTAGGTCAAAGGCCGCTCCCCGTTGACCAGCACCATTGGCGGGGTCATGCATTGCTGCCGGTTAGGCAATGGCCATTGGTTTGCCGGTCCTTCCAATTCGGTTTTTTGGCCTCCCCCAATCTGCAGCCTTCACCGCAGCTGTCACTAACTGCCAAAGCAACGGCAGCAGCAGTTGAAACAGCAACAGCGCCCGAGGCAGCAGGCAAAACGCAAAAATATGGCAAAATCTGTTGGAGCCGCCTCCTGTCCGCACTCCCAACTATCCTCTGGACCCTGCTCTCCATTCCGGAGAGTTTCCAGGGCAGTCCAGTCCAGAACGAGAACCAGAACCAGCCGCCAATCCATCAACAGGCCAACCCGGCCATCTGTCAGGGGGGCAAAATGCAAATGCCAACACTCGAAACAAAACGTACGCATATTCCCAGCGGCCCAAGATTCACAGAAGCCGTCCAAAACTTCCCAATTGAATTTTCAAAAATCTTGGAGCTTTTAAATCGATGGGAATCAGAGAATTTTACATGACATTTTCTGGGCCCTCAATGGTCGCTGTTTTATTTTTCCAAGTGCATGGGAGCACCCGCAGGGAGGCGCAACCGCCTGGGCTAATTTCCCAAAGATTTATGACCAGCACGAAGCGCATTGATATATGCCAAATTGTTTACAAATTGATTGCATTATTAANAGAGAATTTTACATGACATTTTCTGGGCTCTCAATGGTCGCTGTTGGATTTTTCCAAGTGCATGGGAGCACCCGCAGGGAGGCGCAACCGCCTGGGCTAATTTCCCAAAGATTTATGACCAGCACGAAGCGCATTGATATATGCCAAATTGTTTACAAATTGATTGCATTATTAATAATGCCCCCAGAGACCAAAGCCTCTTTCGGACTCATTCCAAATTCAAAGGAAAGAGCCCACAAGGTGCGTGCGGCGGGCGATGATATCGGTCGGGATGGTGTGGTGTGGTGTGGTGTGGTATGGATGGGGATGGGATTGGTGCCGCGCAAAATGTAAAATATTCCAACAAAGTACTCCTTATGTCATATGACAGACGACAAACTTTGGTAATAAATCAAACAACAAGCGACAACACCGTTCGGAGGCGGGATGCAAATGCTATATAGAATATCGCCTGTTTGGTTCGGTTTGGTTCGACTGGGTCCTGGCATCCTTTGCGGGAGAGGCAAGTGCGAGTGGGCGGGCACACGTGGAACGCGCCAGCAGTGAAATGCCAAGATGCCACCGCTATATAGACTTAATACACTTTCGGCACACACAAATTCACTTCCTTAATTGAAATTTTAATTTGAATACTTTGGCAAAGTTTTGGCCCACAGCCAGCGGCAGAGCTCTGGCGGCAATAACAAACAGCCAAAAAGTCGCCGAAATCCATACCCGATCCCCACCTACCCCCCAGTGCCCCTCCAGTGCCCCCCGGCCGGGCAATCTCGCACAGGCTCAGCGCGTTTTCAATTTACGCGCCTCGCGAGTCGTTTGTCATTTTATGCGTCCTAATATATGGCATGTGCGTGCCGCTACAAGGATACCAGCAACACCCCTCTCCCGCCTCTCACCCGCCTGCCCCCCGCCTTTTTGGCTGAATTTTCCTGCCAACCAGCAAGGCGTAACTAATCAGCACAGACAATGATATGGCGACATCTGATGAATTGTTCGCCGTGCCGAAGGTTCGCTCTCCCTTCTGCCAATTCAAATTTCGGTCTGGGTTCGCAGCAAATGAAGGGAGATTGTACATCTAAATGCGGATACAGGTAGAGAAAATTCATACCGCTTAATTTTGCACATATCTGATATACATAAATAATTGAATACGCCTAAATGAGTTGCTTAATTATGGATGACGGGGGCTTTACATTTCGCCACGTTGAAGGGCAAATGGAAGAAGAGTCGGGACAGATGAGGCGCTTCCAAAATGAGTGTTAATAGCCGGCTATCAGTTCTAATCTAATCTACCGGGCCTCCCTTTTGAACCAATCAAGTTTATTTCTCACTGTAGATAGGCTCTTGCATGGCTTACCCATCAAAGAGTTTTCATTGAGGCCCCGGGGGTTCCCCGGCGATTGCAATTACTTTTGTTAATTGTAATACACACAGGCAAGGCACTCGTTTATTTATCTAATGGGCGAGCGGGAGTGTAAAGCTTCTGGCCAGATAATGTTTACCTTGGTGAATACCCCTGGCGCTGGTGCGAATAAAAGAACGCCTGTGATTTTGCGTGTGATTTTTTCCCTCCCCGCAGCATTTTTCATCGGGAGAGCGTGCCAAGGCGTAGTTAGTGAGCAGCACACTTAATACCCTGATAAGATGTGCGATTACTGGGCAGGCAGTCGAAGGGTAAATTTTGAACACAATGGTCAGTTTTATTTTTGCCAACTGGAGGCGACTTCGACCCACGAATGCCCTTCCCCGGCATTGGAAGGACAACCAAGAGTACTCCACAGAGAGCTCACCACAAAGCTCGTTGAAGTTTCGAACAAGTTCGAAGCGAATCCCCAGAAGCGCCTTCACTTTCTTTCCGTGTAACCATAATAATTTTATGGTTATCTGACTTGCACACCTGCAGCAGTAAAATGTCTTATATCTGAAATTATTGCAGTGTTATATTGAGGTGTGATGCATAAAAATTACGATTACAGCGGAAGGAGAAGTGGGGACCACTTGAAAATGTTCAAAATCATTAATATATTTATCATCCGCAAATGTGGGACACAAGCGCCTTCAATGGGACCCCTCATACCGCTGCGACAGGAAGAGAAGCTCGAGATTACAAGACCTAATCAAAGGGGCCTACCAACATACTCAGGTGGGTTCTGTTCGCCGAACTTGGGACTACTGTTCAGTTGACTTCAAAGTCATTGGCACGCAGCATGGGCGACATGGCGTCTGGATCCGTTTCGATTTCCCGCTCCCCCGACCCGCCGCCGCCCGCCAGCTTTTCGTCAGCGGATTTCCAACAATTTGGGGAACAACAGCTGGCCTCAAGTTGTGGTAAGTGCTGCCGCAACTATTTTGCTGCGCAAACTATTCGGCAATTTCCAAGAGCGCTCGAAAAATTTCCCCCTTTTGAAGTGTAATAAATTAAGTTCGTTGGGGGCCGGCACGGCGGGACGCTTTGGGGGCAGGGTCTGCGTGTTTACCTTGCCGCAAGCATAAACAAAAAAAAGTAAAGCACCACCGAAAGCGGCGCGCCAGAGAAAATGAGTCTGGTGATTTCGACTTCCTTCCACGAAGGCGCCAGAACGCATCTCGCCGGTGCTCCCCCGAAACATTCGACCCGAAAAACCAGTGTCTGCGCACTAGCTTCCCGCAGCCGCATTTGATATACTAATTCAGATTAGGATCGAAAAGATGTAGATGATCGCGGCGTGTGTATGTTCGCCATAAATCGACGACGGAAAATAAAACGCTGCTAATTTGTCTATCCATCCGATCTCGGCACTCCGACTAAAGCAATTTAATACCCGTCGCATTTGCAGCGTGCTTCCCCCGAAAGGCCAAAGCGATTCCAAGGGGCATCCCCTGTCGAAAAAGATCAAAAAATAAATAAATAAACAAACACACACAAAAGAGTAGGTCCAGTGGTCAAAGAAAGCAGATGACACAGAGATGCTGTCACTGTGAAACAGGCACGGTTTTCATAAATCGACAAAAGTCACAAAAATAAGTCGAAATTTTGATTTGCCGATCCTATAATCAAGACATCCAACAGACAATAGATCCAAAAGTCAATGACCAGCCCCTTACAAATTCAATCACCAAAATTTCAGAGAAATGAAAATGAATCATCAAATAGAGTTTGTTTTACCCACTTTTTCAGGGGAGTTTTTACAAGACACAGTGGCAAAAACGATACACGTAATTTTTACCTCATTCAAAATTAATTTAACAACGAGGTGTCACCATAAACTCAATAATTACCCCAGGCTATGGTACATCAAATGATTGGTATAATTTAACAGATATAGAAACCAGCAGTGAGTCATCAAATGAAAACAATTTCGAAGAATTTATTACAAACTAATCGTGACAATAAATATACTAATCTATAGAGTATTTGCGGCATATAGACATATTAAATTGCCAATTAATATTGCCAAGTGGTCTTCAGTCGAGTGATCATGGACTTTCCCACGCGCAATTGTTTAAAGTTTAAGCAACTATTGTGCGGGAATATTGTCAACAAATTCCCCCTCCGCCTGATATAGTTCCGATAGGGAGTCCTTATCAGCAACGGCCTTCAGGTGTGACCGATATTGAACCACCCACTTGGAGCTGGCCCCTAAAGTGTCAGAACCGATCAGCGATCCGCATCATGGTCATCATCTAATCACGGCAAACCAAAACTGCTACAAATGTCGATCGCCCGCCCCTGTCGGAAGTTGTGATTGCGGAGCGTGAGGCGTGAATTCTGCCCTAGAGCCTAGGCAACGTTTTCGATGATTAACCTTAATTGCATATCATAGAGTGATGGGTTAAGGTAGTGTATGCCTGCACTGTGCAAAACAAATATAGGGGGCGGTAACTACAGCAATTCAGATAATATTACAAATATTTGTGGAAATACGTAGTTGCCAAAATGTAGATCTTAAAGGTGGTAGATACATATATCAAGTTATTCCACAATATGATTTTTTTGGGGTTTTACGCATATTTAAATGAGAAATTTTGTGTTTTTGTGTATACGTGAAAAAAAAGAACCCTTTGCTTGGAAAAAGTACCGGCGAGCAGCGTGAATGCGGTCAAATGGGGCCAATGAATACGGCAACGATCGTGTAATTCACAGGGGAGCGGTGATCAGCGTATCGAATTTCCCTAGACCACCCGGGCGACCTTTGGCAAGCCGCAGCGGCATTCCCCTGCACAGTGATAACACATTATCAGCGGCCAAGCTGACTGCGGCAGAGGCAGAGACTGCGGCAGAGGCAGCGACTGCGACTGCGGCAGCAGCAGCGACTGCAGCAGCGGCAGCGGCGAAAAGCTCGCTCGGAGAGCGGAAGTGGCCCCAAGCGGTTGGCCGGGTAGAGCGGTCTGGCCATAAGTTTCGTGCGATCAACCATTTGTTTGGCATTGCGGCAGCGGTAGCGGTGGCGGCAGCAGCGACGTCGGCAGTGGCAGCGGCGGTGCGAATTTTTCGTTCGTCTATAAACACGGGGCCGCCCTTATGTTGGCCAACATTCGCGCTTGTGATACGGAGCATAAGGCCGCTATGTGAGAGCGCTGCGCACCCGAGTCTCTGACCTTCACACCACTCGAAATTTGCACAATTCTTGCCACTGCACAATCGAAGCGCAACAAGCCGCCAGCAACAAGCAACAAACAATCGGAAAACCAGCTAGCGAGCGAACCAACTGACAAACAAACAAGCCAGCAACGCAACAATCAACTGAAAGAGCGCACAGCGCCAAGCAATCGACTCAAAAGTTCCTAAATCAAAGTCACATTTTGTGCGCACACAAGTTCCTAAGTAGCCGCAGCAGAAAAAGCATCAGCACAGCAGCAGCGAGCAGCAACTGCGACAAAAAACACAAAACAGCAGCACCATGACAGCACTGGGATTAGTTTTGCTATCAATGATGGGTAAGTGTGGCAGTAGCAATCCAATCGGGAGTTGGAAGTCGTCGAGTGGCGTTATCTCACCTGCCTTATCGGGGCGAGAGACGTTCTTTAATTTCTGGACGCCCAGTCACCTGCAATCAGCGTCACCTGAACCCTGATAATGCCTATAATATATGCACATTGTGCTCTGGACGCTGGCAGATATGTGATTTTTTGTTTCAATTAATTACTGACATTTAACAAAATTGTCATTTATGGCTTGACAGCCAGCGGCCGGGTGAAATTGTTTTTGATTTTAATATGCATAATTTTCGCACCCTAACCGCATCAGAGTCCTCTGCCAGCTTCATCTTCGGCTTGAAGTGAATTTTCAGAAAAGAATCGTATTCAAAAGATTCCACAAGTACGGGCAAACACTTCATAAGAATCTTTGGCATGCTTTTAAGTTTTAAGTTGCCTCCCCTGGCCACACTTTTAATTAAAGCTACTTATGGCATTTTAAGCCCCAGAGAGCATGGGTTTTTCGGCTTTTCAGAATAGAATGTTTGCTTTCTTTTCTTTTTTTTTTTGCTTTTTGCTTTCACTGTGCTCCTTTTTGTGCTGTGCGCTCCGGGTACTTTTTTGTTTTCCGCCGTTGACGTTTTTTGCCTGTTGACTTTTATTTTTATTGTCACTTTTGTTGTAATCGAGCGTGACTTAA
Source organism: Drosophila ironensis (assembly GCA_021223825.1). NCBI lineage: Eukaryota > Metazoa > Arthropoda > Insecta > Diptera > Drosophilidae > Drosophila > Drosophila ironensis. The sequence continues at coordinate 6,055,206 of JAJJHQ010008452.1, read as the reverse complement.
TTTCGCACATTCCCGGTGAACAATGCATGCAGCACGGATATTTGTTTAATGAGAGACGGACGGACGGGCGGACAAACGGACGGGCAGGCAGGCTCTCCAGCATCGTCAACATAATAATATTGAAATGTCTCTATTATGTGCTTTGCCTGATTAAAAACAAACAATTACCTTAGGGACCACTCAACTCAACTCAACTCAACTGAACTCAAAAGCGTGTGCTTGTGTGGCACTGCCATTCTAATTATTCGCTGGCAATTTAAATGCTTTAATTATGCGAGAATTTAATCAACAACAAAATAGTTATAAAGCAGCAAGCAGCGCACGATGGCACGGCTCCGTGGATTAATCGAAAATTATCAAAGAACTTTACGCCAATGCCTCGGAAATTACTTTTTGCAATAAAGTGTGGGGTGTCGTCCGTAAGCGCAGGGGCTTAGGTGGTTTCCATACATTTTCCACGGCCCTGCAGCAGTCGACGGGCTGCGATGAGCGATAAATATCGTGTGTGTGCGCCACAAAGTTTGCAACATTGATTAGGCCGAACGGGTTTTAATGTTTACTTTATTAGGCCGCGTAATTAGGGTAACAATTAGGGTAACGGGCAGGGCGGGGCGGGGCGCAGAGCTGGCTGTGAGCTTTGCTGTAAATATAAATGTAATTAACATGTTACACACACTAAAAAGTAAGCGGCATAAATTAAACAGCCGACGATTTGGCAGTCCCCTCACATTCCACACTCCGCCATTACCAGCCGCCAACTACGAACTACCCAATGCCCCGGCTCCTGATCCCGCGGCTGCTCCTGCTCTGTTTATTATTCAAGCACGCGCCGCCGATGAAGTCCAGGATTCGGCGGGATAGGTGCCAAGTTGCGGGCGCAACACTCACCCAGGAGCGTACACTCCTTGGCAACAAAGTAGAGTCCAAAACGCAGGCAGAAATATGTTCTTAAGATTTTGGGGTCGAGAAAGTGAAATATATTTTGGAATTTTCAAACATCTAGTTTACAAAACTTTGTAATCATACAATCATATTTTCAGTTAACTCGGGAAGTTGTTTAAATAGTTTTTTTTGGTTTTTATCTGTAAATAACCTTAAGTTTAATCAGGAATTTAAATAGTTTTCCATCTCAATCTAAAAATCTACTAAAACGCAGGCAGAATTGTGAAAATATTCTTACGATTTTAGGGTCAAAGAACGTGAAATATTTGTTGGTATTTTCAAACTTCTAATTTACAAAACATTGAAATAATAATATTTCTAGTGAACTTGAAAAAACTATAGTTTTTATCAGGAATTTAAATAATTCTCTAGGCAGAATTGTCAACAAACTCTTATCTGTTCTAAGGGCAAAGAAAGACAAAAATATTTTGAGAATTTCAACCTCCCAACTTTCAAAACCTTGAAATTCGTTAAGGTGTGACAATTTTCAAAATGTAGGTGCCTTGTGCTTATTCCTATAAACAACCTTAGGCTTTATCAGGAATTTGAATACTTTTTTATCGTACCCAAAGATACCGACTGGGGCCTAGAATTTTGACCTTGCCTGTGCGCGCCCACAACTTTCGCTCGACGTAAATTTTAATTAGAAACTGCCGCTATTAACTTAGTCAAGTGCTGCGTCTCCTGTTTCCGTCGCCGCCTTTCGCCGCTTTCCCGTCTAAGTTTTCCGTATGCATAGCAAATGCCGGGCGGGGTGGGCGTGGCCCGAAGTTTCGGCAAGTGCCAGCAAACACACCAACTTGATGACGGCAAACCTCGCCTCGCACCCTCTGCCGCCCGATTCACTTTCATGTTTGCCAGGTTTGGGGGCTGGCGCACACACAAAACAAATTTTGAATGAAATAGTTTTCGGATTGGAGTCTGAATTTGCATTTATGACTCAGCCGGGGGAGCAACCAGCAAACAGAAAACAGCAACCAGCCACCAGCAACCTGCACCCAATGCCAAGCGGAACACGGCCCCCCGGTTGGCAGTGTCAACGGCCAAACGCTCACGCCATTGATAGATGATAGCACCTGTTGCTGCTGTTGGCCAGGTTTCGGGGGCCCCTGCTATTTTGCGTTGTCACGGTGAGAGGGCGCAAAGCGATTCGCACCGAGGATGCCCATTCCCTTTCGATTGGAAACATTTATCTGGAGATAATCCGGATGTGTATCTGTCTGCTCACATAAATATTTACTTTCTCGAAAAATTGTTGCCAAACTCGCATTAAACGCAAATAAACAAACCATATATTTTAGGGGGTTTCGTTGATTTCTCGCGCGCACATTTAAGTCAACAAACATTCGAGATTCAGATGTTATTTTGCGATTCGAAACGCATTAATATTGCGTATTTCCGAAGGTGCTTGCTGTTTACTTTCGATGTGCTATTAGTATTTGATTAGGATGGCCCGGACCAGTGTACGCCTCGATCGAACCCTGGAATATTGTATCGGTTGTGTGGAATCAAAGCCAAGCAAAAATCACCCAACACTCGGCAGTTTAGCATATTTAATTCCCGCTCAGCAGTAACGCTAGATGACGCCGTCGATTGCCAATCGGGGCCGATCGGCGACTTGTTTTTTAGCTGCCCCCCATCGGCTCCGCTCCGCCGCTCCACCAACTCCCCGCTCCGTGTGTATCCGGTGGAAGCTAACGGGGATTTTCAGCGCTGCGGATTCGGGGGAGCCGCCTCAGTGTCAGTTTCAGTTCGCGGCTCGGCGGAACCGCAGCCACCGCAGCAGACACAGCCCACCCGGCACGTGGGGGAATCCGGCTATCATTTATCAATGGAATGTGAGCGATGTACGGCATCAGCACCGCAGACCACGCGCCCACCTATTACACCTCACACCTCCCACCTCACACCTATCGCCCACATCCGCCGCCTTTGCAATTAAGGTCGACAGAGCGACGTCGACTGCGAGTGCGAGTGCGACTGCTTTTGCGGCGGATATTTATTAAATTCTTCATTTGGCAAACGTCTAAATTTAAACTGCCTGGCAGGGCAACGAATGTGTGGTTTAAACTCCAGAGATTAGGGCGTATCTCTATCTTGAGTCAGTGTCTAATTGTCTTTTTCGAATCGCTTTCTTTGCAGGCTACAGCCAGCACTTGCAGCCGGCGAATATGGATGGTGGGGCCAGCACCGCGCGGCTACTGTCCCGCTCCGACTGGGGCGCCAGGCTGCCCAAATCCGTGGAGCACTTCCCGGGCCCGGCACCGTATGTGATCATCCATCACTCGTACATGCCTGGCGTATGCTTCAGCACGCCGGAGTGCATGAAGAGTATGCGGGATATGCAAGACTTTCACCAACTGGAGCGCGGCTGGAACGACATCGGCTATAGCTTTGGCATCGGCGGCGACGGCATGATCTACACGGGCAGGGGATTCAATGTGATCGGAGCCCATGCGCCCAAGTACAACGACAAGAGCGTGGGCATTGTCCTCATTGGCGACTGGCGAAGTAAGATTTAACTTGAACATCTTGCGGGAACTTGAAGCTCACCAGCAACCCCCCTTCGTTTTCAGCTGAACTGCCGCCCAAGCAGATGCTGGATGCGGCCAAGAACCTGATCGCCTTTGGCGTGTTCAAGGGCTACATTGACCCGGCGTATAAGCTCCTGGGACATCGACAGGTCCGCGACACCGAGTGCCCCGGAGGTCGGTTGTTCGAGGAGATCTCCAGCTGGCCGCACTTCACCCGGCTGAACGCGACCGAGGCCACCACGACCCAGGCCCCGGCGGAGCCCCACGCGCATCCCCAACCGCCGGCCCAAGCCCCGCCGGCCCAGGCCCCGCCAGCTGTGCCCAAGGTCTAGCCCGGCGGGACCAAGCCCCCCCCAACACCCGCTCAACGCGAGTTGAGAGAAGCCACAACGAGCTCGGCTCCGCGCACAATGCCAAGGAGTTCATTCAGTATTCATTAGATGTCTCTTCGAACATTTCACAAATAAAGCAATTTCTAGATGATAACACTTAAGCATAACCCCAGCTGCTCTTCCTGCACCCCCCGCCCTCCCGGGCATCGCAGTTGTCAAATCAAATAGCAATTAATTTGTGTCAAATTCGATTTCGATGGGACAAGTTTTTGCCTGGCACGCGTCGATGAAAACAGCGACGACGACCTCGCCAATAGCGATGCTTTTCCCGACTATTCGCGATTGGCTTACCAATCGGCGGGCGGAGGAAGGCTCCCGCGGCGGAAGGCTCCCAAAACGGCGAAAGAAAAACCAGTCCGGCCCCAAACGATGGGGTAAAGACCGTTCTATGAATTATTAAAGCCTCCGGGGAAAGCGTGATGCTGGAACTGCAAACGGCAGTTCCTTTAAAAATGTGCACACGAGCTAAATACAAGAGGGAAATCGAGGAAATTTGCTGGAAAGGAGCCTTCATGACAGGCATTTAACTCGTAATTTGACTGCACACTCACAGCAGATTNTAACACTTAAGCATAACCCCAGCTGCTCTTCCTGCACCCCCCGCCCCCCCGGGCATCGCAGTTGTCAAATCAAATAGCAATTAATTTGTGTCAAATTCGATTTCGATGGGACAAGTTTTTGCCTGGCACGCGTCGATGAAAACAGCGACGACGACCTCGCCAATAGCGATGCAAACGGCAGTTCCTTTAAAAATGTGCACACGAGCTAAATACAAGAGGGAAATCGAGGAAATTTGCAGGAAAGGAGCCTTCCTGACAAGCATTTAAATCGTAATTTGACTGCACACTCACAGCAGATTGCAAGCCAGCCGAGCACAATAGCATACTTTTCGGCACATTCGGGGCCACACGCAAAAATTCTCTGCATATTTTCGGGCAGAATTTAATCAAGTAATTTTGAAAAAGTATGCATGCAGCTCGTTGTTGCAACATAAACGTTTGGCCAATGCACAGTGCAGTTAAATAAATAAATGCGGCTGGATTCACCTCAATGCTCTGGTTTTGCAGTTTTTCACAAATATGCATGATGTTGATTTTTTGCAAGCCATGCTGAAATACGAGAAATATTTTGATTGAATTCTATTGACCGATGATGCTGGGAGCAATTAACAGCACTCGCTCGCATCCTGTCTAGCCCTCGTCCAATCGATATGCCATCAATGGGACTATAAATACCAGCACGCAACGATCGATTGATTGCACCAATCCCCACAAATGTCAGCCCCGTCCGAGTGATCAAGAAGAAGCCGAAGGGGAGCCACCACCACTGGGCAGACAATGTAAATATTAAAGCGCATAGGAGAGACTAAATCGTTGCGACAGGACAGACCATCGAACGGAAGCACTAATGGGTTTAGACTTTCTGGACGAGTGGTTTTTATCACAGGGTAAGGCCGCCCCCAACCTTCACCAGAACACTCCCCCCGAGATTAGCTGCGACGCCCACGACAACACCGTCTAGAAACTTGCGTAATTGTGGCCCATTCACTGCGAGGACAGACTCCTCCAATAAGAGCCGCCTAATGAGCCGTTGGCCCCGGGGGAGGGTCATCCTTGGGGCGGGCCGCTTGGAGAGCGAGGTGGTTATTGATAATTTCATTGAACTGCACCTGCCATAAGGTCAATCCCGGCCCCGGCCCCCTCCCGTGCCGAGCCGAGCCGAAAATGAACAAGTAAGAACGATTATAGTCGAGTGTCTCGACTATAAGTACCCGTTAACCGGCTGATTTTCGCAACCCAGATAGTTAATGGCCCTACCAATGTACTATCCAAAATTAGTGCCTAAAGAGCTAAAATTGTGGATGTCCCAGAATTTCGAGGTTTGCGGGGCTGCGGAGGGAGGTAGCCGATTTTCAAAATAAACTTGTGCTGAACTGGTATCCCTAGAATTACAATGTGCAATTAGTTTTTCTCTATCTATAGTTTCAAAAATCTAGGCGTTTATACGGACAGACGGATGGACAGACGGACAGAAATATTTGACATTCGCACGAATTCAATATACCCTTATTCTTTTTTATAAGAACCGGGTATAAAAAGATGCTAAAAATATTCCTGTGTCGGTCAAAAAAAAATTTTCATTTCACTTCATTATGCTCATCCGGAGAGCGCGGGATGCCGAGAGATGCGAGCGGGTCGGAGAGCGAGTGTGTGTGAAAATTTTGAAATTTTTCGGCCATCGCCGTGCCGTTGGAAAATGTATGAATTTAGTTTTTGAAACGCCGTCATAGGCACTGCTGCTGCTGCTGCTGCCGGTGCTGAAAATTCACTCTCCCCGTGGCCGTGTCGGTATCAGTTTTAGAGTCCGTGTCGGTGGATTTGTGTGCGGTTCTTGTGGTTGTGGTGGTGTTGGTGTTGGTGGTGGTGGTGGTGGTGCGCGGGTGTCTGACCCAACCAACACGCAAACACTTGAATATATATGCGGATATATTGTATATAGAACGTGCAACGCAAACTGCAACGGGCGGCGAGCGAATGAACCAATTAATACACATAATAAAAATCGAGAAAAATCCGAAAAAAATACGAAAAAAATCCGTGAAATATCCAAAAATATTGCATCGGTTTCGTGTACATTTGGGTTGCAAAGTGCGCAGAACTTGCGAAAGCGCTTTGCTCAGCACTTGTCACTGGCCAATCGATCTAATAAATCTCTGGAGGGGCGTCATGAATGGGTGCTACCAAAAATATCCCATGGCCGATATTTTTAAACGTTCTGGCTTTGGATTCTCTTCTTTTTTTGCGCCCCCTTGTATTTTGTTTGTTGACAGGCAATCTTGGCATGAAATATGGCCCGAATATCCATGCCTTTTGGGATTTTTTAGTGGCATTCCGCACAACTTTCAAGCCAAATTAGCCGTCCAGTGTGCCAGATTCTCGTTAACAATGTTAATTGAAATTTCATTTTTTTTCCCCCTGTCCGCTCTCTCTCTCGCTTTTCCATGCCATTTGGGAAGGAAGCAGAGCAATGCTGGAATATTCCTAAGTATAATTTTTATTTGCATGTCATGTTTAATTAACGCCTCCTCCATGCAGGGGAGACCGAGAAAGTGCTCGCCGCTCGCCACTCGCCGCTCGCTCGCTCGCTTGGCCCTGGCCAAAAATTTGCAATCGCCTGTCGCCCCGAACGGGAGAAATTGAAATGAATATGTAGCAGGCGGCGGCGGTGGCGGCGGGGGAGGAAAAGTGGGTGGAAATGCCATGGAAATGGCAATGGAATGAAACAAATTCGGATTTCATTCTGCCCCCGCGCGTCGTTTTTTTTTTTTCAACATACACCAGTTTTGTGTACGTTTTGCTGTCTACTTTGTGAAACGAGCCAGTTGAATGAAAACAAAAGCAACAATAAAAACACAACCGAGTGTACAACAAAAAACAAAAAGCATAGAAGATAAAAAAACATCAAGCAAAACGGTCGAAAGACGAAAAGCGCCAGAGATGTGTTTCCTTTTATTTTTTGTCGATTCGGTTCCGTTTTGTCTCTCCCACTTTGGCGGCGGCGGCTCGCTCTCTAGATTTTTTCGGCTTTTACTCGCCTCTCGGGGCGGCACAAAGAACCTAAAATTAAATATTTTCGCCTTTTACATATTGCAGCCAGTGGCTGAGTTTTCCCGCCCTCCCCTCACCACGTCCCCCTTGCCGTTCCCGCGCGAGGCTTCTGTGTTTATTGGAGTGCATATGCACGGATAGACAACAGCCACGCACACGAGCATTTAACTGGACATTCGTCCGCAGCAATTGTGGCCACAAAAATGGGGCCAAAGGCACGAAATTTAGTTTCCATTGATCCCAACTACCCTTACAAGTTTTGTCCACCAAATTTGTCAAAAACTTAACAGATTAGCTGAAACGATTTGTGGTTTCCAAGGCAATAACATGAAAGATCCTCATTTGCTAGTGTATTTAACTAATTTCAACCTTATTTTACTTAAAAATCATGATAGAAACAATAAAGGGCTGTTGTATTGACTATATATACGCGGTACTAAATTCATAATAGCAAACAAAGCATTTGCAAACATTCAAAGTAAAGAATCTGGTTTATTACGCATACGCAGCGTGATCCAGTTAACTTAAAACAATTGCCTACCTAAGTGGGCGAGAGTCTTAAGAGGCGTGGCACATTTTAGAGACAAACTCTGTATCTATATTATGGATTGACTTATTATAAAACTCGCCTATAAAAACACTTTAATCACAAGGCATTGGCAATATATCTGCTAACCAAAGACGATATTATTTTAAGAACTCTATCAATGAGGCTGTGAATCATTCGATTTTTTTAGAGTTCTTCGACAAATTCACTCAGAACTCTTGCTGTGAACGCAACTGTGTTGGGTTTTTGTGCGCACTTGCAAAGGCATTCCTCCCAATCGGGATTTGTTGATGCATTCGTTCCTGCCCCTATGCACATCCGGCCCCCCGCTGGCATCCACGGATGCTCCTGTCCCTGTCCCTGTCCATGACTATGACACAAAGGCCTAGATTCTGTCTCCTAGCTGCAGCAACAGCACCAGCGGTAGCAAGGGGCCGAGCGGCAAGGCTAATGAGCGCATTTAGTTAAAAATAACATTGGAAATGAAACATACCCAAATATACACGAATTGAAATGAATTGAATCGGATTGAAAATATCTCAAACAGCTGTTGCTCATCGTCGGCAGCGGGCACCACAAATAAAATTCCCAGCAACAAATTCGCGCTGAGGGAAAATCTCAAAAATTGTATGCGAAACAAATACGCGGAAAAAAAAGAATTATCAAGAAAACGGGAAAACAAACAACAAAAATATTATACGAAATAACACGGAAAATCTGAATGAAAGAACTTTTTGGACAACGACTCGCGACTCGCCGTCCCCGACGCGCGGTGCTAATGTGCAAAGTTTTGTGTTTTCATCAGCAGGGCCGACAGGAATAGCGAACCAAAGGACTAGGACTACGACTAGCCGAAGAATTCTCGGCAAATTATTTAAAAAAGAGTGTGCGAATAGACGGTCGACGACAAGTGGGCGTGGCGACATCGGCCCCTGGAGAACCACAAAAACAAGAGCAAGAAAAACACCGAAAAAACACCGTAAAACTCGGAAAACCACCAAGGGAAAGTTGAGGGAAAATTCCAGAAAAGCAGCTGAGATGCCATTCGTAACGCCCCGCACGGGGACAAGCAATGCAAGCAGTGCACCCGGCGGTCGCACCACCTTCCGGCCGCCATGGGTTAAGGACGATGGCAGTGCCGCCGGCACCACCAGCACCACAAAGCCCAGCAGCACGCCCTGGGCGAAGAAAACCAATACGACGACGACGACGCCGACGGCAGGGGCCAAGGAAAACGGCGAAAAGGCCACAGCCGGAACAGTCAAGCCGAAAGCTGGGACAGCCACCACCACAGCCGTGAAGAAAACCACCTCCCCTGCCGAAACAGCCGCGAAGAAAACCACCGAAACAGCCAAAAAGGCCGCTGAGCCCGTCAAGAAAACTGCTCCGGCAGCCACAAGCAGTCTGACGAAAAAGGCACCGGAGCCGGTGAGCAGCAAGAAAGCCCCGGAGCCGGTGAAAAAGGTGGCAACCAGCACGGTGGGTGCCAAGAAACCAGTGGCTACAACATCGGCGCTCAAGAAGAAGAAGGAGCCGACACCGCCACCCGAATCCTCGTCCGAGGAGGAGGAGAGCGAGGAGGAGGAAACCGAAGAGGAGACCGAGTCTGAGGAGGAGGAGACCGAGGAGGAGACCGAGTCCGAGGAGGAGAGCGAGGAGGAGGAGGACGAAGAGGACACCGTTGTGGACGAGAAGGTGCCGGAGCACGTGAAGAAAGCCGCCCAGCTGCGCCCCACCACCGTCAACAAGAAGGCGGATGCGGAAAGTGAGTTGAGCCAACGTTTCACTTTAGAGAAACCCAAGCTGCGCAGCGTGGTGGTCAAGCGGGACAAGTCGATGAAGAAGGTGGCCCCGGAGGACGACGAGGAGGCCGAGGAGGGCGAGACGGAAGAGGAGCGAGAGCGGAGGCTGCGCTTTAAGCTTAAGAAGCCGAATTTGCGGCCCGTGAAGCGCGAGGAGAAGCCGCTGCCCAGCAAGAGCACCGACGACCTGGCCAAGATCCGGCCCGTGCTCAAGAAGGTACCCAAGATCGATGAGCTCCTCAAGGAGCCGAAGGAGGAGCCCAAGCCCGAGTTCAAGACCAAGACCCTGCGGAAAGCCCCGTCCATTAAGCGTGAGCAGAGCATCAAGAATGGTAAGTTGTCCGATCCGATCCGATCCGGTGCGGTCCGGTCAAGTGCGGAGCCTGCCGTCGAGCCGGAACCTAACCCGAAGTCCGACTGGATTAACCCGATTAACCTCTGCAAATGGATCGACTCAACAACGCTGTAAAATACTGCCCCAGCTTTTCATTAATGTTTAACGTCTAACCAGAAGATTTTAAATTCTCGCTGCGAAATTCGCTAGTTTATATTTTATATTGTAGTTTATATGGTTTTTATTCGTCCGTTCCGTTTGGGGGATTTATTTGCGTCGGCCCTGGCCAAAAGGCAAGGCCAGTGGGAGCGCATCAAACAAAACAAATAATGCGTCACCATGGCGTATGAGTGATATATGCAAAATAATCGTTCGCTGGGGATGGGCCCGTGAGGGCTTTTAAAATTAAGGCTTTGCCGGATAATTTAATCACAATATTAGCCACTGATTGGTAAACAATTAAAATTTAACCACAATAGATTAACGGGGCGTATGAGTGATTTTTTCTTAACCAGACCAGCGAAAGCGATATATTTACAGTGGCATTCATAATTAAAAGGCAGATAAATGCTTTCACATGGCTTCTAATGTTATTCTATCATTTAAGTTTTAATTAATATACATCACTCATACGCCATGGAAACCCTTGCGGTTGAAAACTATAGTACCTTCCGCCCTAGAAACATTCGCCCCCAGCTATCAGTTTGCCCGAAATGCCACAGGATGCCAGGGAAAATTGGGAAATATGCTGTTTAATGAGGATAAAATGCTGTCGGGAAGAGACTGAAATCGAAAATGTGCGCTGTAATTTACTATTGGCGCGGTTTCAGTGGTTTGACTGCCTCAAATAAGCATTTTGATCCAAAATATACGAGTATAAAAATATATCCCTCACGCTGACATCAATGTCTGTTACCTGTCGCACTCAGGCATCGCTGTCTTCTCATTTATAAAAGCGCACAAAACCATACAAGATGCATCTGCCTATACGGATGTGTATACTCGTACATGTATGTTCATATACACTTTAATGTACACGAATATGTGCGCATTTATACACTCGAAATGAATGTGTAAAAAATATTTCATCAAAATGTTTCGCCCAAACAAAAACCACAAAGAGCTGGCAGACAAGGGAGCCGCAACAACAACAAAATCGGGTGCAAAACAGTGGGGACAGTGGAAACAACAAGGCTATAAAGCAATATAAATATCATTTTTTATTTATTAAATTTTAGTGAGTGTTGTGCATTGGGCCGAAAGGGGCGCAAAGTGTTTTCCCCGTCTGCAGCAGCGGGAGGGTTTTATGTTATATCGCTTTCAATTCGGGATTTTGTGCTCCGGTTTGGGTTCGGGTCTGGGTTCCGGGTAGGAACCATCTAACCAGTGGCAGGCAGTGCAAATAAAACAAAAGGTATGTCGGTTGCGGAGCAAATGTTCTCTAATTCCGTATTTATTGCCACACACTCAGCTTGAGCAGCTTGTAATTTCAAAATGGACTTTCCCGCCGCGAGGCTGGGTGCCGCAGTGGCAGTGGTATGGCAGTGGCAGGGTGGAGAGTTGAAAACAAAGAAACAAACAACGACAGTGTGGTGCATAAGTATGCCGTCACCTGGCCTCAAAATTGAATTGCAGGAAGCCGCCCCTGGGCGAGGCCACGGGCATTCCCCCGTGGGGCAGGCAACTAAGATGAAGTGAAAAGCTCGTTAGGCCTCGAGAAACTGCAGAAGGTAGAAGGCAGAAGGTGATGGGCATGGAAAAGGGCTACGTGTGAGGCAGTTAACTTGCCTTTGTCCCCGTCCTAATCAGTGGGCAATAACGTGACCGCAAATGCCTCCTAATCTTGACCGACAAACAAAAGGATCGAAGAGGAGGAGACTGCCCGAAGAGGTCACTAAATAAAATGGCCAGGCGTCGTCCGCCAAAAAAATACTGTGTAACGGTTGTCCTTTTTAAAGCTGTCACCCTATCAAAAAAATACAAAAAAAGCGGAAAACAAAAAAAGGGAGCAGCACGGAAGGCAACAAGGAAGAGAAGGCGAAACATTTATTTAATGGTTCGGGTAAAGTTTGGGAAAGGTCCGTCGTGGCGACTTGAGTTGAGTGGAGTGGAGTGGAGTTTTTTTATGGTCTAAGCAAAATTCATGATTATTGCTCATTCTGTCAAAACTACAACATAAAATGGAATGTTTTAAAGCCAGATGAGGAATGGTGAAGGGGCATAAGGACACGGGCAGCCAGCCGGACCGCTCTGGTCTCCCCAACACGGGCCCGGCTCCCGGGAAGTCGCAACTATCGAATGATAAAAGGCGAACTTGGACTCGGAACTCGAATTGGGACCGACGAATCTTGGTCGTCGGGAGGGGGAGCGGGAGCGGGAGCAGGCTAAAGGGAAGGCGAACCGAAAGCTGCCAAAGATATATGGCAATGTGCTTGATAGAGTCTAACTAAATGCGCCATTTATATTCAAATATCCGCCACTAAAAAACAAAACGAAATAAAAGCCGTCGCTGGCCGCAGGTTCCTCCCCTCACCCCCGCCAAAGCCGATGCTTCGACGTCTTCAAAGGACGGCGGGCGGCAGGACAAAAAATATTTTCTTTTATTTAAATGAGCCTCATCTGTATGTATGCGTGTGTAGATGGGGAGACATGTAACGGCTGGGCCCCCATTTTGGGGTTCCCCGCATGTCCTGTCCTGCCCGGTGCTTCACGTCTTCTTCCTTCTGCTCGTGGTTAGCCAGGGTCCTTCCGAGGAAGGGCCAGACGGTTCGGTGGCACAGAGCCGGGTCTGCTGTCATTAGAAATGCCAACTTCCAATAGGTGAGGGTGTTTTTTTCGACCGTATTTTTGTGTGTGGCCCACCCAACGAAGCATAAAAGATGATTAGGCCATTTCAAATTTGGAAATAGCGTGGTCAAAATGACGTAAAAGGAAATCGCTCAAGCCTCACACGCCGCAACACACTGTCTGTCACATTGGGCGATAGCTGTTGGCCATAATTATGCCGGGCGACAATGAAATGGTTGACTGCATAATTGGATTAGTGTCCCCAAACGATGGCAAAACAAATCCAAATTGAAATTGAAATTTCTAATTGGACTTGAGGCCCATCACCTTGGGCTCAAAGGGAAATTAAATGAGGTTTACCGTCGAGCGGAAACGACAACTGCACAAAGATGATTGACAAATCACTGAAGTTATTAGGTACTTTTAATTTCTACAAACTGTTTGCAACAATGAAGCACACCAAACCCCTTTTGACATTTTGGGGGTACCCAGTGTTTCAGGGCAACTATGCCCTGGATGCTCAGTAGTTGGAAAATCCTTCATGTAATCCCAGCCAGCTCTTCGCACCCGATTCTGTCCCTGTCAAAAACGCTAATCATAAGGGGAGCGCCAAGAGAACGAACAGCTCCCCGGCACTCTGGGCCATGAAATATATGGGCTGGCTGAGCGGTGCTTCATCATGCCCCGGCAGACAGTGAAGGAGCAGTGCTCTGGCTGGAACCGGAGCCTGCAAGCTGGGAAGTCAGTCAGCAGTCCGTGACCAGGGCTAGGGCTTCCCGGTACCAGTTCCCAGCATCACCTACCTCCCCAATCCACCCGGCCCCTGGACCGGGCTCTTGGCACTCCACACCCCGGGACTCCGGACTGATTCAATGACAACGGCAACATTTGTGCATGCATAGAATATTCTGCTGATGATAACACAATGAGCCACGGACGTACTGGAAGTGGAGGAGGGGGCTGGAACCGGAGGAGTGCGCCGCTCCACCGAGAGTGAGCTCGCAAAATTTATGTTTACATACCCCGCTATTCATTGTGCGACGTCGTAAGTGCGGGCTTTGCGGTATATTAAGTGGGTAGCATCATCTCGGAGCTCCAAAAGCCCCCAGCATCTCCCCGGCATCCCACCCATCTCCCGGGCATCTCCGGTACGGCAGTGCTTGCTTTTTATTTAAATAAGAAATAATTTTGTCGACATGAATGAATGAAGACTTTTATCTGCCCGGCACCCTTCCTTCTTTCTTCAGTGGCAAGGATTTCAGTTGTTGTTGTGGTTGCTGCTTTGCTTTCCTTTGTTTCTTGCTCGCCTCCACTTTTGTTTGCCGCTGATTTAGGATAACTGCCCTGGGTTGGGGTTGGGTCCTGGGCCGGGACGGGACGGGGCCGGGTTCCAGGATGCGGCAGAGTGGCAAGGCGAGCTCTTTGTCCATAAATTACTAAACCGAATTAAGCGCATCCCACTAAACGCGTCCTCAATTGGCTGTCCAAAAGTTGACCACGTATTTTAATCAGAGCTTCGCCAAAGCAGTTCATTAACATGCAGACACGCAGGACCAGGGGGGGCCTCAGGACCTGCTCCGCCACGGGGTTAAGGAGCTCTAGACAATAATCAAGTTGTTCGTTCTCTCTGATTCCATTCACTAAAGTAACACGAGTTCGGATTAGTTTCGTTTACCGCCGCCCGCCCGTCCTTGCCCGCGCGGGCCCACACAACCGACACGGTTCCAGGTGGAGCGGTGGGGCGCGTGCCGGGACGGGCCGGGGCAGACACTAATGCACCGCAAAAGGCAGCCAACCACTTAAAGATTAAGTGCAGATCCAGCCAGGCGCAACCGAGAAACCGAAAATCCGAAAAAGAACGAGGAGGAGCTCCACCTCCCGCTCAGACAAAGGCTTGGGGGTGGCTTGGGTGCAGCCGAGGAGGCAGTGGCCTTGGTGCTACCAACCCACAGCACACCGCCGAGTGGCACCCTCACAAAAACCACCCATTCCCCCCGTCGGCGAGGGTTCACTCAAACAAAGCTAATTAACAGATTTGTCAGCTTTTCATCACTTGGCGGTGCCTTCATTGTTTTCCCCTTATTTTTTCCTGTTTGACTTTTACACTTTTTCAACAACAACAACAACAAAGCCGAGTGGGACAAAGAAATGCAAAGTATTCGATAAAAATTAAAAGCGAAAAGAAAATTTTGATATATGTTATGCCCGTTTGTGTGTGTGCGGGCGAAAAAATCGAAACTGGAAAAGTTTTTCAATTGTTAATTACGAGTACGGGGTCGGGGTGGGGGTGGGGTCGAGGTGGGGCCGGGAAAAAAGTCGACCTCGAAGTCAAATATAGCCGGCGATAGGGGTGGCCGCCGTCCTCGGCAATGTGAGGATTGTTAGGCCAACAATTTAAGCGGAAATTTATTAGAAACAGCTGGCTGCAAGGGGCCAAGACTACGGCAGCAGTCCTAATTGGCCTCGTTAACAAAACACCAAGACGAACACGAATAAGTAAAAGTAACTTGGGCCAAAGACCAGCCGGGCACCGGGCACCGGGCGCCGGTCGCCTGGCTGCTCGCTGCAAAAAGAAGACTTTAAACCAACTAAAATCACAAGTTGGACGGGCGGGGTGGCCCCAGTCAACCGAGCTCTACCCGACAAAGTAAAAATGCAATCAAAGTTTTGTGCTGCCACTCCCACTCCCACTTCCTCAAACGCCCCGCTCGTCGAATTGAATGGTGTTAAGGCAATAAAACACCATCAAAGCCAGGCCCAGGTTCCGGGGTGCAGTCGAAGAAGAGGCACTAACTTTTCAATCTCTGCTGCAACTTCCGACAGCGACAGCCCATGTGTCTGGGTCCCAGCTCCTCCCGGGACACCCGATCCCCACGCCTACACTCAGACAGTTGGGCAAATTAAATTTGAAAATATCTTTAAGATACATCCGGTTAGCGTAACCAATCGGTCGTACAATTTGAGGGATAGGGATATGCAAAGCCAGCGGGGAAACCCCTGCTTATGTGCGTTAGATAACTTTATTTGTGGCAGTGCAATAAGCATTCGTTTCCATTTTCCGATTCCGAACTTCTACTTCTACTGCTACCTCTATTGATATGTATGGAGCAACTTTGCCCACAAAGTACTGCTAAATACGGGGAGGAGCAGTCGCCCCGGGGCGACGTGGAAAAAGCAGCGGGAGCCCAAACGCAGAACAACAAACAACTGACACAAATTGCAAACTCATTAAATTAAAATTATATTTAATAACCGCGAGTGCACGCAGCGCCAGGCGATTTGCTCTAATGCCCAACGACCAACCCTCGGCCCCATTTTTGCCGCAACCATCGCGTCTGTTCCTGTAGAGAATAACCCCCGGGCCCCCGGGTGCATTTTGTGTTTTGTTGTTGCAGTTCCCGCCCCGCCGCCCCTGCCTTCGCTGGTGCCCAAGGCCCCGCCGCCGCCACCCCCGCCGCTGGCTCCTGGAGAGAAGCGCGTGCTCAGCGAGACGCAGAAACAGAATCTCGAGAAGCTCAGGTGAGTCGGAGCAGTCGGGGCAGTCGGAGTGACCTCCGGCGAACCCGCTGAACCGCAGGCTCCCGGAGTCCGCGGCCTTGCATTGAGAGGATGTCCATAATTCTGAAACGCTTCGATTCGCAGGACACGACCCCGAAGGCGTCCGGACTGGTCCGAGATGATGAAGGAGGTGGAGAGCGGCAAGAAGCTGCGCCACGTGGCCTGCAACGATAGGTAAGTGCTCCAGCTGGGCCAAAGAACTACAAGTAATTACTTTGCCATCTTCCCCAAAAAAAGAAGATGATGATGAACAAGCAACTATGACGGCAGGTTGGCAGACAAAACATATAACATTAAAAATGCAGGTCACTCAAAGATTCAAGTTTCTGACTAATTGCAAGCAACTTCCAAGCAACTTTCAATAAATTTGCTGTATTCGGGAGGAGAATAAGGGAAGCCATCAACCAGTTCTTGAATATGCAATCTTCTAATATGTTTCAGCAGTAACATTGTCGCTTTATATTAGTTTGGGGAACAATTCTTGTTATTCCACCTTTTAAATACGAAATATGCAAAGATGTGCCGAGGAACCTAGCGCTTTGCAAAGCAATTACCCGATGATAAGTTTAGCGTCAACATTGTGAATGCTTCAGAAAATTCACATTCCGTGAGTAGAGAGCGAGGGGCGTGCCATGAATTTGAAACAAACTTTATCTGCCTGCGACTTCGCCCCATCCTTTCGATTATACCAAACAGTAGCACAATAAATTTTGCGAATTCGTGAGGGTTTGACAAAGTAATTTAAACAAATGATTTCATAGAGTCAATACAGAAATTATTAGCTTTGAGTTTTACTAATGCAACTCCAACCTACAGATCTCAGCCCATTCTGACGTGCAAGTCAATGACGAAGGTGGACGACAAGTTCATCTATGAGACGGAGAAGGACAACTCGCACAACAAGCTGCTCAAGCAGATCCAGGGCGGCATCAAACTGAAGCCGACGAAGACGAACGATCGCAGCAAGCCGGTCCTGGACGGCCTGCGCAAGTTCCGCCGCCAGATGACCATTGAGGAGCAGCTGCAAAAGTCGCAGTCGAAGGTGAACATGCTCAGCGAGGCGCCCAGCAGTCACGCCCTCGGCCCGACCAGCGCCACCGCCCTGGGAGCCGGCGGATCGCGACCCAGCATCGTCTCAGCCATGTCCATTGACGAGGAGAGCCCCGACGAGCTGGACGACATCGACAAGATCCGCGACGACCTGCAGAGCACCAAACAGATGCTGTCGCACGAGCTGCGCAACCGGGAGGCGCAGGAGCGCGAGAACAAGAACCTGCTGGCCAAGATCCGCACCCTGGAGACGGAGCTGGAACGCGAAAAGTCGCGCGAGAAGAACCTCGAGTACGGCTCGAATGTCATCGTGGCCACCATGGATCCCACGCCCACCGCCGAACAGTCCTACGTGAACTCCCTGAAGCGCGAGGTCGAGGACGCCCGCAAGGTGTCCAAGGAGGTGGAGCAGAACTACAAGAGCACCAACGAGCAGCTGATCGACGCCAAGACCGAGATCGAGGAGCAGCGCCGCCAGATCCAGCTGCTCGAGCGCAAATTGGCAGCCGCCCTGCAGGTTAGTTTGGGGTCGGTAAGGAATTCTTTGTGGTTCAGGTGTTGTGGTGGGTGATGGCCCACCCGAAGTGTTGTCAGTTGAGACTAGGATTCGGAATCGTTATCTGCAGGGGTATGCCAAGCCTCGGTCAGTCTCCATTTCTCGTTTTTAGTGTCGCCGGCGCCGCCTCGCCGCGTCAGCTGCTCCATCTGGAGGCGGCCAGTAGACGGGAGAATCTAACGAAGCCATCGCCCAGTAGTCTCCTTTGTATAGATTGTCCCGTAGTTTTCCCTGTAGCCAGATAAACAGTTCAGCTGACAACACGCGACACTTGTCTGGAGTGGAACTGGGAAAGCATAGAGGGAGTCCCCCCCCAAAAAAAACCCCGAAATGGGTTTAAATCAGAGCTGGCCACCGGTAGCCCCCGGAGCCCGAACACACTTCGGCTTTTTACAAAGACAGCACCCGAACAACAAACGAATGATGTAAGCGTGTCAAGCGAAGTTTCTATGTCTATGTCGCATAATAGGTTGTAAGCTTTCCATCAAATTAGTGGTAATGAAATGACAGTTTTATCGTTTCTTGGATATCTTTAAAATAACAACACTTAATCTGAGTATCTTGAATTGACAAATAGTAGTACTAGATTAAATATGAAAATATTTCAATAGTCACAGTGAACCCATAATTTTTCTTGTTTTCACTTAATATGTTTACCACAAACATTTCACCCGAAAACTAGCATACAAACAAGACCTTTGCATGAATGTACTCATTTGTAGCATGACAGATCTGTACAGTAATGTAGTGTTCTTAAAAATACTACACTCATTCTTTGCTGTACCTCATACTCTATAGGCCGGAAGAAAATGGCACAACAAATACACTGTGTTGAAAAAAAGCGTGCGCAACCTAGTATGAGTGATTCATTTGTCGTTTTGGATACATTCATGCAGAAGTCTAGTTCAAACTAGCTCTCTGCGTGGTCAGCTCTGGTTTTTACCCTAAAGATATTTTAGAGGAAATCATTTCCAATGCCCTTCAAGAAATAGCTGGAAGAAATCCAAATAGTTTGTAGAACCCCCTTCGCTTCCCGCCACCCGCTTCCCACTTGCCTGCTGCCTGACCCTGAGGTAGGCCCTCCCAGTTTCCGGCCAGGCCCAGGCGGCACTATGACCCGCCATGGACACCCACCCACCAGTCCTCCGCCCCGACTCGCACAACTAACCGATTAACCCGTTGGCGCTCTCTTGCAAGGGCTACGCGACACCAAGCACTAACAGACCGCACATTAGTAATTGCTTTGCTTACGACGACGACGACTACGACGAATGCTTCTACTACGCCCGCCACGCCCACGGCCCGCACCAGGTAAAGCCAGGCCCCCCCAAGGATGCTCCCCCCTAGCCTATGCCCCCCTCTCTAATCCCTTTTTACGGCAATCCCAGGGAGGCGGATCCCTGGACGGATCGCGGCGGGCAAGCGACGCCAACTTCGGAAGGGACAGCTCGCCGGAGCTGGAGCTGGTGGAGAGCGAGAGCGACCCCGACGAGCCCGAGGAGAAGAAGACGGAGCGCCGCGAGAGACGCTTCGGCAAGGAGCTGAAGGTGCTGCGCAGCAAGCTCACCAAGCTGAAGGTCAAGGAGGAGGCGGCCAAGAAGGAGAAGGACGCCCTCAAGCAGGCCATGAAGAAGAACCACGTGATCCTCAAGTGGGTAGCAGTGTTAGGGATTGTTTTTCCGGGAAGTCTGACTTGCATCTAATGACTTGCAGGGAGGAGAACAAGAAGTTCAAGAAGCTGGAGAAGGAGGTGCAGAAGATGGCCGCGTCGATGAAGCTGGACGAGGACGAGCTGGACGGCGAGGAGAAGGAGGACGGCGACGAGGACGGCGAGGAGAAGGACGAGGCGGAGGGCGACGAGAGCGAGGAGGAGGAGGAGTCCGAGGAGGAGAGCGAGGAGTCCGAGTCCGAGGCCAGTGAGGCGGAAACGGGAAGCGAATCGGAGCCGGAGGTGAGTGGCAATAGCTGCTAACGTATTAACCCTTTGCTGGGAGCACTCACCTGTGAACTCTGACCCGCAGGAGGCGAGCAACGCGGCCAAGAAGGCGAACGTGGAGCCGCGGGTGAAGAAGCACGAGAGCAGGTTCGCCGCTATGAAGAAGTGCAATGTCCTGCTGCAGGCGAACGTGGACAATTTGCAGGACCAAATTGTGCAGGTGCGCTCGCGGGCCACCAATCTGCAGGACGAACTGGACGCGGTGATCGCCGACCTGGGCTTCTAGCTTGCGTTTATTCAGCGTAAATTTAAATTAAATATATTAAATAAAGTGTTGCCAGCACCTAGTTCCGGTTTGTTAGGCATTGCCATCGATTTGTTTACACTGCGCGGGGACTGCCAACTCGTTGGCTGGCAAACTGCCATCTCTAAGCGATAACAGAGAGTTAACAGAGCCGAGGGCGCGTAAATTCGAATATGTATATTCGAATATCTATTTTTATAGACGTTTTCTGTCGTAAATAAATTGTTATTTTATTTTCAAGCTCTCGGGTATTTAAGCCTCTTTCCGCCTCGATAACCCTCTTTTTTAAAAGGTTTTTTTTTCCCTGTAAATAAATGAATTTTAATTTTTAAACTCCCAGTTTCCTGCTTTAGCATTCTTAATTTGTTGGTAATGTATTCGCTTGGAGTGGATCCTGTATTTTTTATTTCTCGGACTATACCCCTTATATACTCCTTATATTAATAATGGAATTTGTATTACCTGGTTTTAATATTCTCCCGCTTTTTATACCATGTATACCTTAAGGAACACAATTTGGAAATTTTCCTTTATTTTAAAACTACTAATTTAACCTTTTCCCACTTAGAAACCCGCTTTTTTTGGAAATGCAAACGCTTTGAGCCGTTTCTATGTACTCATAAGTCGTATTTATTACCATTAATATTAGTATCAATTATCAATTATCAATTAAGCACGTATAACAATGTACAAAACAACAAATCGGCGAATTGGCTAAACTAAACACGCACTACGAGTATTTCAATATGAGTGGAGTGGATATCACGACGCTAATGTTCGATTAAACTACGATCTGATGCTTGATCTGAGCCTTGATATACGTAAGTCTAGGGTGGAGTTCCGGGCGAGAACTGCGATAGGGGAGTTCGGTTGAAGGGGAGAAACCGCGAACATCTTTGGTCGGGGGGGAGGACGCTTCTACTCGAGCAGGACGAGCCGCAAGCGCTTGCGCAGCGAGGAGTCGCGCGGCAAGGTGCCGGCCCACTTCTTGAGGGCCGTCAGCACCACGGAGGCGATCACCATGAGCGCCCCCACCAGGGAGTAGGCGGTGGGCGCCTCTCCGAAGAAGAGCATCTGCCAGACGAAGGCGAACACGATGTCCGCACAGCGCGCAATCGCCACCGGCCCGGCCTGCTCGATCTGCAGCGACAACGTCAGCAGGATCTGGCCCAGGAAGCTGAACACACCGAGCACCACAACCAGCCAGCGGTCCCTTCCACAGCTGGGCCAGCACACGGCTCCGATCGATCCGCACACGATCAGCGTGTAGACCAAGGCGATGGTGCCGAAGTTCGTCATGATCACCGAGAAGTGCAGGTTCTTCAGCGCCCGCAGCAGGATGTAAACATTGGCGCCGAACAGCGTTGAGGAGATGGCGGCCACAGGTCCCCAGATGTCGTAGGACTTCTCCGCCGCCACCGAAGAGGACTCCTCGCCGCCGAAGACAAAGGGCGGCCGGGTGATCAGAACCACGCCCACCAGCGTCATGTTGATGGTGAGGACGTTGAAGAGCGTGCAGGGCTCCTTGAGGAAGGCGCGCGCGAATATGGCCACGAACACGGGCGTCGAGAAGATGATGACGCTCGCGTCCGCCAGGGGCATGTGTCGGAAGGCGTAGAAGCTGAGCATCAGGCCGGAGGTGCCCATGAAGCAGCGCAGCAGCAGGATGACCCTCTGCCCCTCCGGGAACACGGGCTGTCGGGTGTAGATGAGAATGGGCAGGGCGGGGAGCAGCACGCCCACGAAACGGAACGAGGCCAGCTCCATGGGATTCACGTCCACCAGGCCCTTTACGATCACCGAGCAGAGGGAGAAAAAGAGCGATGAGAGGGTGGCCAGCAAGATACCCAGGTAAGGGCAATTGGCCCCCAGGCGGCGCTGCAAGCCTTCCAGCCAGCGGGGGGCGGGGTCGGGGGGCGGGACGCCCGCTTGGAACTGTTGCAGCTCCAGATTCTCCGGCATGACGGCGCTTTGCTCTAAACTACCTCTCTTAGTCCTCAGACTCGCACTCTAAAACTGTGGCATCCTGCAATGAATTTATTGGGTGAGCCAAGGGCTGTGTGGGTGGGTGGCGAGTGGGGGGATTCCCGGACTCACCTGCAGCGAAAAAATCGATTTTTGTCTGCGTGCCGTTCCTAACTCTCGTTGCTCTGTCTGTAGCCGTCCTTTACGCGTGGTTCACTCGCACATCGCCTCCCAGTGGCACGCTTCACTGGGTTTTAGTCATTGCTTGACAGCCGCGAGAGCGTTTAATTTAACATTTCGAATATTTTTCCCAAAACGGCGAACGACAGGAATCGGTAAGCAGTGCTGCCAGGCCACGGTCTGCTCTTGTAGAGTTGCCAGATCAAAGGATATACATTTTTCAATAGAGTTATCGGAACGGAGGTGTCGTCTCTATCAATACAACGACATATATTTTTGCGCCAAGCATGAACTATTTAAATATTATTCTTTATTTATATATTTGTGGTACCTAATTTTCACAACTCAGTCTATAATCATAAAAGCTACTAACAAAAATTTATATATTTCAGGGATATTTACTAAGTCAAAAATCCATTTTAGAAAAGATTTAATAGTTCGGTTCACCACAAAAATCTCTAAATTCCTAACAGGATATTGCAAAATATTACGCTGAATAAAAAATTGTTGACGTGAAATCCTACCAATCCGGCTTGGAGATCGATTGTTGGGTTCTTCTCAAAAATATATATGTCACAATAATCTCTGAAAAAAAGAATTGTTATTCAATATATTTAAAATAATTTTGGAGAAAACGTCAAATAATTAATACTAAGAAAAGAATGGCTTCAATTGCTTAAACAACAAATAAAGTAAATACGAAATGAAAACATGTGAATATGCTACTTTTAGATTGAATATTTTAAAAGTTTTTAAGATTAACAAAAATTTGTTTCAAATTTGAACTTTCTTTTATAAACGAAAGTTTACATTACTTTAATATTACTTTTATACATAGTAATATTTATAAAACAACACCTTGAAAATTGCAGTTCCTTTATTTGTGATTAATATTATAAACTGTTATACATAGATAATAATAGGTAGGTAATAATATACATAATGTTAAACACGGGCAGGCGGATTTTAGGGGTATGCCGGGGTCTAGAGCGCAGTCGATTGGGGAATCCTATGTGCTTGTGGGTTGGAAACTGTCCTGCATCTCCAGCCAGCGAGGCGGAAACCAGGAAACCCGAATAGGCGGGCGGACCGGCCACCGGTTCGGAAAACGACGTGGCATCCGAGGGGGTATGCGTTTCGAAGGGGGGTACGGCAAACGCTTCCAAACATTGGAGACAGAACTGGGGCAAAATAGATCCGTTGAACAGTTGAAATCATCATCGCATCCCAGGCACTTGCCGCACAGACACTCGAGTCCATTGGCACATCGGCTCTCTGTTTGGTACACATTGCAATCCTCGTCTGCTCGCCGATAGCAGTAGGTTATATTGGGACATCCCTTTACAATCGGTTCCCGTGTGAAGTAATTCTGCTGGCAATCGGATATATTATCGCCCACATCGCAGGATAGCCTGACAAGATGGAAGGCTTACGTTGAATCTAAATGCATTGAGGGTCGAAATTACGAACTTACCTCTTCGCCTGCCCGGTGGCGATAAGCAGGAGGCATGCTACCAAAAGTAACTTGCCATAGCGCAACTCCACTTGGGACCGCATCTCAGCCTTTTCCGCGAAGTTTCGGGTCCTGTCGTGTTCTTTTATACCCGCTGCTTCTCAATTAGATTGTAATCTATGCGAATGCCTTAGCATAGATTAATTAATCAATCGGGCCTGCTCACTGGAGCGAAACAATTGACTCTGAACTTGACCAAGAAGACAAGGCATTGTATCATTGGCAGGTCCTGTGCAAAATAACGAATGCGAAGTTCCAAAAAGTCTTGATATTTTTGAAGGACAGTTATTAATATCGAGCTAAGCGTTAAGGTCAAGTTTAATTAAATCAATATGATCAGGGTCAAAATAATCATTTGACTATTTCATTCAAAAATTCTTAACCCAATGCCTTAACCTAATGTTAGCCAACTTCAAAACCGGCATATGTTTAGGGTTTTGTGGAAAAGGGTCTTTTAAAAATCTAAAGTTAAATGGTTTTACCCGGTTCATAAAAAGAACAAGGGTATATCGTGCGAATGTATGTACCAGGGAAAGAAGTGTTTTTCCGACCCCATAAAGTATATATATTCTTGATCAGCATCAACAGCCAAGTCGATCTAGCCATGTCCGTCTGTCCGTATGAACGTCTAGATTTTGATAGATAAAGAAAATCAAATTGGTTCCGCATCCCCGCAAACCGCGAAATTCTGTGGCGTCCACAATTTTAAATCTCGAGGGACTAAATTTGGATAATAAATTCAATTGTAATGCTATTATACTGTTCTAAAAATTAGGCGGAAACTGAGAACCGGGTATTTATAGTCGAGGCACTCCACTATAATCGTTCATACTTGTTAATGTATGCTTTCCTATTTTTGGCAAGAAAAAAGGCCACTGGCTCTACTCTAATAATATTTGTCGCAGCTACAACCTTTTTGGTCAAATATTTAGTCAAATTTGGCATCTAGTTGGAACAAAAACACATCTTCCCACATTTTCGGAAGCATTTATTAAATGTTTTGTCTCGTTTTTTTCGGATATCGATCCTCAGTCATTTGTCAAAACTTTTTGCTTAGCTACGTGTAAAACCTGTCGGCTTATAGTAAGCACAAAAAAAGACACAACCGAGTTTAGTTCCACATGCTTAAAAACATAATGACTATTTTGTCTGGGTATCCCAAAAATAGCTGTGAACTCGAGGTGTCCCATAATTAATTTTTGGATCGTTTTTAGGCCAATAATTAAAAAGGCATTTATTATCTTCAAGCTGGTAGGCCTCGAAGGCGCATTTATCGCCCTATTAATTCGCTTTGACGGATTTCATTGGCTCCGAAATCGGAGACGGAGTCGAAATCGGAGTCGGATACGGATTCGAAGTTGGAATTGGGATTCGGTGAATCTCCAAATAGTATTCAAGAAGCGGACAAAGGCCGCCAATGTCAAAATCTCTCATATGGTGAATTAATAAATTATTAAAATAGTTTTGTTACGCAAATCATAATTTGTGTCCCGTCAACATTCACTTTTATGCTTTTTGGCTAATCTGTCTGTGCACCGAGTGCTTTGCTTTCAATACCCATTTTTTGGCTATCTAAACATTTTAGCAACCTATTTGATTTGCATAAAATATGCAACGTGCGGCAACACTTGACACTCATTAATCACAGGGAGCTCTTTGGCCAGATTCCATTTCGTTTGGGATTCAGTTTAATTTTACTTTCCTCCTAAATGCATTTAGGTATGGGCTATTAATTAATGACAAAGTAATTTTGGTTTCGCATTACAAACGGAAATTTATCGTATATTTCTTTGACAGATCTTTGCATCTTTAATGCCCCCACATAGACAAATTATTCAACTCCGCAAAAGTAAACAAAGTTTCATTTCTATTTTGGTTTTTTGTTGCTTTCGTCACGGCCCACGAAATTGGCGTGAGAAAGTAGGAAACCTGTTTTATTTTCGACCAACTTTTCGCTTCAAAAAAACATGGATAAGATAACAAGCCGCTAGAAATGTGGGCTAACTTATCATTTTGAAGCTTGGCTGCCCTTGGCCAGTTAGTTTTGATTTGTGGGTAGAATTCCCGCTCTGATAATGAGATGCACACCCTTTCCCAATAAATCAAAAGTGGGTGAGCAAATTTCCTGAGACCTAAAAATTTGAAGGGAAGCAGCTCGATGTAACCACCACTTACATTCACTCCGATTAATGGTCCGCCCAATTAGCCCGATATGGTCTTATCTGAAACCCATTCCGTATGCATCGGTTTCATGTTTGTTATGACAACTAATTTCCGCTGGAAGCTGGGCCATATCCAATTGTCAAGCTAATCCAAATTCGAAATGGATGCTTTCGATTTTATCAGGTGATTTACCTTCACTTCTTCGAGTCTGAAACGAAACATATGCTCATTTCGTGTCAATTTGGCACATTTGGAGCTCTTGGAGCTGACAATATATATAGTATGCATCGCCCAAGCATATATCTCCGCCCAATCGGACAGATACAAAGACCTAGACCTTGGACAGTCCAAGATATATGTATGCGAAATACTGGCGTGCATGACCAGTCTCCGAACTTACAATATTTCAATTTCCATTTGATGGATCAAGTTTTGGGATAATAAAACAATTCCGAAGACAATGGAGCCACAGACAAAAGTGCATTGGACGTAGCGAAGTGGGTTTGTAACCTCGCCGCCCATCTTCGTCATCAATATTTACATATAAACTAAAGTGCCAAAATCAAATATTGCCAAAAAAAAAGGAACTTTTGTATTAATTTAAACGACTCTTTGATAGTCAAGATTTGAATTAAGCTGCGGCAGCTGGAACGACTTAATAATAAAGTTTAAATTTGCAAAGTTTACCAGTTTAAAGTCAATGGGTAAAGTATCCACAGTGGGAATTTGAATAGCGTTACTGATTTGGCAGGCTTTTCCCTAATTGGTAGATAAAAATGGTTAAAAAGATACATACATAATTGAGTTTTTAGAATTTAAATATTTGGGCCACATAACTGCTCTCAGAGTACTTCCCACATGCCTGTGTATTTAAAAGGTAACACTTCCACATTTATTTACCGAAATACTCATGAATGTTATTTATTAAACTGTTTTAGCGCCTGCAGTCTTAATCCATTAAGTCAAAAAGCTTATATGTTCCATCAGTTTTTAAAGATATAGAAAAATTTTGTACTACCTTTAACTGTAACTACTCACCGTTTGGTTTTATTTTATTAAGAGTATCTTTAACCCTTCCAAGTAGATCATTTTTGAGAGGCAAACGTTCGAAATAAATTTGTTGTAAAATTTACAACATTTGCAGATCTCGTGCATCAACTTGGCCATTGTTAAATTTTCCTCTCGCCCGACTTTTGTTTGAACAAAAGTGACCCCTCTGAAACGAAACAAAGACCCAGAGATCCACTTGCCACCCAAAGCATATACATATCTCCGACATACATAACAAATGATGTTTTCTGTGCTTTATGGCCCCAACAAAAACACAAAACTGTTGCAACTGAGTGGTAGCGCAGCCACTAGTATTTCACGATTTGTTTCCGATTATAAACTAGTCGCGTGGCCGCGCTTTTGTATAAAAAGAGCTGTCGCTGGTTAAGACATCATCACATCGCCAAGACCAACTAAACGGAGTGGGAGCATCCGGCAGAGACAGCTAACCAGGAGACAGAGACCAACACCCAAGCTAAAGCATGAAGATCTTTGTGGTGCGTGGATTACTGATTGGGCAACTGGATATACCTTCACACAACCGGATTACCTGAGGATTATAATGAATGCTTTCTCTTGCAGACGGTTCTGATGGGGGCCCTGAGCCTGTCGGTCTCCCAGGCCGACATCAGCTTGACCCAGCCGGGCTACAACTATCGCATCCAACAGCAGCCCCAGCTGCCGGTGGTGGCCCATTTGCTGAACCAACAGCTGCAGCAGCAGTCCCAGCAGCAATCCTCCCACCCCGTGCTGCCGCCCCTGCCTCTGCCCTACCTACCACCCAGTGGCAACCAGTACCAGTCCCAGGCCCCAGGTCGCCCCGTTTCCGGAGGTTCCTTCCCCATGCCTGCTGGATTCCCCGTCAACTTCCAGACCGCTCCGCTGCAGCAGCAGCGCCGCGCCCGTCCCAGGCAGCGCATCCCGAAGCGTCCGATTGTGACCAAGAACTTCTTCATTCACTCCGCGCCCGAGGAGTCCGAAGATGAGGTCCAGGACGAGCTGAACCAGCTGGCCCAGCAGCCGCGCAACCACTACAACGTGCTCTTCGTCAAGACTCCGGCCCAGACCAACAAGGCAGCCGCCCTCAACCTGGCCAAGACCCTGAAGCAGGAGAAGACCGTGGTCTATGTGCTGGCCAAGAAGACCACCGCTGCCGATCTGCAGGATGCGATCGCCGAGGCACCGCAGCACATCAACAAGCCGGAGGTGTTCTTCATCAAGTACAGGACCCCGGAGGAGGCCCTCAATGCCCAGAGGCAGATTCAGTCGCAGTACGACACCCTGGGAGGCAGCTCCACCATCACCGACGAGGGTGTGGCCCCGATCACCTCTGTGGTCGGTTCTTTGGATCCCCAGGAAGAGGACGAGGAGGAGCAGCAGCAGCAGCAGGTGCCACAGCAGCAGGAGGGACACTTCGTGGACAATGGAGCCGGCAATGGCGGCGGCGGCCCCCTCGGCAACCACTACCTGCCCGCGAACCAGTTCTAAGTATTCTTCATCGCCACATCCGTCTGGACCCACCTGGATTCCAGAACTAGTTAGCTGTCATTCACTCCCTTAGGCTTAAGTGATTGCATACATGTGTAATTGTTACCGAATGCCGTATTAAAAAGCAAATTGTTACTAAAAGTCAGATAGAGGTTTGGTTAATTTCTATCTATGCATACGATAGACCTCTATGCTTCATAGATTGCATTGAAAACAACTACCATATTTTGTTTATGGAAATAGTCTTTATTAATTGCAATGCCCCTTTCCTCTGACCTCTTCTGCAGGTTCCTCCAGTCCGTCGGCTTGTGTAGCACTCAAGTGAGTGCGAATGAAATCGTGGTAGTAGGCAATGGAAGCATGAGCATCTAAAACATTAAATCAAATTGAAGCAATAGATATAACTATAGATCAAAACTCTCTTACCAGGATAGCCACGGGCACAGGGCAAGCCCCAGTTGACAAGGGCCACCAGCTTGCCATTGTGCACCAAAGGACCTCCGGAATCGCCGTGGCACGCTCCGCGTCCTTTGTCGTTGAAGGTGCAAACGTGGCCAATATCCACCCGCGTGCTGTTGTCGTGTGCGGCACGGCACTGCTCGTGGGGAACATAAGTGACCTCCAGGCTTTGCAGCCGATTGGGCACATCCCCGCCCAGGGAGAGGGTTCCCCAGCCGGTGAGCAGGAGTCGGGATCCGGGCACCAAGGCCTCATGATCCAACTCCACCGGTTGGGTGGCATTGTCGAACGAAATGGACTCGTTCAGATGAAGCAGAGCTATGTCATTCCTGTACTTGCGCGGCGCATAGTTGCAGTGCTCCACTATCCTGTCCGGGTAATAGTACTTCGAGGCATTCTGCTTCAAATCCTGGGTCCCAGTAAGAACCCGAAAGTCCGATGCTTGTTTACCTCGGGTACAATGAGCTGCCGTAATAATCCACCTTTCATCGATGATGGCTCCACCGCAGGAATGGTGACCGCTGACAGCTCCTTGAAGGGATATTTGGTAAGGAGCCACGCCTTCTGCGGCCTCCTCGCCGCCCACAATGCGATTGGTTGTGTACTGCGGAGGATATAGTATTTGACCGGAGGCACAAGAAGTGTACAGGACCAACGGGATCAGGACATACAACATAATGACAAGCTAAAACTCCAATCACTGAATTGGGGCACACCCTGGGAATGCCTCTTATATGTGGACTTTGAGTTGCAATCTTGTAATTCTGTAGTTCAGTCACGTTTGGAAGTATCTACCTGGTTTGGTTAAGAGCCAAACTCATAGATAAGTTGAGGGCCCTTGCTGCGCACTTGACAAAAATAGAAGCGCAAGGTTGGGGCGCCAGATAACAATTTGTTTATATATTTTGTTTGCCTAAAACTTTAGTTTAATTTACGTAAAAGTTACCCAAGCTTTAGCGCCATTAGTACAATGTGTGATGAGAATTACGGGTGTACGAGTATATTGAAATGCATCTTTAACAAGTTAGAATGGTTATAGTCGAGACCATTCCTTCTCCCTGTTACATACTTTCGTACCCTGTTGACATACCCTTTTCTTTTTAGAACCCCTTACGCGGGCAAAGGTGATTACCAATATAATATCCAAATTTAAAGTCTCTAGTATATTTTATTATTTTTAAAACTGCGCATCAAAAGCATACGTTACTTTGTATTACCCATAAAAAACATGCAGCTGCATTAACTCATTTAAGCTTCAGAAGGGCATTCATAAATTATTTTTGTAATATGCCACAGTGAAGTAACAATAATCTAATAGGCGGCAATTGAAGGTGTGATAAGAAATGCTTCCTGATATCTCGATTCTTCCGAATATGACTGACTGGCGTTTAGTGGTCTGTTTGTTTATTGCCTGCCCACAAACCTTGAGTCATTTCACTGAACTAGCCATCAAGATTGATGGCCGGAATGACTGACAGACAGAAATACTATATCTTGGCAACTTCAAGAGGGAAACTTCATTGCGGTCGCAGAGAGAAGCAAAAATACTTGAAATTTTTAACAGTGTTCACTTCGAGCTGAAGCGCAATTTCAAATTTATTTGTTCGTAAATGATATAGTGAGTATACGATATATGCTTGATAAAAGTTTATTACTGACTAATTTGATCAATTTGGCAATTGGGCCATTGCTTGGCCCATTTTGCTATTTTTGTTCGGTGTGGCTTTTGAACCCCCTGGTGTGACTTTGGCGGGACCCGCTCTCTTAGCAGGCTGTGCCCGCATCCGTCATCATCGCCTCGATCCAGTCGTGATAGTAGGCGACCGAGCCGAAGACATCCGGATAGCCGATGGCACAGGCCTCGCCCCAGTTGACCACGCCGACTAGGGTTCCACTCTCGTCCACCAGAGGACCGCCGGAATCGCCATGGCAGGATCCCTCGCCCTCCTGCGTGAAGGTGCACACATGGCCCTCGCTCAACCAGTTGGCATTTCGCACCCGCGATTCGCAGCTGGAGTGATCGATGTAGCGCAGGTCGATCTTCTGCAACTGGGTGGCATAGCGGCCCCAGGTCTTGGTGCTGCCCCATCCGGTGAGGGTGAGCTTGTCCCCGACATTGGGAAGACTGCCCTTTCGGGCCAACTGAATGGGTTGGGTGTGGGAGTTGTACTCGATGCGCTTGGCCGTGTGAATCAGGGCGATGTCGTTGTGATAGGCGGGCTTGTCGTGGTTGCAATGAATTTTTGCCGCATCCACAAGATACTCCGCTCCTGGCTTGGTGTAGTCATTGGTGCCGGTGATGACTTTCAGGTACTGGATGGGCCACTCCATGCAATGGGCGGCAGTCAGAATCCACTGCTGGCCAATGATACTGCCCCCGCACACATGCTCCCCGAAGGTGCTCATGATGGAGACCTGGTACGGTGCCCATCCGTCGGTGGCATCCGTGCCCCCGATGACCCGGGTCTCTGGCTTGACGGTGCCCAGATGGTGGTTCAGCTGATGACGACGATGCACTTTAACTCCTCGGCCAGAGCACTCCGAAAGGACGATCGCCACAACGGTAATCAAAAGAAGCGACTTCATGTCTCTTTTTGGTAAATTGTATACTATATTGTTAAGTATTTGGTTAACTATCCGCCAACGGTTTGCTCGCATTTCGGGCCTGCAATTGCTTTTATAGTCGCCAATTTTTCCTTATCTGGCCGAGAGTTTCTTTTGAATATGCTCGCAGCGATAAGCGGCTCCTCAATTCGGGGGAAGCTTTGATAATGACAATTACCATTACCCGGGGAATTCTACAATCAAACAGAACCCGCTGGCACCCCCAATCGGCCTGCGGGCGATAGACAACTAGCACACTCCAGCACATTACTCATACGCAACGTGAACGGACTTTGAGCGGGGCTGAAATTCTACAACCCGATCTGCAGACATTGAGCATTGATAGTACAGCTAATCAAATGGAAGTTAGCTCGGCATTTGTCGGTGAAAGTAATTGTAAATTAACAACTATGACGAGTGAATAAACCGAGACATACTCCTTGTGTTATTGCAATAAAGAAACCATCAATATTTCATGGTTATTGCCAAAAAAGTTAAGCAAGTCCCTTATCACTTCACAATTACAACAACATGCAGACGTCTGGTCTGGGGATTATCAAGATTTTCCCTTAATCATTTATTTCAATTAACGTTTGGGAACATTGATTGCTGGACTTTGACGCAAATTATAGGTTTATCATAGGAGAAATTTTTCCAAAAAGCTTGATGATAATGAGAGGGAGGTGTAAAGGTTTTTTTTTCAAATGTTTATAATTATTAAAATTCAAGCAAGAAACTTTTCATGATTAAAATCTAAAGATTAAAATGAATCTGGAACCCCTGAGATGCAAACAACTGGGCAACAAGCTTAATGTACTTTTATTATTTTATCGAACAACCGTTGATCGTAGACTGAATCCAATTATAGTAGAAACTGATGCGGGCAAAGACATCGGGGAATCCATAGCCGCAGGGCACGCCCCAGTTGCCTATGCCCACCAGACGACCTTGACCGTCTACCAGCGCCCCGCCTGCATCGCCGTGGCACGCACCTGCGCCCACACGTCCAACGGCACACAGATGTCCCCAATCCAGGTCCCCAGTGCCCCCGTAAGTGCTATTGCACTTCTCCGGCAGCACATAGGTCAGATCCAGCTGGCGCAGCTCCCAGGAGAAGTCCGAACCGATCTCCGTGCTGCCCCAGCCGTACATGGTTAGCTTCTCACCTGCCACCAAATCCTCCAGCGGGGCGATGGTTATGTTCTGGGTGACCTCGTCGTACAGGAAGAGGGTCTTGGTCTTGATGAGGGCAATGTCGTTGTGGTACAGCGGCTTGTCGAAGTTGCAATGGGGCACGATCTCCTCCACCTCGTACTCCCACCCGGCCATGCCCCAGTTGTTGTAGGTGCTGGTCACCACCTTCACGCCGCTCTTCCGGAGTCCAGCCACGCAGCTGGCGGCGGTGAGGACCCACTGATCGTGAATGATACAGCCGCCACAGAAGAGGTTGCTACAGGATATGAGAAAATACTCGTAAAGTGATTGATAGTAATAGAGTTATCGGAGCAAAGGATATTCATGATGTATGAATTATGTATACTATTCACAAACATTTTGCTTTAGGCGTGATATTAATTAGGGTCATAACACTTGGATATAAATATATATGATAGTTTAAAATAATTTGTTTTAGATATACTATATATTAAGCGATTAAGCAGGGATAAAACCTCGGTTCCTTTATAATAAATCACAGGACTATGGTTTT
Source organism: Drosophila ironensis (assembly GCA_021223825.1). Classification (NCBI taxonomy): domain Eukaryota; kingdom Metazoa; phylum Arthropoda; class Insecta; order Diptera; family Drosophilidae; genus Drosophila; species Drosophila ironensis. The sequence continues at coordinate 6,021,726 of JAJJHQ010008452.1, read as the reverse complement.
TAATTATTCAATAAAATTAACGCTTGGAACACGATTTATAATCAGTATTAAACAGTATTAAAAATTATGTAATCTATTCTTTTGAAGCTGTAATAATTTTATATATCACCTCTAAAAAATTACAGGTACCTACCAATACTGATAACAAAATTATTGCAATAAATCTGTACACAGGCATTTTAGGAAAGGTTACATAAAAAGAATGATCACATTAATATTTAAAAGATTTTTTAGGAAAAATTTATTACTTTTGAAATTCGGAAGCAGAATTACACTACGAAGGTTATATCTGCTAAACAATTTTTTAAGATCCTAAAATAATGAATGGAAAGTATCCGTTATTTACATACCCATAACTATTTTGCAGGGAAACTTGATAGGGAGCTGCAGTTTCTTCGGATAGCTCTCCGCCCACAATTCTAGAGCTGAACTTATTCGCCGAAGTGGCCACTCTCGATGTAAAAGCTCGGTTTCTCAGGCTGGCATCCAAGGAAGACACCATCACCAGGACGATGATTAACAGAGGGACTGCTCTGATTTGGCAAGACATGCTGGACAAGCGGCTCGATTTGGACTAATTGCTAAGGCGGTGCAGGTAGAAAGCAGCTAACCTACGATAAAACGATATTCGCTCTACGATATAAGATTGCAGGCGTGATATTAATTGGGATCATAAAGGTCGTGCAATCTCCAATCATGGTCAGCCTTTTGAAAAACCAAGAACTCTCCCCGCCATAAAAATCCCTCAAGTGCTATTAAAGCAATAGAAATCATACACCAGCAAAAACATTGTATCAATATCTAAGCCACAATCTAGCAAAAGTCTGAAGATTACAGAACTGAATTTATTAATATGCATTTAGCAACCATTGCTTAGTTATTTTGGTTTATTATATATTCTTGATCAAATAAATTTTAAACACTAATGCGATTCTCAAGCTTAGAAGGAATATATTTAACATGTGTTTATTTTATACCTTGGAAGTTACTCTCGAACATATTAGTTTTCTATGACTCCTCAAGTTAAATGGATATAATTTCATTAACTGAAAATTGTCGTATTTGCCTATATCTACGGAAATTGAAATCCAAATGGAATATAATTTTGGGGACTTAAAAAGAACCCACTCCAAAGCTCCTAAACCGACATCAAATTATTTATATGCACATTAAAATATTTTTGTATCGAATCCCATAACTTTCTTATTAATAAATTCGTCAAATTTTAAACACACTAAAGTATTTGTATCAACAGGAAAATCATTTATTGTTTAAAAATGGAGTATATTTATTAAACTATATTTTTCTGTCGGTGCAAAAGATAAGCAGTGGCCAAGGTCTACGAGGTTGTACACCCGTTGATGGTGGTGCGGATCCAATCGTTGTAGAAGGCAGCCCGGGCATAAACATCCTAAAGAAATAAACGGAAATTAACGACGATCAGAATACATGAACTGCAAGATAGCTTACCGGGTAGCCACGTCCGCAGGGCACGCCCCAATTGCCGATTCCCACCAGACGCTTTTGGTCATCGATGAGCGGACCGCCGGTGTCGCCGTGGCAGGCACCCTTGCCCGCATCCATTTGCACGCACACATGCCCCAGATCCACATCGTCGTCGTTCTGCAACTTCTCGCGGCACTTGTCCACGGGCAGGTAGGTGCCGGTCGCCTGCTGCAAGTACCTCTCGTAGGTGCCCATGGCCTCGGGGCTGCCCCATCCGGCGAAGGTCAGCAAATCGCCCTCCTGCAGCTCATCGATGTCCGCCAGGGTTATGTTCTGCGTGACATCATTGTACTCAATATCCTCGCTGAGGTGCAACAGCGCAATGTCGTTGTGGTACAATGGCTTGTCAAAGTTGCAGTGCACATGGATTGCGTCCACAGCATAGTAGGCGGCCGTCAGGTTCCACCAATCCTGGGTTCCGGTGACACAGATCAGGTTCCGGGCCCTCAAGCCAGAGACACAACTGGCGGCGGTGGCCAGCCAGCGCTTATCGATGATAATGCCTCCACAGATGTGATAAGAGTAGATATTCTGGATGGACACAACCCAGGGCCAGCTGCCATCAGGGGCGGTGCTTCCGCCCATCACACGTCCCTCTATTCCGGATCCCTGGCTCAATTCCCGGGTCCGGTGTGTGTTGACATTGGCCAGGCCCGGAAGCGGCTCTCCCCGCATCCGCATGGCTTCCGTGGAGGAGCTGGCTCCCAAAACCAGAGCCAGGCCGAGCAGCAGCCCCGGAAATTTCCACAAAGTTGTCATGTTCAGTGGCGTGCAATCGAAACTGAAACCCGTCGAGCGGACCAGCTAAAAATTACACTTCACCAGGAGATCTTATCGGCTCTTGGATAGTGGCCAGTTTATGGGAACAGGGTGATAAGTGGCATTCATAGCTGCGAGTGGACATGGAGGTTGTGAGTTGGCCGGCCAGCTTGTCCGGTGCATTTATAGAGCGCCGAGATTCCGGCGATCGAAATTTACGGTCTTCGCTCCAATTAAAATGGGACCCGCCAATACCGAATGGGTTTTATCCTTAAGCCCATAAAGATTGCGGCCATAAAGATTCCGTGCAGTGGTCATCCAGTGGTCATTCGAACCACAAATACTTTGTAGGCAAAAACCCGAGATAAAATAGGTTTATATGGAAGAACCATATAAAAACTCGCAGTTGGATCATACAATTTTCCATTGCTGGCCATTAATTGGCGCGACTGGTACGGTCCCCCTGTCTTTCCTGTTCGTGTCTCTGTCATGGAGTTCGGATTCATTTTTACAACTTGGTGGCTTCTCCTACTAGTGGGCAGTTCCATTGACGTCACACTCGGAAAGCGATTGGCCCGTAAACTCTTTGACAATCGCATTGTGGGTGGCCAGGAGGCCGAGGACGGGGTGGCCCCATATCAGGTATCCATCCAAACGACCTGGAAAACCCACATATGTGGTGGGGTCATCCTCGATAAGGAATGGATACTAACGGCCGGGCACTGCGCTCTGGACTTCAATCTCGAGGATTTGCGTATCATCGTGGGCACCAATGACCGCCTGGATCCGGGCCAAACGTTATTTCCGGACGAAGCTCTAGTCCACTGTTTGTACGACGTTCCCTACATGTATAACAATGACATCGGACTCATCCATGTCAACGAATCGATCATCTTCAACGAGCGCACCCAACCTGTGCAACTGAGTTCCGAGCAACCGCCGCCAGGAACCACTGTAACCCTAACGGGATGGGGAGCCCCGGAAATAAGTTGGCCCACGGTTCAGCAACTGCACACCATTAACCTGACCGTGATCGACCATGAAGAGTGTCGGGAGGCCTGGGATTATCACACCGGAATCGACATTGGCCACATCTGCACATTCACAAAGGAGGGAGAGGGCTCCTGCTCGGGGGATTCTGGGGGGCCCATTATGTGGGGGGACAAGCTGGTGGGCCTGGTCAACTGGGGCAGAGCCTGTGGAGTTGGAATGCCAGACATGTAAGCAAGCTTCCCCTAAATTAAATATTTGAAATCTAATATTCTCCTAATCCTCAGGCACGCCAATACAGTTTACTACCAGGATTGGATCCGAAGAACTCGCACGGGATGCAATAATCGTGTAACATGAAATGTAAAACCCATTTATGATGAATTATTTGAATGAATATGTGAAATATACTCGTATCTGTTGATAAATTTCGATCGAAGTGATAACATATCCACTTAGTCATGCCACGGGCAGGTGACGACTTTGTGGTCATTGCTTAATTTCGCTGGGCAATCAATCGGTTTTGGCTTTTATGGTTGTGTTTACCAACACAAATTGGCACTATGACATAAGGTATTACTATGCTGCCGAGGGCTGCCAAGTACATATAGTAGAAATTGTAGATTTCGGAGAAATGGGGAGTCCTAGATACATTGATTAGCAATAACTAGAAATTGTATTAGCAATTTTAAAACGATAATTTTGTATGATTGGTTTAGTTGTTGGTTGGAATAAAGTTCAAAATACCAAAATACCCAAAACGAAGGCAAGTCTTCGAATATTCATAGTTTTAACTATGTTCTGTTCAATATCCCTGATTCTAAAAACGCACATGAAATCCTCTAAAGCCAATGCCCTGGATATCAAAACTTAAAGTGAATGCCCGTATTTTGACCAGTTCCATATACTTAATATTCCCTGACATTGATTGCCCTGCAACAAAATCATAATCAGAGTCCGTCTATATCACCTTAGATATCGAAGTTTATGATGTAGATACAACTCGCGATTTACGGTAAAATTCTTACGATATAACAGCGATTTTTTCCCAGTATAAAAGCGAAATCACGACCCATATGCTGGTTTAATTGGCATTTTGGAACCAAAACAGCCACCAAAATGGCTCGAATTGAAACGATTTCGGTGCTGGTCCTCCTGCTGGTCCTGGCATGCCAGGAACCCGCCAGTGCAATACGCCAGGCGCAGCTGACACCCCAGCAGCAGGAGAAGATCGCCGCGGCGAGGACACCCGGCACCTTCCAGAATCGCGTGATCAACGGCGAAAACGTGGAGTTGGGCGAGGCGCCCTACCAGATTTCCCTGCAGGGCATGTACGGCGACCATATGTGCGGTGGTTGCATCATTGACGAAAGGCATGTCTTGACGGCAGCCCATTGTGTTTACGGCTACAATCCCACTTACCTGCGAGTGGCCACCGGAACGGTGCAATGGGCCCAGCCTGATGCCATGTACTTCGTGGAGGAGCACTGGATTCACTGCAACTACGATAGCCCCTCGTACCACAACGATATCGCACTGATCCGGCTGAACGATTCGATAAAGTTCAACGAGTACACGCAACCGGCTCAGCTGCCAACCGAACCGCTGCCCAACGGAAGCACCCTGCTCCTGACTGGCTGGGGCTCCACGGTGCTGTGGGGCGCTACACCCGACGTCCTGCAGAAGGCCTACCTCACCCACGTGAACTACACCATTTGCCAGGAAATAACGGGCGGCGATCCGTACAATGGGCCCTGTCACATATGCACACTAACCACGGAAGGCCAGGGCTCCTGTCACGGCGACTCCGGTGGTCCGCTGACGTCGAATGGCATCCTCTACGGGCTGGTGAACTGGGGCTATCCCTGCGCACTTGGCTATCCCGACAGCCATGCCAACGTATACTACTACAAGGACTGGATCCGGAGCATGATCTCCGGGCCCTGCAGCAGTTGCTATTGCTATGCCAGCAACTACGGAAGCTAGCAAGGTCCGCCTCGATTAGGTAAACCACAAATCCAATCATAGGTAAGGAAACAATGTCACTATCTCCTCAGAAGTCTTGATCAAGAAATACAGTTGCTTAAATAAAGCTCGCGAGCCTATGGGCCCATTAAAATTAAGATAAAAGTGCTTGGTTATTTTATGGCTTCGTATTTGAGCGATAACTTTCAACCTAGAACAAGGAACAATCAAGATTAAGAAACAAAACATAAAGAATTCGTTGTAAAACCAAGTGCGAGTATCTTTCGTTAGATTAAAGATATAAAATTCAAGATTTTCTGAAAACAAAATCACTCCCAATTAAACAATTAGTTCTTAGAACAATAACATATATTCGCACTTATTAGATTACCCAAAAATAGGTTTATTTGTTTAAAATACCCAAACACAATGATTATCAGGTTTTGAATGGAATTTTATTGCTTTCTGTGAACATTGAATAACCATTAATTTGCTCAATTTCTAGTGCTTGCACTGGCTATTTCCGCTGATTTTGTTGCGAATCCAGTCCAGGTAGTAGTACACATTGGCCTGGGCATCGGGGTATCCCATGCCGCATGGTCGGCCCCAGTTGACCACGCCTACCACGGCGCCATTGCTCACCAGTGGACCCCCGGAATCGCCGTGACACGTCCCCTGCCCCTCCTGCGAGAAGGTGCAGATGTGGCCCACGCCCAGGTTGGAGGTTTGGTTGAAAATAGCGTAGCACTCCTCGAAGCTAACGAAGCCCAGGGTCAACTTGTGCAGCTTCTCCTGGGAGCCGCCGTTCGGCTCCTGGGCTCCCCAGCCGGTCAGGATGATCTCGTCCGTGGCCTGCAGGGCTCGACTGGGCAAGCCAATGGGTTGGGTCACTGCATTGAACGTGATGTTCTCCGTGAGCTTCAACAGGGCGATGTCGTTGTGCATGTACGGCTGATCGTACATGCAGTGCATATGTATTTCCTCGGTATAGTATATGGCTCCGGGTTCCTTGTACAGATTGGTTCCCGTGATGACGTTTACCCGCTCCGGACTATAGTTCTGCACACAGTGTCCGGCTGTGAGGATCCACCGCTCGTTCAATATCGATCCCCCGCAGTTGTGCGAACCCACGATGGGCTGCAGGGAGACCTGGTACGGGGCAAATCCCACCTCCGCCTCCTCGCCGCCCTTGATGCGGCCGGTAATTGTGGATTCCGAATTAGGTCCCACAACCCGTTTGCCCTCGTTGGGCTGAAGGAGCAGCAGAACCAGCAGGCTCAGCAACCAAAGAAACTGCATCTTGAGGGTTCCAATACGTACTGAATACTAAACAATTATTTCCAGCGCCATCAACAACTTTATTAACCCAAACTGTGGCTTATCGAGGGCTAGTTTATCGTGGCAGCCTTATAAATGGGGCTGGGTTTATGGCTTCCTTTACCAATCGGTGGTGCTATAACCACCGCACTTCGTATTACCGCTTATGACATTGCGTATCCATTCCCGGTAGTAGTACACATTGGCATGGGCGTCCTGTGAAATTCGGTAATTTCATAATCTATCTTTAGTGTGGGAAGAATTTCTAATCACTTACCGGCACTCCAGTGGCGCAGGGCCAACCCCAGTTGACCAAACCCACCAGGTAGCCATTGCTGATCAGCGGTCCGCCTGAGTCACCATGGCAGGAACCCTCTCCCTGTCGCGTGAATGTGCAAATGTGGCCCACATCCAAGTCATCATCGTTGCTCAGCATTACTTTGCACTCCCGGTGGGCCACATATTTCAGATACAAAACCTGGAGGTCTATGGGAGTGGCACCCCATAGAACTGTGGATCCCCAGCCCGTTAGAATGACCTCGTCACCTGGTTGCATGGGCTCCACTGGTAGAGGAATCGGCTGGGTGCGTTCGTCCCAGACAATGGGCTCCTTCAAGTGCAGCAGGGCAATGTCGTTGTGCAGCTCGGGATTGTCGTAGTTGCAATGGATGTGGATGGCGTCGAGGAAGTACCTGCCACCTGGCTCTGTGTACCTGTTCGTGCCAGTCACAACCACCAGCCACTGAATATTGGCACTCGACACACAGTGGGCGGCTGTGAGGACCCAGTGTTCGGAAACGATGGCCCCACCGCAGGAGTGAGCCCCGGAGATGCCTTGCAGAGATATTTGGTAGGGAGCAAACCCATCCTCAGCAGCCTCGCCGCCTATAATCCTCTGATCCTTGTAGAATCCTTTTGCCGTAGAGTTACCCTTTACTCTGATTGCCAAAATGGAGGAGAAGCCTCCAAGGAAGAGCAAGAAAAGCAGAGGCAACTTCATGGCTGCGGGCCAGTTTGGGTAATGAATTTTGGCTGTCCATTTTCTTGACCATTTATCGAATATCAGATATAAAATCAGTTTATTGCTGCGATTGCCAGAACCTTTGCTCGGGCCATTCCACTTAATAAAAGCAATCGTTCAATCAAAACCGAGAGGCTCGCTGCGAAACTAGTCCAGTTCGTGTCTGCACTCCGGCAATGGCGTTGCTTCAGTTAATTATAATCGGATGCTTTTGCGCAGGTGTCCTTCGGGCCGAGGAGCACTTCATAGTGGGCGGTCAGAACGCCGTCGAGGGGGACGCTCCATACCAAGTCTCTCTGCAAACCTTGTTGGGAAGTCACCTTTGTGGCGGGGCCATTGTATCCGAGCTTTGGATCATAACAGCGGGTCACTGTGTCAAGGGTTACCCGGCGAGCAGACTCAGAGTGGCCACAGGCAGCAATCGATACACGGAACCGGGTGCCGTCTACTACCCCGAGGCCATCTATCTGCACTGCAACTACGACACTCCCAAGTACCACAATGATATAGGCCTTTTGAGGCTAAACGAGACCATTGTCTTTAACGACCGGACACAGGCGGCGAGCCTGCCCACCGCCCCGTTTACCCAGGGCACTTCGGAGCTCATCTTCACCGGTTGGGGTTACCAGTCGGCGGGAGGCAGTACGCCAACTCAGTTGCAGAAAGTCCAGCAGCAGCACTTGACCGCTCAGACCTGCAGATCCATGCTCGCCGCCTACGAGGATCTGGAACTGGGCCCGGGCCACATCTGCGCCTACCGACAGGCGAACATCGGGGCCTGCCACGGAGACTCCGGCGGTCCCTTGGTCCTGGAGGGAGTCCTGATGGGTGTCCTCAACTTCTTTGTGCCCTGTGCCCAGGGTGTGCCGGATTTGTTTATGAATATCATGTACTACCGCGACTGGATGCGGCAAACGATGAGTGGCAATGGAAAGTGCAGCCTGGTCGACCAGCAGACAATTATTGGATAAACTTGAAAGATCATGTGGTTTTAGTTATAGAAATATTTATTTATCTGCTATACTTGTATAAACTAAGGCAGCTCAGTAAACTTAAACAGTTTTAACCATGATAAAATACTCCGAAACCTTTAAAAAGGAATGTCCATATTTTAAAGCCAAACTGTTTTAATTGAATTTAATTGCTCCAGCAGGCTAATCAAAATTCTGGCCCCTGGCCAAGATCAGCGCAGACAGTTTGACTGAATGTCCAACTGATTCATCCTCCCGAAAGATACTGATTTATGAGACAGCAACACACAGAAATGTCTCCGCTGGCCACACGTGTTGGGCTGATCTAATTAGAATCAGGTATAGCCCCGGCACCAGACAGCCATGGGTCTTAGTCATATTATGAGTGCCTTTCAGAAAAATTCTGGCACAAATCGCTCACGGCCCATGGAAATTCAGAACATATTTCTTTCCGCGCTCGCCATTCAGCGTCGGGAAATATGTACATGGTAAAGAAAAGTATATTCGAAAAACTCTCAGTTGTGGGTTGTATCTTGACGGTTTCGAAAAGATTTTCAGTTGCTGCATTGACTTGGACGTGTGCGGTGCGCGGATCTCGATTTTTCGTTTGGAATACGCGGCGTATACGCAACCTCAAAACTACATATACGTAGCCGCGAGTTTGCATGCATATATATAAATGAATATATAGATTGCGAAATATCGCAACTTGTGCACAATCAAAAGGGAATTTGTTGATGATAAATAAGTGAAAATGCCAAAGTATGTGAAATAATGTCTCCAACAAAGGCAAACAGCCAATGCGCGTTCAAATGTACAGATATTGTACTTGCACACATGTATATATTCCACGAAGGGTGATGAATAAGCAGCCCAACAGCATGTAGATACTTATTATTAAATATAAATATAACCATGGCAAAATATTTCATGTCCCGCGGCTGGTTTTTGTGAGAATACTCGTGTGAAATATTGCGTACCAGGCGTTGCCATTTTGTGATAGATTCCGATGCTATGCGCCAGAGTGCGTTGAAAGGCCCCAAAATAATGCCTTTCTGCTGGACCAAATCGAAAGAGCCATTAATTGTTGTGAGCTGTGAGAACGTAAAGTGCATTTGTCTGTCAGATGGCAGATGGTATTTCTAAATTTAGCGCCCAGTCGCACGCTCCGGCGCACCTGAGCAATTTCGTTACGTACCTGGGGGGGGATTGGGTAATAATGCATCTGCATTGGTCCATTTTATATAGGAACCACTGCTTTCTCTCTAAATAATAAATAATTAATTTGACAGAATCATATTAGTCAAACAAGGAAGCCACGCAATCGAATTACCTAAGTGGCCAATAGTTCTTCTTGGGAAAGCATTTCCCGGCTGAAATTAGGAAAATATGAAACCAGCTATGCCTTCCCGCTGTGCTGCTGTTAATTGTATTCCATTTATTTTCGGAGGCAGCAAGAGAAAGCGTTGGCACGTGAAATTACTGCCAGGCAATGGGGCGTATGCGCAACATACTCTAAGATACTCAACCGAGGCGCAGCTGTTGAATAAATCCAAATGGCATGAATAATTATAACTAATACAAATAAAATTTGTTTAAACCAAAAGGCGAAAACGTCAAAATGGGTATTGGGTTATTAAGTTTTAAAGAATCCCTTCGAAGACAGTTTTGACATGTTGATGATGCACTAGTTTAATCTCATGGAAATACTTCGAATTTTATGGCGACCGGTGAAAGCCATTATTCTTGTCGGGCCCCATCCAGCTTTGAAATCACGTAATCAAAATTAAATTTACGATATATTTAGCGTGCTCAGAGCACTCGGCATGTTTTATCTAGAATCTAGAGGCGAAAAATCAGACGTTCAGACATAAACATTGCCGGGAGAGTCTTTCGACCCAAGTGGAATAAAATCAAAGAATTTATGACAGCTGATTCGAACGCTAGTCCGGAGAATTAGTCATCTGCTAAGTCCGAACAAGCCGCAGAAATATGTGGCCTTTGATTAAAAATCCACCGATTTTGCATATTCATTTAATGCCAAATTATGTTGCTTGGGGATGAATCATCCGGCGGGGAACACGGAATGCATTTGTGCATAAAAAAAGCAAAGCCACTTGGCAGCCAATGAAGCAGTCTCTCAGAAATGGCCAGCAAAATACACAAAAAAGACGACTTTTCCTATAAATAGTATAACAACAAAATCAGCTGCGCGCTGAAAATCACATTCGTGATGAGCTACGGGGGGATATATAGTACTACTGGCTACGAGGTGGGGGCTATGAGGGGCTCCGTGGCATCGCCAAAAGCCTGACGAACAGAGTCAAGAGTGCAGTCGACGGCGGCGTCTGCGTTGACGTCAAAGTCAACGTCACTTGCAATACCAAAAACACAACACAAAACATGAAGCAATATAAATATTGAACAAATTATGTATTGAAGATGTGGATACAGTCGGTGATGTGGGATTAGAAACCAGTCAGCAGTTCGCTTAATGAAATTGTGGATTAAATGAGATGTTTCATACAGTTTAAAAACAAAATTCAGAAGTTTAAGTTTCTTTCTTACTGTCCCATTTAAATTGACCTAGTTTCTGATAGTCGGAATAGTTTTATTGATACATGTCTATTATGTTTCTTATTATAAAATTATTTTGAAATCCATCTACTTATTTCTGTTTATTTATTGAGATTTATTTATTGAGATTATTGTATTTCATTATTTGTTTTGAGCTGCAGGAACAGGTTTAGAACTCTACACTCGCACCCACCGGTGTACGATTCTTCTGAGAAAATAATAATAAAGAAATTGGCCAACGAGCTGAGCGCGTTTTGGCTGCATAAAAACTTTGAGCAAGGAGGCGCACACAACTCAGTTGCGTTGAAAAATTGTCGCGGCCAGTACGATTTAATATCCGAATACGAGAACAGCACTTTATCGAGCAGACCGAAGAACGCGCGCAGCTCGTGCAAAAATATTTTCAAAACTAAAATTCGGAAATTTGTTTACCCAAAAAAACCGAAAATCGTAAACCCTAAGAGTGCGAGTGTGTGCTTGTGTTTTTCAAAAACGTGCTCGCCCTGCCAGGCATTGTGCAATTAGCGGGCAATTAAAATTAATCAGTATTAGACATACACAAAATCACTACGACTTCAGATTGCCGAAAAGTATCTCATCGAAATGGCGGCAAGAAAAGTGAGTGCCTCGCCCTTATCATCTCGATCTGATCTGCATCCACCCACTGAAATACGATTTTCCATCGTGGGCTTATATATTCACAACAGAATGGAGGACATGTGGTTTTCATTACCTTTTCATAAAACGAAAATATTTGTCAATTTATTTATAGTCAAACGCAGCGCGGTCGCTACCGCCTAGCAGTGTAAATGTTGGGTGTAATTTTAGTTTCAAATAAATTTAAATTAATTAAAATGGAAGTGAAAATTTATTTAGCATTTCATTGGCGGCGTCTAGTGCTGATTCATGCACCGCCGTGCGATGCGAGTGGCGCCTCACGTATTTGTCGCTGTTTTTGGCCCGAATTCGTTCCATTTGCACCCATATTTGGTAATCTCAGGCTTGGACGAACTTCCTTCCATTTATGGGTGCCCGGTCAGTAGCATTCCCTTGGAGAATGTTGTTAATACAAAATGTTCTTATCGATCCGCTTTTCGAGATCATTTATTCATGAGTCCGCCGCACAAAGGATATTAGTAGAAAAAATACAATTTCTTGGCGGTGCAAGGATCCAGGTTGCCGCCGCATGGTGGCTGCTGTGGTAAGGAAGGTGCCACGGTGGTGGATGTAGGATCGGGATACCAGTATTCCGTGGTGGTCGAGGTGGCCACACAAACTTCAACTAAGGCGATCAAAAGTAGCAGGGCAATGATGAACTTCATCTCTGCGAGGTTGTTTTGCAAGTGACGGGTCATGGCACACATTTTCCAACTTTATACGCGTCTCTTCAGAGTTTGCACAAATGCTTGAATTGTATTGGTTAACTAATTCATTTAAAACAACAATAAAACATTTGGGTAAATATCAAGCAAACAAATTGGATTGTCTCAATTCACAATTTGACAATTTGCGCTAGCAATTTAAGTACGTCATGGATTTGTGAAAAACCACTCATATGGTGGTATTCAATATAAATTGCGCTTTATTTTATTGTTATTAATTTTCAGTTTGTACATTCAAACGTAGTTTAAAAGAGTTTCTTATTTTATGCCTTAGCTTGTCATCTATACAGTAATACCAATCAAATCCGAGAGTAAAGGGGTTTTTTTTGCCATAACTTTTAGTCATTTGCTAACAGATCAGACAACAATAAAAAAAAATTAAACAAATATTTAATGGTATACAAGGTAACAATATGTTGGCCAGATGTTGAGTTCCAAATGTTTTATTTTAAGTAGTCAACTTTTAGGCCGATTCAAGCCCTAAGCTTGGCAGGGTGTCACGTTGTTTATAACCAACTTATACCGATTTGCAAAATAAAATGTCGTTAAGTTAAACACAGCATTTTGTAGTGACGCATTTGTTATTCGTATTAAATTACAGAAAATTGAGCCCACAGAGAATTCTGGCCAATAGAACAAAATTTATTTTAACAAAATGTCGTATCAATAAGCCTAACATTTAGGCCTGTAATAATATCCGACCGATCGTGTTCTTAAATCTGCATAAAAGGATAATCTACAATAGGCTAAACTAAGGGAAATGAAATTAAATCGACTAAGAAAATTCTGACTATAGATTTCTCCCTTGAAAGGCTTTTTAATGAACAAAACTCCAGCCCCTAATTTTGCACATGCATTTTTTAATCATTTTATTTGGAAAGTGGTTTAGAAAATCAGCTTAGTAGAAGAAGTACAGCTTCTTGGCGCAAAGGCTACCAACACAGGGAGGCAGAGGAGGACTGCAAGGTCCTTGGGGTCCTCCACATGGGGCAGATGTTGATGTTGTATCATAACTTGAAGCTTCCGTGGTAGTGGTTGCAGCCGAGCCAGATGTAGCAGTCGCCATGGCAAATATGGCGAACACAACCAAAAGAGCAGCGAAGTACTTCATTATGTCAAAGCTCTCAAATAACAGACTGAGACTGATCTAGATTTACCAAAAAATCTGGTTTTATAGTCTTTGTCTGGACACAATATTGACACAAATGCTGTGCATATTTAGAAAATAGTTCTGTATTGAAACAGCAGAGCAGCTGGCCGCAAGCTGCAAACAAAGATCTATTGTTTCTATTAGTTTTGTTTGGTTAAAAACAGAATGTTGATAAATCTCAATTTGCGAATTGTCTGCCTCGACCTGAACTTTCTTTTTCAAAAACCCCCAACCCAAGAATTTTAGTTGAATTTTGTAGAAATTCGTTTAATTGTTCGTTCCCAAAATCTTTCGTTTAGTAAAAGAAGTATGTTTTCTGACCACATCCTCCGGCAAATCCGCAAGGGGGCCTTGGGGCGCAGGGTCCAAGAGGTCCGCAAGGGGGCTTGGGAGCTTCGGTTGTTGTGGTTGCGGTTCCAGTGGTATAGGTGCCAGTTGAAGGGGAGGCGGATCCAGTGGTAGCCGTACCAGAGTAACTTGGCGGGGCAGCAGTACCTGAACTGGCAATAGTGGATGCGGACATTCCGCCGATGGCACACAAAAGCAGGAGGGCAGCGAGGAACTTCATTTTTGCAACGTTCTAAGAAGACTTCTTTTGGAACTGATAGGATTGTAGAAAAACCAACGATTTTATATATTCGATCGGATCGAAAATAGTATTTACACAAATGCTTTGATTCTAACAACGCGTTATCAGTACAATGGGCCAGGTGATAAAATATTTGAAACTTTTAACAATGCATTATTGTTAAAGAAAGTAAGCAGTAGTGTTTATACACAAATTAAAAATTAATAAATCAAATACCACTGTTATATTCTAAACACCCTGTTTCAATCTATCATTTGAAACATATTTCAGTATTAAAATGGCAAACAAGGCAAGAGAATTGGGAATATCACATATATGTTAAGAGCCACCATAGAAACCAGTACAATAAAATAAAGTAGGTGCGAATTGCCTTCGAGCATTCCATAGCTTAACATCTGCAGCTCTCTGCATAACACTCCAAATGTAGCTTATGGAAACCCCCATTTTGTATGCTCAGATAAGGAAATAGATTAGCAATATAAATCAAGTTTTCAAAAATCTTTATTTCTTATAAAAGAAGTACAGCTTCTGGCCGCAAGGTCCATGGGGTCCTCCACACGGGACGGGGATGGGGATTGGGGTGCTGATGTTATAGTATAGGTTTTCGTTGAAGTTCTTGACAATGTGGCAACCGCGAATCCAACCAAGATGCACAGAAGCAAAAGGATCGAAAAAAACTTCACCTTGGAAACTTTCCAGAGACTCAACTGATGCTGTCAATCAACATGGTTGTAGATTTAATACTGTCTTTTTGGAAAGCTATGTACAAGTGTTTACACAAGTGTTTCCAATTACCCACGCGCAAAAATCTGTCGCACTTTAAGTAAAACATGTGCCTACATAATGATTTCAAACTGGTTTATTATCTTATCTCATAAGATTATATGTACCTTAATAAAGAAATAGAGTTTTTTATCGCAATGTTCACTGGCACACAAAGACTTTGGGAGAGCAGGTTGCAGGGTCCTTGAGGTCCTCGGTGTGCTTGGGATCCTTGAAGTCTACTGTGCAACGACGAATCCAGTCAATAAGCAGAGCAAAAATTGAGCCCACAACTTCATCTTGGAAATTTTTCAGAGGAAATGTTTCTAGACGGCTAATTACTGGCATTTTATAACCTTTAACTTGGAATTCAATATTGGCACAGCTGAATTATATATTCAATATTTAACTAACGATGATAATGCCTCCTAATTATCTAATATCACGGCGCACGAAAGAGCGTCTGGGGGTCAATAAATCTAAACGCATATTAGTAACAGATTTCGGATTTTATTTGGAAATACTTTCCACCAATTTCATGCAATTAGTCCACCAATAATAGCATGCTAAATTTACCTTAAATATAACTCTATAGTATTGGAAACTAATTTTTTTTTCTATTGGAAACTAATTTTATTTTGTACTTGGATTAATGTCAAAAGAGTTTAATAAGCTTGCATTTCGAAAATTCATTTATTTCATAACTTTTGCGCATTGCTACTTATAGAAGAAATATAATTTCTTGCCGCACGGACCAGAGGCTCCGCAAGGTCCTTGGGGTCCTACAGGACTAGAAGGAGCTGGCGGGGCTGGTGCAGCTGTCGTAGTAGTCCAACTAATAATTTCCGTAGTAGTTCCGGAAAAGGCTACAGCAGACGAAGACGGTGTGCTAACAGTTGACGCTGCAGACGGAAGGTTGGGAAAAATGGAGCTTATGGATGAAGCTCCAAGCACACCCCCAGCAAGGGCGCAGAGCACAAAAAAGGTGGCCAAGAACTTCATGATGCCGGGTTGACAGGGAAACTAAAGATTTTTTGCTGAATCGCTCGCATCTTATACGATTTTTGCATATGGCCCATATTTACACAAATGCTTTTACTACGTTTTTTTTCAAATGAAAAGTGATCAAATATTTGTATTCTTGTGTATTTTTATCCTAATTACTTTTTCAAGTTTTGGGTGTGCTAATTTAACAGATTAAACAGATTACTCTTAATTTCAATATATTCCTTAATATTTTATATTTATCTGCTAAATTTTATTTCTGAGATTGAGTTCAAAACAGATTTTTTGTAATATTTGTTTTCTTTAATACAAATTTTCATGTATTCAATAGAAATGATTCAAAAAACAAACAGTATTTCCCGAATTATTTGATTTATATTCCAGAATCCGGATGGAACTGGAGAAGCAACCTCTCTATAGAAATCCATGATAATAGTCTTGTTTAACCAATTGGCTGCGACAAATGTTTGACTACGTTTTTCGATACTACTCTTCTCAATGCTACTCAGTAGAAGAAATACAATACAAGGGACAGGTCCTGAAAACCTTCACAGAAATCGGATAGAACTGGAGAAGCTGCAACAAGTTCATAATTCATGTTGATACCAAGAATAATACATTAGAATTGAAGATACAGTCTTGTTTTCGGCAATCAATTTATTCCCATTTCAAAATACTCCTCGCATTTTAATATTTAATAGAAGAAGTACAATTTCTTGCCGCAAGGACCACCGGCGCATGGGGGCACTCCGCAGGGTCCCTGGGAGCCGCCACAGGGAGGAGCCGTTTCAGAAGCAGTAGTGGTGGTATCGTACCACGCTTCCGTAGTGGTGGTATCGTACCACGGTTCCGTAGTGGTGGTGGTGTAGGCAACGGCAAATCCAAGCAGGGCGCTGAGGAGCAGGAGGGTGATGCCAAGGAACTTCATAATTATTACTGATCTCTTGGAGTAGTAGCTCCATCAAGCAATTGGTGCCTTTTATAGGTCTAATTTTTTGAATTTAAATTGTTTACACAAATGCTTGTTTTCAAAGAGTGAACGCCGAATCGTGCGAAAACGAACAGTTGGCCAAATATAGTACGCATCAAAGAGTTATTACAATAGCAAGACATGGGCAAGTTTTCCACACTTTTTGGGGGAAAAGAAATAGCTCTATTTTGCTGTCCCACGCGCCATGAATATGCGTAGATAGAGCTATGCGATTCGAGTCCATATGGGGACAAAGTCATCAACGGAGCCAAGCTCCCTTGTGTAATTTAGTGAAGGACCCACTGCCAAAATATACACCGCTTCGCAGTCCCCAGGCATCGATCTGCCATCGATCATACTCGCTTTGACTCATTTGGCTAAAATTAACGATTCTAACCATATTGAGAAGGTCGCCGACTGTCAGCCCCATTTGCTTGGCTCATTCACTTGTCTGGCCGGTCGTCGCCGTGCATTTGTGTCTGCCATTCGGTTTGCATTTGACTGGGCGGCATATGGAAAAGGGGGAGGAGCCGGCGGGCACTTCAGTGGAATCAAAAAGGCATTGCCAAAAGCAATCCGCAAATATGCCAAATATTTACCAAAATTATTTGCCCGTCTTTGGCTTCTGGGCGTGTTTGCGGATCAGGGCGTGATTCATTTAGCTTGGTTTGCGAGTGGGTACCTTTTGGTTAGCGTTTTGACAAGGGTCTCGAAGATCACTAGAGGGATGGGTCCCACCAGTACTTGCATATATCTTAGATCATTTTATAATACAAAATTAATACAAGTTCTAAAGATAATCTGTATATTTCGTTATTTATTTGGCGGTCAAGGGTCGCTATTTCTGTTGGATCATATTAAAATACATTTTTGTTTCCTGGTAGTTACATTGCAGTTAGTGCAGTTATTGTTAATGTCTATCTTTACATATATATTAGTCATTGTATTGATTAGAATCGGTTTAATTGTTAAACCCACTTGAACAATGCCATTCTATCTGCATGATTAATACTGCAATAAAAATAGTTCTTTTGAAATGCTGGTTAGTCAGGTTATAAAATCAAATACGGGGATTTTTACACGAAAATTAATATTAAAAATAAAATGTTTTGAAAGAACACAAGTGGAAAACGAAGGAAGCGGATAAGCTGATTGAAATTTCTTATTTTATGAAATTTTCTAATTAATGTCCGAAATTATCTTCGTTTGGTTAAAAATTGCTAATACGACCCGTTGTGCGAAACCCTGGAATACCCCTGGATCAAAAAATACTTTTGTGTTGAATTAACCCCACAATATAACATATATTGTATACACCTTGTATTAATTAAAGATAATACCACTATGAGTATAACTACCATTTGCATATCAGTTAAAATTGAAATTTAAAAGGTTGGACAAGTTGCATACTTTTTGGGGTGAATGGCAACTTCATAATGTATTAAATATGGTTTTAAAATGGCCAAAACAACCTCCGTGGGTATTAAGCCACTAAAGTCATTTAGAAGTTCTGTAAATATTAACTCAGCTTATTAACTATAAATATATATAAGGAATACCCCTAAATCTTCTAAAACATTATGTAAAATTTGTACATTTTTAATTTAAATGCTGAATATTTAGCAGGAGGGAAAATACAGGGCTTAATTTTGTAACAAATTTTCTCAGAAGCTAAGTTCGTTTCTCTGTTTTTCATAAAGATAGATGCTTAAATCTAAATTAATACCCTGTATTCAATGTGTACACTACTGGCATGTTGAGGGTATAGGCCACTTTACGTTCTCACAACTCGAGCTTTCGGCCGGCGTAATGTCAAATGTTTTCTGTGTCCCAGTGTGAAAAGCTCGGCCAGCGAGTGAGAGAGCGCGAGTACCAGCCAAGCGGCAAAACGAAAACAAAAGCGCCGAGAGAGAGCGCAGATCAGCAGAGAGTAAGAGAGAGCGCGCGAGAGCGAGAAACCGGGCGCCAAAATGTTTGTCGCAGGGCAGCGGGAGGCGGAGCGCGGGCGGGAGCCGGAGCGGCATGCCGGCGAACGAGAAACTCCCAAAGGCTTATTTAACGGTGGTACGCGCACGAGCAACGACGCTAACGCAAAAGCTAACGCAAACGCAAGCACGCAGGCGATCGCTGGGGAAGTTGCTGCTATCGGAACCGGGCAATCAGTGCGAAACAACGCGAGCCAGAGCAACGGCCAAGCCACGCAGGCGACCATTTTCCTCAGCCACAACGCGACCAGCATCAACAACAACAGAAGGAACGCGCCCAATCCGCACTCGCATCCGCATCCGCTTCCCACTTCGAATCCGCATCCGAATCCGAGTTGTTTATCCGGCGCGTGTGTTTGTCCTGCCAACTGCAACTGTAACATCAACAACAACATCAGCAGCAGCGAATTTGTGCCCAACTGCAGCAATCTAAACTTCTACGCCAACAACAACTACAACCTTTGCTATCAACAGGTGTGTGTGCGGTGTGTTTGGTGTGTTTAGTGTGTGTGGTGTGTGCGTGTGCGGTGATAGTGCGTTCGAGTTCGCTGCAGCAAGCCGAGTTCGCTGCAGCGACATTTCGCAATTAGCGAAAATGTTAATGAACTTCACACGCTGCGCGGCGGGGCGAGGCGAGGCGATTTCTTTTTGTAGCCCAGTTTTTCCCTTTTGGCCCAGACAGACAGATGAGAGCGGCGGGGAGGGCGCATTCTCTATTTGCTTTGGCTCGTTTTTGTTGTTGTTTTTTGGCCACAACAGTTGCGAGTGTGTGGCACGCGAACTCTGTTTTGCTCTCTTTTCTGTCGTCGTTGTCGTCTTCGTCGTCTTCTCCTCCTGCTCCGCTTTGTGCGCCTCATTCCGCGCGGGCTCCCTTTTCGGGAACTTTTCGGGGAAGTTGGTAAACAATGAAATCCACGGAGTTACCTGGGAACTCGTTTCCCTCCCGAGCGCTACGAAGCACCAAAGAGAGCCGCAAAGATTACAATTTTTATTTGCTTAAACTTCAAGAGCTTAAAGCGTTAAATTGTAGCAATGTTGTGCCTATTATAGGATTTCCAAAACTTAATTCAATTTGTTAACTTTTGTGTAGCGAAAACTCCATTTCTTGTCTTTAAAATCTTAGGAATTTGTATTTTTCTACAAGGTAAATTTCTGGAAAATGTGACTGGAAATACATACGAACTTTTTTTATGTTAAAAGAATAGAATTCATTAAATTTTGAAACTTTTATATAGCTAAAATTCGATTTATTCACAAAACACTTTCATTGAAATCTTAAGAATTCTGATTTGTTTTTTTTAATTTCTAGAAAAAGTGATATTTCTAAGAATCTGTTAAAATTGTATATGAACATTCATATAGTCCAAATCTTTCACTTCTATAGATTTAAAAATTCTTTGTTTTTGAAATATTTAGAAACCAATTCTTCAGAATCGTTGACACTTAAGTGTTGTGTATTTGTTCAAAGCGTAAGATTGTTGAAAATTTGTTATTCATAGTAATTTATTCAATTTTAACTTGCATGTAGTAAGAATTCGAGTTAATCACCGCCAACTTCTTCAGAATAGTTAAAATCTAAAGAAGTCACTAAAGAGTTTTGAAATCAGAATTCATTAGAGCTTTCAAACTTTTTACGAGCAACTCGCCAATCCATGAATTGATCAAAAACTTGTCAAAAAGGCTCCATAAAAATGGGCTCTTGTGTCGAGTAGTATTTGGCTAGCGACATTTGTAATCTGAATGATTTCGAAATAGCTTTAGTGATAAGAACAAAGGCATCAAATGGTTCTAACAATAAGCTGCAATAAAAACAATTTCATTTGCCATTGTTGTAAATGTGAGTCAAGCCACCAAACGACAGTTTTTAAAACTCATAATTTCCTTCTATAATTGTAAAAAAAAGGGCATTTAAGTTTCTTTGATTCTTGATCCGCATACAACATACATATGTATGCGTGGAAAGTGGACAGTTCTGGTGGCGTGCCCATGCGAAACTGGAACAGGCCGTTTTGCCCACACCACCACGCCTTGTGTGGCGATCCGATCCGATGCGATCCAATCAGACCCAACGCCACTCTATTCAATTTGCTCTTCGACTCCAGGAGTGGTGTTTCCCGGTGTGCAGATCGCTTTGGCATAGCCGTTAAGTGATTTTCGAAGTATCGACGACGACATCCGTCCCACACACACCCGTTTTACGGGCGCGCCCATAGCACATCCATATACTCGTAATAAACCCGGCTAACCTGATCTCTGCCCCAACAGCCAAACGACTACTACCAACAGCAGGGCCAGTCGGCGGAACAGTACGAGGAGAACTTTGACGAGGACATGGAGGCCGAACGCGATCTCGCCGAGGATGCCCAGTGGAAGAAGATCCAACAGAACACCTTCACACGCTGGGCCAACGAGCACCTGAAGACGATCGACCGCTCGATCAACAACCTGGAGACGGACCTCTCCGACGGCCTCCGACTGATCGCCCTGATCGAGGTTCTCTCCCAGAAGCGTATGCCGAAATATAACAAACGCCCAACATTCCGAAGCCAGAAACTTGAAAACGTCTCGGTGGCCCTGAAATTCCTCCAGGATGAGGGAATCAAAATCGTTAACATTGGTAAGTACGAGATGTTTATGAAATTCCCCGAATTATCGAATTAACTTTAAGTTCAGAAATAGGATTGGGTGCCTGATCTTCTGGTCACTAATGGTCGATAACCACTCAAGTGTGGTCTAGTCATAAATCAACACTTTGAATTAATTAGAAGCGCTCGCATCGTTTTCCATTGAAAATTGCATAATTTGCCATTTCAATGAGCGGATCCAAAGGCAGCTGAAGATGCGCCGCCAAAGCCGCAAGAGATTCGCTGCCTGCTGCATTCCAAACAATCCCGTCCCGAGTGTATCTTTTGTGGTATTTCGTTGAAATTGTTTCTCTCGACTCGCTTCCAGAATGCAAAGCAAAATGATGTCATTGTCGCGTTTATTCAAAGCGCCAGCTTCAATGCGAGTTTTACTTTCATTTGTATTTATTTATATGCATAATTCAAGATTGTGCCCGGCAATTTTAGCAGTACCTGCACATACAAAATACTCTGAAAAGGGGCATGTCAGCTATCACTAGGCTTTAGGTTTAGCTGTTCCCAAAATGTTATTTCTTCAAGCAGTTTATGCTTTTCCTGCGTTACCAAGCAAGCTTCGTGATAGGTTTTAAATTAAAGGGCATTCGATCGACCGTATCCCACACCTTCCTTTTGCTTTTCACACTTTCGGCCGTAAATTTGATATACCATATACGAGTATGCGTCTACTTTTCCACCAGAGAGAACCAGCGAAGCGTGGACAATTTGGAAGGTTAATTTCATTAGGGCACTATCGTTTTCAAAGACCAACCGCTGCAAATAGACAAGAGTAGCTGCCTTTCCATTGCCAAATCACGAGCGTAGCAGAACCCGATCCCAATGGCAAACTAACTGCATATTGCTAATTTGATTTGATCGAGAACAACTATTTTTCTGTGGATGGGACATGTGATACGGGCTTTATGACTCAGTATACCCTAGACGAAGCTCAACGTTCAGTTGGTCATTGAGGCATTCAGTCAGCGGCTGATTCTCTCGGGTATTGCATTTCATTCACAATGTAATCATCCTCCAAGCACAAATTTTAATGACCCAGTGACGCAATTGATAAGACGCCTCGGTTCCATAGCGTTTATTTGTCAATCTCAAAACGCTTGAGGCACATATCCACGGCAAATTCAGAGGGGTTTACTACAATACATAACATCCAGTATCTCCATGAGCTCCAGATAAAAAGCGTTTGTCAATAATTGACAGCTAGGTAAATAGTGTTTACAGATATGTTTACCAATGTGTGTATTTTGTTATCATCAAAAGGTAGCAATGTTAAAATAAAAGTCAAACATAGGTGTTCGCCCGATGAGGGCTAAATAAATGCAATTTCGTGACAATTTTAGCGAAAACCACTGGAAACACAATCGCAGTGGAGGTATTTTTATGGCTATCAGCACTTTCGCCTCTTGGCGATAAAAATATCATCCGTTCTGCACTTGGCGTAGCGATAAGAAATCCCTCTCATATCTATCCGCGAATTTTATATTTTTTCGCAATTTAAATTCGAGGCCAGCGATATAAGTTGGCAAGGTGGTGAATCATTTATTTAATCAGCTCGAATGATTTTCATCAGATTAGTCATTAACTAAATTTTTGGTAAAAAGTCATTATTCACAGGAATGCTACTCCCAACTTGTTTTGTCAGTAATTGCTGACAAAAACATCGTTTGTTTGTTTAAGCAAACATTCCTAAAAAAGATAAGGCGTCCAATTTGGAAAGAAAACGTTGGGGAAAATAAGCATATTATAAGCAAACATAGTAAATTAATTTAACGAGCCCCACCTCTTCCTGTTGGCGAATTTTTGTGGCTTTTCAATTGATTGAAATTGGTACAGTGAAAGCTGGCGAGTGAAATTCGGTTCTCACTGTTTGACGATCTGCAAGCCTGCATTTTTGGTTCCCACTGTAGGGGCTTATATGTAGATCACTTTAGTTCGGCTATGTTTCCTTCAAAATTGTTTTTTATGCTGTCAATTGAATTAGCGAAAAACTTTTGTGGAGTTTGTGTGCCTGAGCCGCAAAGACAACGCAGCTGCTGGCCCAAGTCATGGATAGTAGAATTCCATGGATCGCCGCAACTCGTATCAACAAATGTTTGCGCTAAAAAACCTACCCAAAAATAACAATAATAAAGCTCTTGGGGCGGTCGCAATAAAATGCAAAAAAATGGTATACATGTATGTATAAATAAAAGAGAGAAATAAGCAAATAAAAATAAAAAAGAATTAAGCGTACAAGGCAGCGGGAGGAACAGACCCCATACGTGCCCGGTAGAGTAAAGATAAAGTCGCTCACTGTTTACTCCCATGACATCATCAACATCATCTGGTTTCGGGTATTATTGAGTTTACTTAAATTCTTGCCCGGGGCTTTAGAGTTTTCGTTGGTTGAGAAAACTTTACAGCCGGCAGCAGCAGCAGCAGAAGCAGCAGCAGCTCTAATAGCTCGCTATCAAGTCAGGCTCAATTTGTCACAGGCAATTGATTGTTATTGATGACGCCATCATCGCCCAAAACATCATTAAAATATATGAAGAGCTCCGATGATTTTTCCAAGGGATGACTCAAGTGGCAAATAACAACAATGTGTATGAATATTATATTTAATGGGATCTTCTGATCATCCATTTGACCCATTTCCCCATTTGCTGCTTGCTTGTTAATTATTTGTTTCAATATTCACCAAAAGAGCGTTGATTGTAATAGCTTCCTTGATTTAATTGAAAAAACAGTGGCATTGTAAAGCAGATTTAAAAGCTAAAATAAGGGAAACGAACATCTGTATCTAGCCTGGTAAAAACTTAGGAATTTAATTAGGCACAAACGAGTTGTAGTTAAGCGCCATGCAAATTCCAAATTAGCCAAGAAAGCTGTTTGTTCGTGCCAACAAGCTTCCGTTTACCAGGTTAACATATTTCGACCATTAGGCATGCACGCCCTGGGGTGTATCTTCAGCTATTTGCCATGGAGAGACAAGCTCGGATGGGTGAATCAGCCAGAGAATTGAAAGTATTCAGAGAGCCCACATATCACTGAATTCCGCTGAAATTCAGCTGAATCGATCGACACCTGCATGGATCACCTCTCACGTACTCATCGATGTGTTGTCATAAATCACTTGCATTGGCCCAACATGACGCCATCGATCCGGACACGTCACCGATGAGCTACAGCTAAAACCTCTGTTATCCGGTGATCCGGTCACTGAAAATAGAAATGATGGGAACCAAAGCTCTAAAAGGCACTTCGCCGTCATACTTCGAAAGTAATTGTGATAAGATTAAGTTGTTATGAGCCGCGCTATAACTTTTCACGGACCGGCATGGTGCGCCACTTACTCGAGAATCTCTGGACTGTCAGTCAATTATTCAAATTAGCAAAAGCCTGGACGTTGGAGAGATCGAAAGAAGAGACCCGTCTCAATTAACCCCAAACAAGTGAAAAATTACACAAAACCCGCCAGCACACATATCATTTTGTGGCTCTTGTGACACCCCAACACAAATGTGGGGCAAGAAAACAAAGCTCTGGCTCAGGTTCAGGCAACCCACGTCAGAAAATGCGCCCAAAATGGTCTTTTGAGCGGCTTAAAAATTCAGTCCGACAGGCTGCAACTTTCTAAGTAGTGTTGGTGGTGGTTTTTAGGAGCCGCACCGGAAAAAATGTAACCTGAGGGTTATATTTTCCGCAGTTCGTAGGCAAAGGAATTCCAGATCTTGTAATAAATACGATTTTACTGGTCTAAATGCCTTGACAATATTTATGGAGCTCTAGTGATCTTATTTTTTTGTGTGCTGCAGTTATGGGAACAATGTTGCAGCTAAGCCATGCCCTGACTGACTGGCTTTAATTTAATTAGCCACGCAACAGTTAGACAGAGTCTTCATCGTCTGGATGATTGGCCTTAGACCGAACGGAAACTGGTTTTTCCGTTTCGGAAAATCTTGGCAGACGTTTGCGCTGTATCGTATTGCTTTTCCGACTCCAGGCCGGGGCTTTGGTATGCGCGTGCCGCTCAAAGAACGTGTCTGGCGACTGTGAAACTGTGACCCAGACCCAAGCCGGTTGACTGTGACTGAGGCCGGTACTGGGAGCGCGACGGTACCGGGCCTCTGGCCTCGGAATCCGAGATGCCGGAGCTGCCGAGCTGCTGGCTCAGCATTCTTGCTTACAACTCCTCCCTGCCGCTCTGCCAGCAGCCCCCTGTGTTTATCTGAATGTTAAATACTTCGCTGCTGTTGCACTTAACATCATAATAACTCTTGCCGCTCGAAGAGGCGAGAATCGCAGCAAATGTGCAGCACATAAATCATGTCAAGTCATCATTTGGCATGGCCAAACGATCGCACGATGGCTTCTGTGTAACAGGTCGCCGCTCTGATTTCGGGTGGAAATATCCGATGCCAGGGAGTAGGTGACAGCAAAATTATGATAGATTATATCCGAGAGATCGGAGAGGCTGCCGCCCAATTAGTATTTCAAGAATTAAACGTTAAATGTTTCCACTTATCTCGTTAGGATGTGCTCGGATAAGAACTTGACATTCCAGTGAAGGTTGATAAACTTCAGTTTGGTTTGTTTGGTTTGGCATTATTAAATTCTTAGGAATTCAAAGAATCTTTTCCTCGAATGATAACAGAATTTAAGCTATAGTAATGGCTGAAACTTGAAGAATTTTAAGCGCTAAATTTGAGTCTATACTATTTTTGAGTCAATTAAGATTCTAATCCCAGAAACAGATATGCCAGGAAATTGATTCCCTTACATGTTTTCCCAGAAACCAGAATCCCATTGGCTTTAATTGTGCAGTCGTAGAGAATCCCAATACCTTTGTTTGCACTTGAATGATAAATTAGATCTCTCACTTCCGTGTCTGCAGTTCAAAGAAGCTTCTTGGACCCCCAGCGATCTTCAGATCTCTGCGCTGATGTTTAAGTCAGCCAGAGCTGGTTAATATGCATTACATATTCCCTATCGCAGTTATGGCATCTCTGTGCCGGGTCCCTGATTCCCATTCCCGCTCCATTCATGCAGACATTAGCATATTTCTTTATAATTTACAGCACATTTTCTTGTTCGCGCTGTTGTGCCAAAAGCAAACTTCGGGGTTGACAACCAGTTTTCAAGTTGGAGTTGCGGCCACGACGGTTACCCAGGCTCGCAGATTGGCATGCCGACGTCTGCTGCCTAATTAGCCAAATCATTTCTGGCTATTTATTTATCCATCTTCATTTTTTTCCTATGCCGTTTTAATTGCCGATGCTGATGCTGATGCTGCTGCTTTCTTTTGCCTTGCAAGTGATTCGAGTTGTTGCAGCGTTGTTTTCAAAAATAAATGTGTCAAAACAGGCTGGGCGCTCACAGATTGGCAGCTAATTCATTTGTCAAGGCATCTCGTGCTTAAGCTTAAAAGTATTGAGGTATTTTAAACGGCCCAAACGAAGAGGTGGCTGACGTATTGATGGCTTTTAGGGGAGGCCAAGTGACCAACAAAGACAGGCCACTTAGCCAGCAAGTCAGCCAGCCCGGCCGGTTGCTGGTCGGTTTGCTGCCTCATTTCGCCCCAAGTAAACAAAGCCAAATTGCAAATTTAGCAAAAAGTGGTTATTGCTGTAGCGGGTGTCCAGAAAGTTGGCTCTATCAGCGATCGTTTAACGGCTCGTTGGGCAACAGTCCGCAAAGCCAAGCGAAACTTTGCCAGAGGCCAACGACTAGGAAATGTAGAACATTTAGTACGTCAGTTTATCGTCCCGCCTGTCGTCACTTGGCCTATTTGGTTACAATCGCTGGCCAAGACATTGCTTGGTTTTCCCGGTGGCTACTTTTAGTGGAGGTGGATATGCAGGCAGAATTCCATACATGTCACGGTTGAATGCGTGCCAAATGCATTAGGGAGGCGTCACACACTCGGGTATGGCCAATAATCGGTGATAAGTAATCAGAACCAACTCCACCACGCCTTTCACTTTGGGGTGCGTTACGCCATCAAAGATCCCATTATCACCGACCAAAAGTCCGATCCGAAGTTCAATAAACCCACACAAAGGCCCGAGACCGTCGTCTGACTATCTCGAAGTGGTTTAACATAATAAAAGAAGTCCGAGACGAAGGCTTGTGGCCAAGTTTAAGGTCGAGCCGAGCAGAAACAATAATAAAACCGGCAAGACGACTTGATTGCGTGCATAATCAGCCCTGAACTTGACCAGGAGGCGGCAAAGTGGTTGTAACAGTTAGCGGACATCTTTTGCGCATAATTGGCAGCTTGTCGAATGGCAACAGGTTTCCAGCCGAGGTACAGCAGCTTGCAACATCATCAAAGTGTTGCCAGTGACAGATGAGGCCTGCAGCAATTGCAGTTTCAGTGGCAGTTCCACTTGGAGAAAATGTTTAAATCCCAAGTTGATGCACTTCCCCTAAAAACACTGGTTATTTGGTTTTAGATACATTTTCTTTCTCTGCACAAGATCTAAAGGCAATTAATAGATACATTAAGTACATGGACTGGTAACGGTCTGCATTCTGGTTGTTCCGCAAAGTAACGTAAACGATCATCTTTATCTTTCTTGCCCCGCAGACTCCTCGGACATTGTGGACTGTAAGCTGAAGCTGATACTGGGCCTGATATGGACACTAATCCTGCACTACTCGATATCCATGCCCATGTGGGATGGCGAGGACGACAAGCAGCTCAACGGATCGGGCCACACGCCCAAGCAGCGGTAAGCGACGCCAACGTGCAATCAATACCTATTTGTAGCACACTCTAAATCATTCTCCCCTTTTTGCCGGCAGCCTGTTGAATTGGATACACGCCAAGATTCCCGACTTGCCCATCAATAACTTCACCAACGACTGGACCACTGGCAAGGCGGTTGGCGCCCTGGTCGATGCCTGTGCGCCGGGTCTCTGCCCCGATTGGGAGCTCTGGGATCCCAAGGATGCCGTTCAGAATGCCTCCGAGGCTATGGGCCTGGCCGATGACTGGCTCAATGTGCGCCAGCTGATCAAGCCCGAGGAGCTGGTGAATCCCAATGTGGACGAGCAGTCCATGATGACGTATCTGTCGCAGTACCCCAACTCCAAGCTCAAGACCGGAGCTCCGCTGAGGCCCAAGACGAATCCCAACAGGTAAGCGTGTGGCCTTGTTTGGTAGAACTTTGGTAACTTGAAAAGCATTCTCTATGTTTGGGAGTTTCAAAAACGTTCAGGATTACAAATAATTCCACGTTATTCATCAGTTAGTTATTTGAAACTATGAAATTCTTTGTAAATTCACACCCCATGCTCAAGTTAGTGAAGTTATATATCAAATTTTGTATATCTTGTCTTCCAAATCCAAGAATTACTTATAAATCTTATTCTGTCCTTTCCGCTAATGCATTTCTCTGGTTCTAATCAAGACTATCTCTTCATTCTTTTCTTTTTATATTTCTCTCTATATCTTTTTCTTATCGGTGTTATTGATATTTGAGCAACGTTTTAATGTTCTTGTTTCCCTTTCCGCTCCGTATTCACAATGTGTATATATATTACCAACCCATATACATATTTGTATTTTTATTAAACGCCTCAAAATGCAAAACTCAGCATTCCTCCGCCGCGGTAAGTTTCGGCATGCCTCCTCACTTCTCGTTCTACGTTCCTCGTTTTTTTTTCGTTCCGTTCTGCTCGGCTCTGATCTGTTTTGCCGGCCAACTCCAACTTGTTGGCCTACGTTGATTCTCGCTTGTTTTTCGGTTTTTAATTTATCGACTCTTATTTTTCCATTTGGCTACTATTCAATGGTATCTGTGTGCCTGCGCGCGCTTTCGATGATTTAAATGTTCCGCCAGTTTTCGGTTACTTTTGTTGGCCGCCGGCCGGCCGGCTCTCCGCTTCTTTTCGTGCTAGCCCTGAGCGCGAGATGCGTATCTAAGTATCTAATGGATACTTCAACGCCGGCTGACGGACAGGCTGCCTGCTGCTGCTTTCCTGTTTGTTCGGTTCCTACTTCTGGCTGGCGGCTTTTTATTGCTGGCTACAATTAGCGCTCACTAAACGCATTCATCTTGGCCGACGCTGATTTAATTTGCTGCTTTGTTGGGCTTCCAGCTTGAGCAGGCTTGTGGTCGTCGCCTGGGTCGTACACCGAGTACAAATTTGGGTTTATCAAACATAGCGCAAGGGACTCAAATGGGGAAGATTAATCACCTTTCGCTGATTACGTTTTTGTTTCTATATGATATATCAAATATTTGTATCAAAATCAGCAAAGGGAATCCAACACTATCTCAAGTGGTCTGATAATGTTGTGGGTTGCTTGACCAGTATATTGTTGTTTGATTAATTACCCTTAGCTTATCGAAAATAGGGTTTTTGACCTGAAAAAATATTGAACAAGCCCGAGTGCGTAAAGTAAAAGTTATCATATCGCAATGGTAGCACTCCAACGTAATATCTGATTCATAGAAATAGCTCTACTTCTAGATTTCTTTGTTGAAATCTATGAAAATGTTATCTAATATACATGGTCTTTTCGTTCCCTAACTCAAAAATGCCCAAAAGTATACTACAATAAAATGTAATTCTGTGTTAGTGCAAAATATAACCGCTTGTGGCAGGCAGCGCGCCAAATACAAAATAATATCTGAGATATTTTATTTCTTTCTCTGTGTAAATAATAATATGCATCTGGCATAAAGTTGAGTAGACTGTAACATTATAAAGCCTGGGCTAGCACCCTAAAAGCAAAGCTAAAAGTAGAGCTGCTCTTTGGTGCATGCAATCAAGTTCGACTTGAATGAATGATGTTTCTTTGTATCCAAATTGGCATTTTAAAGCTCTCACATCAGTTTGAATCGATTTTAAAATGAATATTCTGTGTTTTATTGTCACAGGGTGCGTGCCTATGGTCCTGGTATCGAGCCCATTGGTCCCGTAGTCGGTGCCCCAGCCAATTTCACCGTTGAAACCTTCTCCGCGGGCAAAGGTGAGTTTGTTGTCCCTACGTCCCTTTGAAACACATCTAACAAATTTTATGGACTAGGCGCTGTGGATGTGGAGATCCTAGGCCCCAACGGAGAGATCGAGAAAGCCGATGTGCGCTTCAACAACGACAAGAACCTCACCTACACGGTCTCGTACATACCCAAAGCCGAGGGTCCACACCAGGTGGGCGTGAAGTTCTCCGGCCGCGACATCCCCAAATCGCCGTTCCCCGTGAAGGTCGAGGGCCATGCTGGCGATGCCTCCAAGGTGAAGGTGACTGGTCCGGGCATCCAGCCCAGTGGCGTCACCATCAAGAAGCCCACGTTCTTTGACATCCTCACCAAGGACGCGGGTCGTGGTGTGCCCGAGGTAATCATCATTGACCCGGCAAACCACAAGACATCCGTGGCGGCCAAGGTGCGTCAGCTGGAGAACGACACGTGGCGTTGCGAGTATGTTACGGCCCTGCAGGGGCTGCACTCGGTGAATGTGTTCTATGCCGGCACACCCATTCCGAACAGTCCATTCCCGGTGAAGGTGGCCCCGCTGTCGGATGCCCGCAAGGTGCGCGCCTCCGGCCGCGGTCTGCAGGCCACCGGTGTCCGAGTCGGCGACGATGCGGACTTCAAGATCTACACCGAGGGAGCCGGCGAGGGTACGCCCGAGGTGCGCGTCATTGGGCCCGGCGGCATGAACCAGAATGTGATGCTGTCGAAGGTGGACGGGAACACGTATGAGTGCCACTACTATCCCACCAAGGAGGGCCGCTACGTGATCATGGTCACGTTTGCCGGGCAGGAGGTGCCCAAGTGCCCGTTCGAGGTGAAAGTGGGTCCCAAGAAGGAGTCCTCGATTGTGGCCTACGGCCCGGGACTGAGCAGCGGTGTCATTGGCTATCCGGCTGCCTTTGTGGTGGAGACCAATGGGGAGACAGGCGCCCTCGGGTTTACCGTGGCCGGTCCCTCGCAGGCCGAGATCGAGTGCCACGACAACGGCGACGGCTCCGCACTGGTCAAGTACCATCCGACCGCCGTGGGTGAGTATGCCGTGCACATTCTGTGCGACAACGAGGACATCCCCAAGTCGCCCTTTATTGCCCAAATCCTGCCCCGCACCGACTTCCATCCGGAGCGCGTAAAGGCCAGTGGTCCGGGACTGGAGAAGAATGGCGTGACCATCAATCAGCCGACCAGCTTTAGCGTAGACACCAGCGAGGCGGGTAACGCTCCCCTGGACGTGGTCGTGCAGGACGTATTCGGCACCAAGCTTCCGGTGGAACTGAAGAACAACCCGGATGGCACCAAGAAGGTCACCTATACACCCACCTCTGGAGTTCCTCACACCGTGGAGGGTAAGTTCTCCCCAATCTCTTGATAGAATTCATGTAACCATATGTCTTGTATAGTTAACTATGGTGGCGTCTCCACTCCCAACTCCCCGCATCGCGTCTACGTCGGTGTGCCTGTGGATGCGGCCAAGGTTCAGGCCTTTGGCCCCTGGTTGCAGCCGGGAGTGCGTCCCAATGTGGCCACCCACTTCAATGTGGATGCCCGTGAGGCCGGCGACGCAGAGCTCAAGGTGAAGATCATCCACGAGGAGACAAAGATTGAGGTGCCCTGCCGCATTATCGACAACGAGGATAGCACCTATTCCGTGGAGGTAATCCCGCCCACCAAGGGTGCCTACACCACAACCATGACCTACGGCGGCCAGAGGGTTCCCCTGGGACAAAAGGTCGTCGTGGAGCAGACGGTGGACGTGTCCAAGATCAAGGTGGACGGACTTGAGCCAAGTAAGTATCCGTAGATTTAGCAGGCAGGCCCTACATTTTCTGTGATCACATTGAGTGCGTCCTGGTCTAAGTCCAAGTCAATCTTTCGTTCATCCTAAAATAAAAAAAAACAAAAAGCCGCGCCCCTGAATAGTTTGCAGCAGTTCCGGATCATCACCCACGGCCTGCCCAAGGCAGATCTGGCCGTCACGATCACCAGTCCGTCGGGGAACCGTGTCAAGGCGCACATCATACCCACGGCGGAGGGTTTCCTGGTCAACTTCACGCCCACCCAACTGGGCGAGTACCTGTTGAGCATCTGCTTCGGCGGCACCCCAATCACTCCGCGTCCCTTCCGCCTGCAGTGCCTCACCGGAAGCGATTCCAACAAAGTGCAGGCCTTCGGGCCCGGTTTGGAGCGGGGTATTGTGGGGCAGCCGGCGGAGTTCATGATCGACACACGAGGCGCCGGGCAGGGTGGGCTGGGCGTGACCGTGGAAGGTCCCTGTGAGGCGGCCATCAACTGCCGGGACAACGGAGATGGGACATGCAATGTGGCCTATCTGCCCACCGAGGCGGGCGACTACACCGTCAACATAACCTTCAATGAGCGCCACATCAACGGCTCGCCATTCCAGCCGCTGATTGTCCCGGTTCCAAATCTAAAGAACACACGGGTCAGCGGCATCGGCATCCAGCCGCATGGTAGGCTATATAAGGAGTTCCCCGTTGCCACTACCAGTTGCCAATAGCCAATTGCCAGTTCCGAGTGTTGCAGCTCTAATCCTCCGCGCTCTACTCACCACCTGACCAAGGTTGCTTGCTGCAATCGCCCTCAGTTTCCTTCTGTTGTCTTGTGTTTGATTTCGACTAAAATAATATTGATCGACTAATCCTTTGTTGTGGGAGGTTGCGAGCCCGCAAAGTTGCCACGCCACCTTCCCATCTCTCTTCTAATTGCATCATTGATTTGTTCCGTTGTGCCTTAATGTTTTCGTCTCCTCCAAGCGTTCCTCGTGCTAATAGTTTGTTATTTTTACCAGGTGTGATCATGAATGCGGCTACCGACTTTATGGTCGACATGAGCAAGGTGGGCAGCAACATTGATTCCGGAAAGCTGTCCTGCGCCATCTTCGATCCCATGGGCCATGTGCTGCCCAGCAAGATTGTGCAGGGTCCCACGGACGACATCTTCAGGATTATGTACACACCTTTTGAGGCTGGTCGCCACACCATCGAGCTGATGTACGACAACATCCCGGTGCCGGGATCGCCGTTTGTGGTGAATGTCAAGAGCGGCTGTGATCCGTCGCGCTGCAAGGCCTACGGTCCTGGCTTGGAGACGGGTCTGACCAACCAGAAGAACAAGTTCACAGTGGAGACCAAGGGCGCTGGCAACGGCGGCCTCTCCCTGGCAATCGAAGGTCCCTCCGAGGCGAAGATGACCTGCACGGACAATCGGGACGGCAGCTGCGATGTCGACTACTTGGCCACAGATCCAGGGGAGTACGATATCACCATCCGCTTTGCGGACAAGCACATACCCGGCTCGCCGTTCCGCGTGCTCGTGGAGGAGACCGTGGACCCCAGCAAGGTTAAGGTCTACGGACCGGGCATCGAACACGGCCAAGTGCGCGAGAGTGTGCCGACCTTCTTCAACGTCGATGTGGGCGAGGCAGGTCCCGGCCGCATTGCCGTCAAGCTGACCAACTCGGAGGGCATCCCCGTCGACAACCTGCGGGTGGAGGACAAGGGCAACAGCATTTACGCAGTACACTATGTGCCGCCCAAGGCTGGATCCGTGCTGACCTGTCAGGTTAAGTTCTCCGAGGTCGAAGTGCCATGCAGGTGAGTTTCAACAAGGATTTACTTGAGGGGAATCCCCTTAATTCCCTCCTGCTCCATAGTCCCTTTGTGATGACTGTCTTCCCGAAATCGGAAGCCACCAAAGTCAAAGTAAAGGGCGTCAACGAGAAGAAGAAGACACCCGCATCCCTGCCCGCCGAGTTCGAGATTGACACGAAGCAGGCCGGCCAGGCGGACATCAATGTGGCCATCAAGAATCCCAAGGGCAAGCCGATGCAGCCGCGCCTTGAGGAGGTGGCCAGCGGCACGTACGTGGTGTCCTTTGTGCCCGACGAGTGCGGAACGTACCAGTGCAGCATCAAGTACGGCGACAAGGAGATCGAGGGCTCGCCCTTCAAACTCGAAGCATTCCCCACCGGCGAGGCCAAGAAGTGCAAGCTGGTGGAGCAGGCGCCCAAGATCCAGCCCTCGGGCAGTCAGTCGCACCTGAAGGTGGATGCCCGTGAGGCGGGCGATGGAGCCGTGACCTGCAAGATAACCAACAAGGAGGGCAAGTAAGGACAACAGAGTTGAATTTGTCTAACAATTTCCTACAAAATATTGTGTGTTTTTACGATATTCCTTAGCGAGATTGTGGACATTGATGTGATCGAAAAGGATGGCTTCTTCGACATTTTGTACGCCCTGAACGACCCCGGCGACTACGACATCAATGTGAAGTTCGGTGGCAAGGATATACCGAACGGCAGCTTCTCCATCAAGGTAGCCTGAACCACATTTTCAATACGAATCTCTCGATTTAATCAAAAACAGACACAGCCAAATCTAGTCTAGTCCGAAAATGGGAATTGTTGAAAAATTAGCAATTATTTCTAGTCTAAAGTTTTACCTTAAACGTTTCTCTAGTCACCTAAGAATGACTGTTGCGATATTATACAGCTCAGTCGCATATACATACATCTATATCCTAGTCAAGTCCATGGTCATTGTATTGTGTTTGTGTTTTGTGCGTACCCACGGAATTCGTTTTAAAATTTTATGTAAATTCCTAATCGGAAAAGAAATTCTTAACCCCAAAGAAATGAAAACACGCAAACAAGAGAGCGAGTGAGTGCTCAGCCAGAAGAATTCAAAAGAATACGATTTAAGTGCAACATTGTAAAACACGTTTACAACAAAAATAAAACAAACAAAAAAAATTATCAAAACAAAGAAACAATTTTTGGTCGCCCCGCCAAACAGCTCAAAAATCTTACGAAATTTGTAAAAATTAATTGCATGAAGATTGTTTCGTTCCCGAAATTATTTCTGCTTTGCCACATTGCAATTGCGCTTTGTTTTACATTATGCATTTAATGAACAAATTATTATTCTTAATGCTTCTTTTGTCTGTAAGCTCGCGCCAGCTCTGTAAGTTGTTTGTGTGTGTTTTTTGTATTTGATTGAAAACTGATCCGAACGCACTTAACACAACACTCAAAAATGACGCGAAATGACCACCCATCGGGGGCCAGAACTAGTTGCACTTACTTAAAGCTTAAGCACAAATTCACACCAAGAGTACGGTTATTAATCTCCGAATAATTGCTAATTTAACAACAATTTTCCTCTAACCCCTGTAGACAGCCGTTTGTACTTTGCACTTGCCTGAGCAGCGAATCTCTTTCAGCGGTGTCGGCAGGGAGGGGGCGTCGTACTGTAAGTACAATTCACGTGCCACTTATGTTGACAACCAGAGAAATGAAGTGCAATTAATAGTCGCCAGGAATCATGGGACCTGACAGCCACAAGAACAATGCGCATCATACTACGAGTATGCGATCGCCCGGATTCGTACTATATGCGCCGATTCGGGCATAGTGCCCAAAAATGAAATACTCGTACTTTTTCCTGCAGCTGCGTGCCCCGGACGATTCGTGAACCCAAGATTAATTGAGTTGTCTGTTGTTTTCGCACAAAATTTATGTTAAACAGATTTGCACAATTAGCCGGCTGAAAAATTAATTTTATCCACATTTTTCAATTTGTTAAGGGAAACTTTGTTTGCATTTGCGTCGATTCCTCGATACAAGCAACTTCACCATGGAAATGCCTACGTGATATGTCACACATATGGTCGGCTGAGTATGTGTTATAAAAGTGGGCATAAAATCTAATTTGGGCCCCATATTTTGAAACATTTTGTATTGTAAGCGAATGAAAATTTCGTTGTTTTGGGAACTCTTTTGATTCGTTTTTGTAATTTGAATGTTTCTGTGCTTCGCGTGAAACCAAATGAACACGTTCTGGTCAAAACAAATTAAATTGTTCTATTAAGCTACACAACTACAAACTATAAATACAATTTGTAGTGCGACAACAGCAACTTTTCCTGAGCACCTAACATATATTGAATTTCGCAACATTTGAAACGATACTCGTGGTCCTCAAATCAATTTTAATATCAAATGTGCGACAATACCTTCCTTACAAACCCTTTTGGCATTAAATTAGGTTTTGAAGGACTTCCTTTGATCCAAAAATCCCTCGATCACTCGATTAAACTACGCCACTGCTTTGGTATCTAAATGATTGGTGGGAGGGGCGGCGATGACATCCCACGCTGATTCAGCATGTTCCACTCGCCGTTGTTGTTTTAGTTTCTGTTGGATGCTTTCGGCAGGTTGCAACAACATCAAGTATACGCCGCATGGCACGGCGGCGACTGCATATGAAAATGCACTCGTGTAGCCAGCGAGCAGGGGCGCACAAAATTCGCAAGTAATTAAAATAGGAAAACGAAATTATGCATAATGAAAGTGGCGCAAAGTGTGCTGTGCTGATTTCTGCTGCCAACGCCAGCGTGGAAGCCCCATAAAGAGTGGCGAGACATTAGTGGCAGCAGCTAGCCCAACTAGTTGGCCACCATCCGCCGTTGGCCACCATCTTAGTCATAGACTGTCCTGTAGTCGTCGTTGACGTGATCGAGTCGCAGCAGCTAACTGGAGGCTGAGAATTCGGTGCGAATCGCTTTCAAATATAACTCGTATAAGAAAATATCACACATCTGAACGTGTATGGATCCGAACAACTGTCGGCCGCTGGCGATTCGATTTTCCTTGCTGGTCTATTGATTGGCCGTGCATTGGCGTACTTCTTATTAATAGCTCAAATATTTTATAGCGATTTGTATCTTTGACTTTTTCGATTTGGCCACGGATACCAGCCAGCAGCCACCAAGCAGCAGCCACCAGCCAGCAGCCAGCGTTCCTATAAATTGTACCTATATAAATATATCGGCATAGGTATTTGGCTTCATTATAAGGAGCTTATGTAATAGCCGCTGCCATCGTGAAAATTCTTTTGCCCAATCTCGTGTCCGCATCAATCAATTTTACTTCCTCTACCGATCATTAGTTCTGTGATGGCGCATTGTGTTGCTTTCCATAGCTTAACACTTTTGCAGTTTTCCCCCACATCACTCAATACTTTGGGATTTTAATAATAAGCAGATCTCCTATATAAAGCTGCCACGAATGCGGTAGTTCTTCACAATATTCGGATCTGTTCACAAGTGCAAAGTAAATGGGCTCCAAGTGATTCCCGGGCATTGTGCTCATTCTCCAGAGTTCCAAATATAATAATGATGTATCGGCTGTTAACTTGAGCGTGTCTGTGTTTTATATTTCCGAAATTTTTCTCGGGATCGAAATGGGTTTCGGAATTCCTAATTTTCAATTTTATTTTTATTAACCCCAGGCTGTCGAAAGTATCGAACAATATTCGCACAGTGAATACATCGAGGAGCACACGACCAAGGTGGTGCAGCAAACAACGCAGGTGAGTGCGCTTGAAATTAAACAGCTTAGCTTGAAGTCAGTGAGATAAATGCATAATCTTCAAAATTGGGAGGTATTCCGTCAATAATTATTAGGTGTTTTTCAACAAAATTTCATAGTTTACGGTTCCGAAAACACGTAGGTAATAGCAAACCATTACGATGCCTTTTCAGAGCGAGCTTGTCAACGGAAAATCGGAGATCACGTATCGAAGTGTTGCCTTTGAGAAATTGCCACTACCCACAACAGGCGGTAACGTAACAGGTACGTGCAACTGCAGATTCACAAACCAAATAATATTCATAAGAACATATAGAAACAAGAAATAGAATAAGAATAATATAATAATACAATCAGGCAAGTTAATCATTTGCGACAGGCAGACAGCTATCCGTGCAAAGCCATGTATTTAATTAAATCCGAAAGTGCAGCATAGTTTAATCTAAAAATTATTTATGCGCCATTTAGGCGGGCAGTTCGTATCTCATATTCGCCAGAATCTAGTGCAGGAAAATGTAAAAATATCAAGGCTGAAGCGGTGCATAGGTGGGCTATTGTCAGGCCAAAGTGTTCGGGTGTCGTAAATCTCTGAAATGAATACAAAAATACTCAACTTAATACACATGTTTTCGGTTGAATACGTCGGTTTTGAGCGGATTGCGTTGCGGCGCATTTCGGTGAGACACCGTGGACAAGTGGCAACGCACCCAGGTCCCAGACCGGGACGAATCGGGGATCGCGACGGGATCGGCAGCATATATATTGTATGTTCCCCTAGGCGACAGGCGGGTGACGGCTTATCAGGCTAAACGCTGACAGGCGACAACTTAATTAGACTGCCACTTGCCCGTTCTGGGAGGTCTCTAGTATATTGCCTGCATTTCGTCGTCATTTCTCATCGGTTTGATCTTGTCAGCTATATGGTGCGTGGGAATTTTCTTTTGTTAGCCATTCCAATACGTTCGTTGACTTGGCCACTTGAGAGCATTGTGTGGGAAAGTAATTGGGTATTAAATTAGTAGGTGATTCCTCTGTTAATTACCTAAAATTTATTTGGCCATGTTTGGGGACTGGCGAGCGATTTACGAGTTGCAAATCGTTGCACCGCAATTTAATGAACATTTTCCACATGATTAATGGGGTTTCCACTCTCGGCCGAAAAGTGCAATATGCACTTTACTCTCGCAGCGCAAATATCTGTTCGATTTTTCACGCTTCCATGCAATTTTCGGGCATTTTCCCGGCCGAAGAGCAGACACCACACACCATCATTAAGATCAGAAGGCGCGCCACGTTTCATTTGGTGGTGTTTTTTGGGGGTTTTTCGGGTTTTTCAATGGATTTCTTCGTTGCCACGCCCCGTTGAGGGCGGCGGGGGCGTTCGGTGTTCTCTGCCGCGCTCCATTTGCCATGAAGATGGTTTATTGTAAATGATTCGTTTCGGCCAAATGACATAGATTTGTTGCGCATTTGTTGCTTTGATATTTCATGGTCCGTCAAAGCGGCGCAAATCCTTCCAATTATCAGCCCAACTGCAAGGATACTCGAGGTTCACCTGGAGAACCCAGCATCCAAGTTTCCTTGGCCCCACGCAGCATAAATCACGCATTTATTTTTGTATTTTCGTGCACATTTTTTTTGATTAGTCAATAATCGCTGCCAAATGCCCATCTGAGACAGATGATCAACAACATTTTGATTGATTTTCGCCAATTGCTTGACAGTAGTGGCCGACCGACCGACCACTTTCAATGGCACACAAATTGATTTCCAATTGCCAAAATGCATTACATAAGTGCTGGGATAAAAGCGTGCGGCCCGGCGAATGGAATGCTTCCAACTTTTACGACTCTTGTAGAATCGATTAATACGACATAAAGCGGATATAGGAACGAGAAATGATTAACACATTTTCGGCATACCGACAAGGCTATATTTGTATTCTATGGGTTTTATTGCCGCGAATCGGTCGTTGCGTTTTTTTCCTTCACGCCAATAAAATAAAATATAGAATATTCGAATATTGTCTATGTGTTTGGTCTGCGTTTTATTTTTAAACGCTTCCCGCCGGTTTAATGGTAAAATATTAATAAATTCTATGTCGTCTGAGCTGCAATAAGTAATAAATTTGATTTCCCTGACGATCGTCAGCGTCCGCACACCTATCCAAGCATCCATACTAGTGTATCCATGAGATTGCCTCTCTTTTGACCCAAAGTCCCAGTTTGCACCTTTCGAGTTCGAAATCGCTTTCGAAATGGCAACTGTTAAGGCAAAAACCCATACCATCATTTCGGTGGGAAATTTATGTTAAATCGGGTGCGTACATATACTTATTGGTATATAAAACACACGAATAAACACTCGTCTGTGTCACACGTATGTATGTATATAGACACATCAAAATTCATAGATTCGAGCGCATAGCAAATATTTCCAATTTTCTATCTTTTTATCTTTTATATGTCGTTCATTGGTCCGTTCTCCTGCCTTATAGCCAGCACCCGGTCGGCCGGCCATATTTTCGAAGATCTGTGTGCTGTTGTATTGGTGCTAACGCTGCTGCTGCTGTTGCTGCTGCTGCTGCTGCTGCTGCGGCTTCTGTCGTGGCCCAAAAGCAGCGCAGCAGCAGCAGACGCATCTTGGTGGTAGGAACTGATGTGCTTTCATATTTTTTTGGCCTTAATTTCGATTTGGAACTGTCGATGTTCACTTGAAATCGGGACGTGGAGACGCGTGGACCTACAAAACGTCGCTGGCAATTAAGATACAATCCGTTCGCAAACCAAATGACACACAAATTAGGCGAATAATATTCAAGTGCATTGCAATCGAGTGTCAGTAATTTGGTTAAGGACTCCCCTCCCCTCCGTCGCACTCTCCGTCTGTCTTTTCTAGTGCAGGATATTCGGGCAACAGAGTTATCACTGAGCCAAAAACCCGCAAACATATTTGTAAAAATAAATTATATAACATAATTTTGGTGATTTTCCAACCTTTTTTCTGAATCCATTTGAGTTTCGCGGTTTTTGGTTTTCGACTCTGCAAGGATATGCCACGAAGAACCCAGTGAAATCATTGCCGTTCGATTTTGTTGCATATCCTTGCTGGTTGCCCTGCCCGAGAGTTGTGCCACCCGAAGAAGTTTTTCGTTGATAAATTAAATTGTTATAAATTTTAAGTGTCTTTATTTACAAAACCAAATCAAACCACGATCGCGTGATTGCCGCCGAATCGAATCGAATCGAACACAAAAAACAAATACAAACACAAACAAATAAAATTGAAACACTCGACAAACCAATTGCAAATCAAATTACGGGAAAATGCACTTCAGTTGGTTGACGGAAAAACCACCCACGCCACTAGCCACCTGGGCCGATCATTCATATTTCTTTCGACCGCAATACTATAAGGTGACCGTCTCCGAGCGCGATCACGTGGAAAAGACGAGCGTTTACTTCAATGAGACGATCATACCGGAGAACCAGGGACTAAATGGTTCAGACTTTCTGCCACTGAATTTCAAATCATCATTTTCAATTGTAACGCACCAAGGTAAACAAACTCCAATGGCATCGCCATCCATCAAACAGCGACAAATTCCTTGGGAATACATAGTTTCGATGGGCAAATCAAAAAGGAGGCATTCGCGCTGCCCCTTTGATTCGGATTTGACATTATGCCAAATCGAAATGACGTCCATAATGTCACATGCAGCCACCGAGAAATCCTGACTAGATCGCAAAGAATGTTTCATTTGTGTTAATGACAAAACTGACACCAAATTCATATTCAGATTCGCAGTCAGATTTTTAATTCTATTCGCTGAAGCGCCAGGCACTGGGCCCACACACACGGCTCCTCCTCCGTCCGTCCGTCTGTCCGTCCATCCGTCCGGCCGGGTGAAGAATTTTGAATTATTACCCAAAAGTCGCCCGAATCGGGTTCGGTCTTCCTTCGCCTCCTCGGGGCCTCCAAGGCCCCGCGGGGCATTTGTCTGCAAATTATTTTCTATGATTTATTATCAGAATATGCAACAAAGCGTAAAATTCGTTTGGCTTCTTTCTGCCTGCAATTTCTCAATGGTTGCCTCCTCTGGCCCATGATGATAGTTTACACTGCCCAACGGGGCTCCGGATCTCCAAATAAACAATTTTTCTCTCAAGGAAACTGTTTCTTTTAGTTTTGTGTATTTATTAATGTTCCTATGTAGTAGGCAGTCTTCTTAAAAAAACAGGAATCACTCTTTAAAAATAAAGACCCTTTATAAGTTAGAATTTTCGCTAGNCGCTAGTTTTAAAGTTCCGTGTGTCTATGACCTCATGACTATATCCTTTTATCTCCGAAGATCTGAATTTTTCTTCTCTTAAGCCTTCCTGTAGGCCGGTGGTTTCGGAACTGTTTAAAATTTGTTACAAAGCTTAGCAGCTGATACTAAATATTATGGAATCTATTAACTATAAGGAATGTATCCTGGTAGAAGAAAAGTAATATTGCTTTATCAATATATCAATTTCTATGCTTGTTTTATTATATATGAGACCAAAAACCACGAAGTTTATGACAACGCGGGACAGGAAACAATTTCT
Source organism: Drosophila ironensis (assembly GCA_021223825.1). Lineage (NCBI taxonomy): Eukaryota > Metazoa > Arthropoda > Insecta > Diptera > Drosophilidae > Drosophila > Drosophila ironensis. The sequence goes on along the minus strand of JAJJHQ010008452.1, from coordinate 5,979,187 downwards.
CTTTTCAACAAATATTTAACCAGAGCCGAAACAATATTTAAATGAAATAAACTTAATCTTCCTGCGTAGAGTACCAGTTTTGTGCAGGCTTGTGTATGAATTTTATGGCAAATAGAAAACTTTCGCTGATGTACCGGACCCCCGCCAGTGTCCCGTCGGCCCCCGCGAGGATCGCTGCCCAAAGCGGCCAGAGAGTCATTAAATCTTTCATTTGTATTGCCAGCGTCCATTAGATGCCAAAGATGCCTTCGTTGTCGTCGCTACCTCGGCCTCAGCCTCAGCCCCAGCCCCCCGAATCTGAATCTGAATCAGAATATGAATCCGATTCTGTTGCTGCCACTGCCACCGATTCTGCTTCGGCCGTTTTTCATGCTTCAATGGGCGGCGCTGGCAGGTGATCGCCGCGCTAGGGGACCCGGGGGGCGGGCCGAGGGGCGTGGCCGGGCGATGGACGACGGACAGCAGCAAATGTTCAAACATAAATAATCATATTTTCATTTCCACGAGGCGGGGCAGGGGGCGGAGGAGCGGACGGACTCACGCATAGTGAATATAGTTGTCTTGCCAACACTTTAATGCCTTCAATTTCCTATGAATTTTTTATTTTCCTCTCTGACTTCCATTAAAAAATGCACACACGCACTCGACACAATAATATTTTGTCGTTAATCTGCAAATTTTGAGTTGCTCTTTGAATTTTTTACATGTCATTAGGATCGGCCAAGGGAACAGCTGAAAAGGGATAAATATTTTTGCATTTGAACTGATGCATTTGGCTTTAATTGTTTTGCATTCGGCCGACATTGCTGCCGCTTGTCAGCCCATAAGTTGGCTATAAATTTTGCAATTCCTCACTTGGCAGCTTCCTCAAAGAGAACGACACGTTCGCATTCCCCACTGACAGCCATTGTCTTTTGTTTTCGGTTATTTTTTTTTAGGTGTTTAGTTTTGTTTAGCACATTGTGTCTTGTTTTAAACAGTGGACGGGCACGCGACACGCTCTCTGATTTATCTCTGTTTACCGTCATTGTATTTTTGTTTCGTTTTATTTTGTATTTTTTGCGTTTTTTGTGTATTTTGCCATCAGAAATTCTCATTAATTCGGATGGATCAAAGCTAAGCACACGAAGAATATTATTGCGATGAAAGTGAAAAGCTTAGCGGCCACTTTGAGCATATTTATGATATTTTGGGCATCGTATGCTTTGGAAATTAAATGTTTTTTAATAAAATCGAAATTTATGCCGAGTGATCATATGGAGTGTCAGCATATGACTTCTCTGTCTATAATTAACTGAAAATATACGCAACATAAATAACTAAACGATGAGTAGATCATAAATTTGATTTTCAACTCTAACCGCTTACGTATATAGTATATGTTAAGGTGTCCACATGATTCACTGTATTCTAATTAATTTTACCCACCGTTTCCAATAAATTAGTTAATTTTTTCCCGTCTCTCGGCATTCTTTATCCCAACAACAGCATTTCTGTTTTTAACTAATGATCCCCTCGCTGGTATATACGCGATAATGTTTTGACACACAAAAACCCCAAGGAATGTACATACACATATATGCATTTGAGTATATAACGTCTCTTCCCGAATTTAAAAATATCAAGAATTAAATATAAAATCAGACACGTGCACTTCGATCGTTCCAGCGCATAACATATAGCCAGATATCGGGGTAAAAATAGATTTTATGCATTTATGTGACATATACTTTGAGGTCGGGGCGGGTGAGAAAGGAAGGGAGACACGGTGTGTTCCTATATACGATTTTATGGGGAATATCTAAACATACACCCATGCCCGCTTGTGTGTGAGCTGGGAAACATAAAAAGCGTGTCCTATATTTGACCTCAACGCGGATCGGGACTGCTGCTGATGTTTTTATTTTTCTTGCATGAGATGGCGTGGGAAAGTATAAAAGCAATTGTAGGCGTTGGTTGAATTTTCTTTGGAAAGCCACAAGATTACCAGCCACTCAGTCGGTGCACAGCATTCGTCCAGTTGAGAAGTGAAGTGGACTCCGGGTCCCCAAGTGCCAAATACAAGCAAGGATATAGTGCTACTACATCCCGACACCCAACCGTCAACAACTCATTCGTACACACGTCAATTTGTGGGTGTGTCTCTCAAGCCGAGAAAAAGTATGCGGTGGAATATCATAAATAAATAAATTCGAATCGTTGGCAAATTCAAATTCGATTTTATCAGTTCGTTGGCGAGTGCGTGTGTGCGGTCATTAGTTATGATGAGATATCCTGTTTGGAAAACTTTCAAAATCTGTGGAATTCTTTCGATGTCAAAAAACATTTGGCCCAATTAATTTACTTTTCGGTGGAACATAGCAACAAAAACAGCAAATTGATATTTTTTGATCTGAAAAAACTGTGCAAAGGACAGAAATAGATTTGTGGAATAAAAAATGGCTCGCCAATTCGAACATAAAAATGAAATTATGATTTTTAGAAACTTGTGGTGCCCGCCCACGCAAATTATCTGAAAAATGCGATGGTGACATAATTCTGTGTATACAAAACACATCCATTAAATGGCATCCAAAGTAAAGTTCCCGATCGAACTAGTCCTCCTCCATGGGGTACTGTACTTTCCGGAAGGCAAAAGATCAAAAGATCATTTGAGAACATTTGAGAAGTGTATAATGTGGTCAGGCACAGGCCAGGCATGTGTTCCTATGTTGATTTGAATATTTAAAGATATAAATAAGTTAAATGGACTGAGAAAAGCGAAAAGTAGCACCTTTTAAGCATTTTCTAAGCGATTTTCTTCCGATTCACTCACTTTCAGCTGAAGTCAGAATGCCGAGCGGAAAGGTAGACAAACCCGTGATCCAGGACAACCGTGATGGTACCGTCTCCGTGAAGTACGATCCCCGCGAGGAGGGATCTCACGAGCTGGTGGTCAAATACAACGGAGAGCCCGTCCAAGGTTCGTGGCAGCCTGGATTGCTAGTTTCCAGTTTCCCTGGTATTTATTGTGATCATTTGCAGGATCCCCCTTCAAATTCCATGTGGATTCGATCACCTCCGGCTATGTGACTGCCTACGGTCCCGGTTTGACCCACGGTGTGACCGGCGAGCCCGCCAACTTCACCATCTCCACCAAGGGAGCCAGTGCCGGTGGACTGACCATGGCCGTTGAAGGACCCAGCAAGGCTGACGTAAGTTTCCCATTCATTTTTCCAACTTTATTACATTAAATTAACCCATGAAGCCTTGTATGCTCTAAAAGTCTAATAAAACTCAAGTAAAATGTATAATACCAAAACAAAATTATTGATTTACAGATCAACTACCATGACAACAAAGACGGCACCGTCTCCGTGCAATACCTTCCCACTGCCCCCGGCGAGTACCAGGTGTCTGTCCGCTTCGGCGACAAGCACATCAAGGGATCGCCCTACTTCGCCAAGATCACCGGCGAGGGTCGCAAGCGCAACCAGATCTCGGTCGGCTCCTGCTCCGAGGTGACCATGCCCGGCGACATCACCGACGACGATCTGCGCGCCCTGAACGCCTCTATCCAGGCGCCCAGCGGCCTGGAGGAGCCGTGCTTCCTCAAGCGCATGCCCACCGGCAACATTGGCATCTCCTTCACGCCCCGCGAGACCGGCGAGCACCTGGTGTCGGTGAAGCGCCTGGGCAAGCACATCAACAACTCCCCCTTCAAGGTGACCGTGTGCGAGCGCGAGGTCGGTGACGCCAAGAAGGTGAAGGTCAGCGGATCCGGTCTCAAGGAGGGCCAGACCCATGCCGACAACATCTTTGCCGTGGACACGCGCAACGCCGGTTTCGGCGGTCTCTCCGTCTCGATTGAGGGTCCCAGCAAGGCCGAGATCCAGTGCACGGACAAGGACGACGGCACCCTAAACATCTCGTACAAGCCCACCGAGCCGGGCTACTACATTGTGAACCTGAAGTTCGCCGATCACCACGTGGAGGGATCCCCCTTCACCGTGAAGGTCGCCGGCGAGGGCAGCAACCGCAAGCGCGAGAAGATCCAGCGCGAGCGCGACGCCGTTCCCATCACCGAGATCGGCAGCCAGTGCAAGCTGACCTTCAAGATGCCCGGCATCACCTCCTTCGACCTGGCCGCCTGCGTCACCTCGCCCAGCAACGTGACCGAGGATGCGGAGATCCAGGAGGTCGAGGACGGACTCTACTCGGTGCACTTTGTGCCCAAGGAACTGGGCGTGCACACCGTCTCCGTGCGCTACTCCGAGATGCACATACCCGGCTCGCCCTTCCAGTTCACCGTGGGACCGCTGCGCGACTCCGGCAGCCATTTGGTGAAGGCCGGAGGCTCCGGCCTGGAGCGCGGCGTTGTCGGCGAGGCCGCCGAGTTCAATGTGTGGACCCGCGAGGCCGGTGGCGGCTCCTTGGCCATCTCCGTGGAGGGTCCCAGCAAGGCGGACATTGAGTTCAAGGACCGCAAGGACGGCAGCTGCGACGTCTCGTACAAGGTGACCGAGCCGGGCGAGTACCGTGTGGGCCTGAAGTTCAACGACCGCCACATACCCGACTCGCCGTTCAAGGTGTACATCTCGCCGGACGCCGGCGATGCCCACAAGCTGGAGGTGCAGCAGTTCCCGCAGGGCAACATCCAGGCGGACGCCCCCTACCAGTTCATGGTGCGCAAGAACGGCGCCAAGGGCGAGCTGGACGCCAAGATCGTGGCCCCCTCGGGCACGGATGACGATTGCTTCATCCAGGTGATCGACAGCGAGATGTACTCGGTGCGCTTCTACCCGCGCGAGAACGGCATCCACGCCATCCATGTCAAGTTCAACGGCGTCCACATTCCGGACTCTCCGTTCAGAATCAAGGTCGGCAAGGATGTGGCCGACCCGGCCGCCGTCCATGCCACCGGCAACGGACTGGACGAGGTGAAGACCGGCCACAAGGCCGACTTCATCATCAACACCTGCAACGCGGGCGTGGGCACGCTGGCCGTTTCCATCGATGGACCCTCGAAGGTGGCCATGGACTGCACGGAGGTGGAGGAGGGCTACAAGGTGCGCTACACCCCCCTGCTTCCCGGCGAGCACTACATCACCGTGAAGTACAACAACATGCACATCGTGGGCTCGCCGTTCAAGGTGAACGCCACCGGCGACAAGCTGGCCGACGAGGGTGCCCAGGAGACGTCGACGGTGATTGTGGAGACGGTGCAGAAGGTGGCCAAGGGCGGCAAGAACACCGGCGTCCATCTGCCCACCTTCAAGTCGGATGCCAGCAAGGTGGTGTCCAAGGGCATGGGCCTGAAGAAGGCCTACATTGGCAAGCAGAACCAGTTCAGCATCTCGGCCACCGATGCGGGTAAGTTTTCCCATTTGCATTGTCGAAAGACACCACCTAACGCTCCCATTGCTTCTTCTGCTTGCAGGCAACAACATCCTGTACGTGGGCATGTACGGACCGAGGGGTCCCTGCGAGGAGTTCCACGTGAAGCACGCCGGCCACAACAACTACAACGTGCAGTACCTGGTGCGCGACCGCGGACAGTACGTGCTGCTAATCAAGTGGGGCGAGGAGCACATACCCGGCTCCCCATTCCAGATCGATGTGTAGAGGATTGGGAGGACAAGGAAGAGGAAAAGGAAGCTAGGAGGAGGAGGAGCAGAATACGAGGATATGTAGATATTTGCTTCGCATGTGTATGTGTGTGGGCGCGCATGTTCCAGGGTTAAAAGTCGTGTGTTTTTTATGTTTTCTCTCTCTATCTCTCATCTTAACACAAGCAAGCGCTCTTTTTTGTTGAACTTTTATTTTGATCTTTCCGATTCATCAGCGTATATTATGTAAGTTTTTTGTTATCTGTACATAAATGAAAGGAAGACGCGCCATTTTGCACTTCTTACATATTGAGAGCCCATGTTTTATTTTGTTTTCCGTGTGAATACAATAAAATGAACAAATATTCAAATATACGATATACAAATCTTGGAAAAATAACGTAAAGCAAATGAGAATTTAAAACACCCAAGAGGGCGCACAATTAATCGATTACAATGCGAATAAATCTCTTAAACAATTATTTAATACTTAAGCGAAACAATTAATGATGATTATAATGATTATGACGTATTATGTTTTTCTATTATCATTATCGACATGTAATTTACGTGAAATAAATCAAAACTGACAAAAATGTGTCACAGAAACATCCACTTAATTAAATTAATGGCGTGTGTTTCGTTGTTTTAAAATCCTAACGATAGGAATGTTGCGATACAGCAGCTACTTCTCCGGAACACTGTACACCAGGCCGTAGCGGTGAATGTTGTCGAAGACGTCGTCATCGCTGGCACTGCTGTCCAGCTCCGCGCTGGCCAGCTTCTGGGCATCCTTCTGGGACGCAGTGAGGGCGGCGGCCACCGCCGGACTGGGCTGGAAGTAGACCGCGTGGCGGCCGTCGAAGCTGCGGTTGCCCAGGTGATACTTCAGGTACTTGCGGGCCCAGTGCTCGCCTATGATCTGCCCGAGACCCTGCTCGGTCAGCGTATAATCCCCTGCCCCGGCGTCCAGCGAGGAGCTGTGCAGCAGGACGCCGCGCTGCGTCAGCTTAAGGGGCGGCGGCTTAGCCTCCGCGGTGGTGGAGCTCACGGCCGTGCAATCGGCATCGCCGTTCTTCCGCGTATCCTCGACCATGGGACTGATTTCTGGTCCCGTGGACGCCGCGTCCGTGTCATTGAGCTCGGTGCTGCTTACGGGGGCCAATCTTTTCGGCGCCTTCTTGCGCAGGGTGCGCTTGCAGGCGGTGTCGTTGATCAGGCCCGTGGAGTTGCAGGCCACGCTCTGGTTATGGAAAATTGTCTGACTTTGCTCGGCCGGCGAAAGCGTTTCCTGCACCCCAGCTTTTCGTTTTAGTTGATTATTAAAGTGGCACAGGGAAATGGCCACCTCCAGATCGTCATCTGAGAAGGGTGCGGGTTTTTCTTTGTTTTCCTGCGACTGCGAATCGGGGCTGATGTTGACGGGCTCCTTATCCTCGCTTATCTGCGCCAAAGTGGACTCGGTTTTCTTTGCCGCAGCCTTGGACTTGGTTGAACGCGGTTTCTTCGGATTTGTGTTTGCCGCCTCCACAACCTTTTTTTCTCGCCTTGTTCTGCCCCTCTTGACCGGCACCTTGGGCTCATCTTGCGGCTGGACTCTCTCTCTCTCAGGGATCTCTGAGTCCCCGGCCGGCGAAGTTTCTACCGACGCTGGGCGTTTCTTCGAATATTTGGGAACCTTGCTATTTGCCTTGGAAGTCTCTTCGCTGGCTGGCGAATCGCACTTGTCGGCCTTTGGCAAATCGTCGGTTTTTTTATAAGAAAACTCCATTGACGAATCGGAGTCTTCTTTGATGATGGGCAACATTTTAGACATCTTCGCTTTCGCCGGAGATTGTTTCGTTGACGCCTTAACAGCTCTTGAATGTTTCAAGTTTGTCCTCGTGCTGCCCTCGGAGCAATCGCTATCGGAAACGCATTTCTCTGCAGGTTTCTTTGAGTATTTCCATGCAGTTTCCGTATTTTCGGCAGCATCTGATGAATCTTCATCGGAAAACGGTTCGCCTTCCCTGGAAAGTGTTTCCCTGGTGATGCGGGTTGGCTTGGCAGCTGATTTAGCGGCTAATGCTTTCTTTGGGCCATGATCTGAGAAGCTGTAGTGCCTGCTCGCCCGTGTCCGGCCGTGGGCATCATCGCCGGAGGCCATCGCCCGCGATCTGGGCACCGTATCCGCCCTCGTTCTGATCGACCTGGAGCGAACCGATTGCGGCGTAGCCCTGGCCACAGGCACCATCTGGTTCGCCCGGCTGCGGCACTGCCGGGGCGATTCCAGCTCCAGGGGGCTGTTGTTCTCCACCACCCACTCCTCGGTGGAGCTGTTGGCGATGTGCACCACCTGGTTGCACAGTCTGTCGCTGTTGCAGCAGCTGCACTCGTTCTCGCGCACGCGCGGCCGCATGTCCACGTCCTGGTGGTGGTGGCGGCACCGATGCAGGTGCTGCAGGGAGCGCGACGCCACCTGGCGGTACTCCTCCCGGTGGCCCCTGTAGGCGCAGCATTGGCAGGTGCTCCGCGACAGCGCGTACTCCTTGCGGCAGTGGCGGCAGTCGCAGCCCCCAAACGAGCACACGTCCTCCTCGCTGGCGGAGGACTCAAACGCCGAGGAGTTGGTGCGTCTCTTGCGCAGATGCTTGCGCCGCAACTGATGCGAGTGCGAGTGGTGCGACCCAGCGCTGAACGAGACGTGGCAGTGGCGCGGGGCGGGCGTCAGGCAGGAGAGGTGGCGCTCCTTCTCGCGACGGCGCAGCAGCAGGGCCTGCATGTGGTGGCGGTGCTCCTGCTCGCCCTCGTACGCGTACTTGGCCCGCAGCTCGTCCCGCTTGTGCGAGTGCGTGCGGTACATCTTGATGGTGGTCTGGTTGGACAGCTTGGAGGTCATGCAGCGCCTGCTCTGCCGGATGTACCGGGCCGTGTCCACCGAGTGCAGCGACTCGTTGTCGCTGAGATCCAGTTCGGGGTCGAGGTCGTGGTCGGGCCAGGAGTCGGCGCGGGGATCGCGGTCGGGCCGCGGGCGGCGGTGGCAACGCCCCGGGGGAGGAGCCTGCTCCGCGCAGGGCTCCTGGTAGATGCTGTTGTGGCGGCGCAGCCACTGGCCGACGTGCTGCTCGATCTGCTGCTCGTCGAAGGTGTCGAGGATGCGGTCGAGGCCCGCCTCCTTCCACTTGCGCTTGTGCGCCTGGATGAGGGGCGTCGTCCGGTTGAGGATCTCCTCCATTTCGGCCTTGGCCTCGTCGCCCTCGCCGGCGCAGAGCATCATGGTGAGCTCGGCGGTGCTGATGTTGGCCTTGCTGGCGTTCGCGTTCTGGAAATCCAAGCTCACCTCCTTCTCGCTGTTGTCCTCGACGGCCTCCTCGTCGGGGCTCAGCTCCAGGGCCTTGTCCTCCTCCCGCAGCAGCTCCTCGCACTCGCAGCCGCCCAGCTCCAGTTCCTCGCCGTCCTCGATGACCTCCAGGTTCTGAAAAGAGTGTGGGTGGATAGAGGGAATGAGTAGAGTCGCGTCGAGTCGAGTCTTTTGTGACGCCATCGCGGGCCTGGGAGACGCTCGCTCACCTTGAGGGTGATGGCCCAGATCTTGGAGCGCTCGAAGGTCAGGTTCTCGATGCCCTCCTCGTCAAGGAGAGCCAGCGACATGGCTGCGTCTGATCGATCTCACACGGGGGGCAGATCCTCCTGGCGATCGCTTCGCTTCGTAATCGGGAATTGAAAATAGTGGCTTGGAGTCGGATTGAAGATGGCAGAGTGGAGTTGCCATTGGTGTGACCGTTGCCAGAGCGCCAAATTGCGACAGCCCGAAATTTCCTAATGCCTTTACAAACGCATTTGGCAGTTACATTGCCTAAGTAAGAAAAACAATCAATTTGTCTATTAAATTCGCTTGCCGACTATTATATTTCTTAATTTCACTTTAATTGTACGCAGGAGCAAAACCCTTTTGTTCATGGAACAAAATTTAAATTTTTAAGCCTCTTTNGAACAAAACACTTTTACTAATAAAAATTTTCAAGCCTCTTTGTTATTGTCACGGCCATCAAAAAAGGGACGAGATACAGTTTCTTAAAAACTTGTTTGCAAAATAGATATAGAAAAACCTAGTTTTATAATGTTATATTTAATTTGTATATTCAATCCCACAATTTTCATTAAAATTACAAAATTTAACTACTTAGATACATGTAGCCATTAAAAGATTTGGAGTAGGAAAGTTTATGAATGCTTGGCTTGGAATTTTTATTAATACAATTATTATTATTTACAATATAAATCAATATAAACGTTGGAAATACTCCAATTATCTTTGGACAAACTCCAATTAACTTGTGGTACTAGCATGCGATTTATATTAGTTTACAAATTCTCCTTATTGAACGAATATTGCAATAGCTGTTCTTTATACGATTTGTATAGGTTTACAAATACTCCGTATGGCATATATATTGCAATACCTATTCTCCAGTTTGATGGCGTCCAAACACTTTTCTCGCTCAGTGTGCCCCTTCGAAACTGGTTTCTGTGTGACCAACGCCCGCGGCCAGTGCTGCCCGCAAGCCCGCCAAATTCAAAGCCTGATTTTTGTGTGGTTTTTATTCTGAAGTTATATATGTTTTACATTAGATTAATATTGCAGATAAACAAACGAATACATATTGTATGCTTAAATAACTGTTCAATCGTAGTACATGTACATCGCTCCCGCTCCACGCTTGGCCACTGAATGTCGGAATATGCTTCGTTCTCGTTGGATTTCCAAATAATTGGTCTCTCGCCGTCTCGTCTTCTCGTATCTCCTACCTTCTACCGTCCACCTCGTTCTCGCTCTTATTGCTTGGAATCGGAATGGGGAGCAGCTGCCTGGGTATGGCCCAAGGGCCGGCCTACTTGCGGTTGCGTATGGCCCGGTCCATGATCGTGTTGATGCGCGTCTCCGAGTAGCCCGGCACGAGCATGTGGATCAGCTCCTTCATGAACAGGTCGCTCACCCCGGGGCTGGAGCGCTCGGCCAGCTCGAAGACGGACTTCAGGTCCCCGATGTCGCTGCCCACTCCCAGCTGCCTGCCCGGAACTCCTCCTCCTCCGACTCCGCCGGCTCCTCCTCCGCTTCCCATTCCCATTCCCATTCCGCTTCCGGCATTGTACTTGCGCTGTATGTCGCTCAGCACGGGGAACAGGAAGTTGTTCAGACAGGCGCTGTTCGTCTGCACGAGTCGCTGGCCGCCCGCTGGCCCAGTCTTTGTGTGATTGCCACTCACGTGCTGGTCCTCGTTGCTGATGTGGCCCATGTTGCTGCCACTGCTGCTGGCACTGACCGCCTGGAATGTCTCGCGCTGGCTGCTGCGTCGCAGCTGCTGCTCGGCCGCGCTCGGATGCGGCAACGGGGCCTGCAGGGAGGCCCGCCTGTCCTCCACCTGATCCATGGCAGCCGCCGAACGGGACTGGCGCAGCTCTGGCTTCGAGCTCGAGCGCTTGGCCTGCATCTCCAGGCCCGCCAGCGGGGCGGCATTCAGCATCGTGGTGCTGGTGCTGGAGTTGTTGCCAAGGTTGCCCTGCTTGTTGCTGCTGCTGATGATGTTGTTGTTGTTATTATTGTTGTTGTTGATGATGTGGTTGCTGTGGTTCTGGGGCAGGACGGCTGCTGCGGCCGCGGAGGCAGAGGTGGAGGCCTCGCTGGCCGAGATCACAGCCACAGAAGAGGAGGCGACCGAAGCCTGGGCCGGGATGACCGGAGCCGAGGTGGTCGCGGATGAGGAGGAGGAGGACGAAGAGGAGGGGGACGCAGAAACGGAGGCGACCGTGTTGGGACCGCCACCTGGCGAGTGTGTGGTCTGCATGAGCTTCTGCATGGTCAGCTCGTGCTCCTGCAGCTGGAAGCTGTTGACGCCCGACCGCGGGGCGCTGTTGATGTGCAGCCCCTTGACGGTCATGATCCAGGGCTCGTCCTGGCTGCCGCCCGTCTGCTTGGCATCCGAATCGGAGTCCGAGTTCTCCGACTCCGTCTCGCTCTCGTCCCCCTTGGAGAGCTTCCACTTCTTGAAGCGATCGATCAGGTCGATCAGGTAGGCGTTCTTCTTGGCCTTCTTGATGAACGGATACTTGAGCAGCTCCTTGGCCGTGGGCCGGTTCTCCGGGTCCTTGTTGAGGCACGCCTCGACAAAGTCCTTGAACGACTTGGTGTAGTTGCCGGTCAGCTGGGGCGGATTGTTCTTCGGGATGAGGAAGAGCACGCGCATGGGGTGCAGCTCCGAGTTGGGCGGCTCGCCCTTGGCCAGCTCGATGGCCGTGATGCCCAGCGACCAGATGTCCGCCTTGGAGTCGTACTGCGACTGCTTGATCACCTCGGGCGCCATCCAGAAGGGGGTGCCCACGAAGGTGTTGCGCTTGGACGTGGTGTTGGTGAGCTGCCCGGCCACCCCGAAGTCGGCCAGCTTGACGTCGCCCTGCTCGCTGAGCAGCACATTGGCCGCCTTGATGTCGCGGTGCAGCTTGCGCTCCGAGTGCAGGTAGTCGAGGCCCTTCAGCACCTCCCGCAGGATGATCCCGATGTGCATCTCCTCGAAGGAGCCGGCCTTCATGAGGTCGAGCGCAGAGCCACCGCCCAGGTACTCCATGATGATCCAGAGCTTGGTGCCCTTGAGGAAGCTGCCATAGTACTTGGTCACGTAGGGGGAGTCGCACTGCGACAGCACCATGATCTCCTGCTGGATGTCGTCGATCTCGTCCTCGGCCTCCTCCAGGTCGATGATCTTGATGGCCACCACCTGCTGGGTGCGGTTGTCGATGCCCTTGAACACCTCCCCGAAGGAGCCCTTCCCGATGCGCTCCTGCTTCGTGAAGATCAACTCCGGGTCCACTTGCTCCGTCCAGGACATCGTGGGGGAGCCTTGTTGTCTCTGGTTCCTTTTTTCGGGGTGCTCGGCGGGCCTGCGACGGGGCGTGGGGTCTGCTATCGAGTGACGGGGCCCTGGGAGCTGTTGGGACACTTGGCTAATGGATTTTTCGCTGCTATCTCGGCCAGTCCGAGAAATCGCTCTCTTTTTCGCTGCCAACAACTCGGGAACTGGTTCGCCCCGACTCCGTGCACCACTAGCGATGGCATCGGCGATGGCCGTGAGCGATGACACTACCGCTCGAAAATACCGAACGAATTTCGAAACGTTTCGAAAGGTTGACAGTAAAATTCTGAATTTTGCAAACAATAAGCGTTTCAAAAGAAACGCCTAAAGTGAGTTGACAGTAAAAGGCAAACGTCTTTTAGGGCAAGACATCTACAAGCGGAACTTCACCGAGTATGCAGTATTATTTTTTTGACGCTTTTGTATAAGCTAAACCAACTCCAATTCGGTAATATTCTGCTTTAATAATAATGCATTTATAACGTGCATGTTTATTTGTATACTTAGCACAACAATTAATACAAATTCAAAACCAACCCCCTACCCAATCTGTAACTTGTTGCACTTTTCTAAGAAAATACTGCTGGTGTTTTGTGGTGCTCTAATTTGTTACAAAATTTCGCCAATTTATATCGAAAGGGATTGCAATCTTGTCTATTAATTTAAAACAAAACTGGCTTGATAAACATCACAAATGTTAACCCAAGGAGACTGCAACCTTAGCCATGAACTTGTTTAAAAAATACTTAAAAATACCATTAAATTCGACCCTTCTCAGCACTCAGTTTATCGTCTATCGAAGTCCAACTGATCGGCCTGGAAATATTTACGAGCCGAAATTCCGAGTTGCCCCCGAAGCCAGCGTCCCATGAATGAAAGTGGCCGCCAGATAGCCCGCGACCGGAACTGAGCAATGCCCCGGACGCCACCGCGTCTGCTCCACCGCCGCCCATAGCCGACTCGCAGTCAGGAACGCGGGAATCCCCTCGAGCCCTCGCCATGCTCTACCTCCGCCGCTGGTTCAGCCAGGAGCTCTCCCCGGCCGCGCACGGCGACTTCCTCGGCTGCCTGAAGGAGGCGCCCGGCCTGCTGGGCAGCGGCTTTGGCGGAGCACCCGCCCTGGAGAGCCTCGCCTGGTTACACAACCTGGCGCCGTGTTTCCCGCTGCGCGGCGACCAGATCCAGGTCATCCACGAGCCGCGCCACTTCTACGAGACCCTCGTGCAGCGCATCGGCCGGGCCAAGCGCCGGATCGTGCTGGCCAGCCTCTACCTGGGCACCGGCCAGCTGGAGAACGCGATGGTGCAGGAGTTGCGTCACAGCCTGCGGGAGCAGTCGGGCCTGCGGCTGAACGTGCTCCTGGACTTTGCGCGCGGCACCCGCGGCGCCCTCAACTCCAAGACGATGCTGCTGCCGCTGGTGCGCGAGTTTTCCGAGCAGGTGCAGCTCTCGCTCTACCACACGCCCGACCTGCGGGGCATGACCAAGCGCCTGGTGCCGCCGCGCTGGAACGAGCTGCTGGGCCTGCAGCACATGAAGGTCTACCTCTTCGACGACGCGGTGATCATCTCGGGGGCGAATCTGTCCAACGACTACTTCACCAACCGCCAGGACCGCTACATACTGATCGAGGACAAGCCGCTGGCCGATTTCTACGCCCAGTTCATCGAGCGCGTGCAGGAGTTCAGCCTGGCGGTGGCCCCGGACGCCAGCGAGGGCCTGCACAGGAACTGGCGCATCCTGCCCTACGAGGGCACCAAGGGCCAGTTCATACGCCTGGCCAAGCAGCGCATCGCCGACTTTCTGCAGGAGACGTGCCAACGACAGGCGCGGGCCCGGGAGCTGCTTCCCCAGGCGGACACGTGGGTGTTCCCGCTGCTGGAGATGGGCCAGATAGGCATACACCACGACAGCGTCGTCACCAAGCGCCTGCTCTCCAGCTGCGTGGCCGGGTCGCGGCTCAAGCTGGCCACGGGCTACTTCAATCTCACGCAGGAGTACATGGACACCATCACGCACAAGTGTCTGGCCCAGTGCAGCATCCTCATGGCCCATCCCAACGTGAGTTAATTGGAAGATTATCCAACCTGCTTCTTGTGGTTTATGGCAACTTTTCGCAGGCAAACGGCTTCCAGGGCGCCAAGGGACCCGCCGGAGGCATTCCCGCAGCCTACACCCTGATAGCCAAGAGCTTCTACGAGAGCCTGGTGCGGCGGCAGCAGAGCCACCGGGTGAACTTCTTCGAGTACGAGAAGCCCGGCTGGACGTACCACGCCAAGGGCCTGTGGTACTACCTGCCGGAGGAGCGGCTGCCGAACCTCACGCTCATCGGATCCTCGAACTTCGGCGAGCGCTCCGTGCACCGCGACCTGGAGACGCAGGTGTGCCTGGTGACGGCCAACAGGGATCTGAGCCAGCGGCTGCAGGCGGAGGCGGACCGCCTGTACGACCTCTCCCAGACGGCGGAGCGCGAGATTGTGCAGCGTCCGGTGCCGCGATGGGTGCAGGCGGTGGTCCGCATATTCAGGAACTTTTTCTAGGCCAGGTCGAAAGTGTAGTTCAATTATATTCGTTGTTGTTAAGGCCCCACCCAAATAGTTACTGTAGTTCTAGTTCCGATTAGTTTTTGCCTTGCCAGTGTGTGTTTAAACGTTGCTTTTGTATGCAGGCTAGTTTGTTACCCAATAAAAAGTGTTTTTAAAGAGGTCTTTGTCGAGCAGGCTTATCGCTCTGGCGGAGGTTTCCATGGGGTAACATTTCCGGCTTATAAAAATTAAAAGGGCAATCAATACGAAATCATAAAATCTCGAGATAACGGAATAGCATCTCCCTAAACAAGAAATATGTACGTATGTAGGTAAATAATACTAATAATAATAGTCAAATTATACAATTTTGCTCCTTTGCTAGTGAATTTGAAAGCTAATCTTAATACACCAGATGTTAGCAATATTACATTAATAGAGCAATTATTGCTTTCGTTTTGTAAAATACATTTTTGGCGGCCAGTGTACCCTAAATTGATTTATTTTATGGAAATGCGCTATAAAAAAGTTATAGTTATATAAGAAAAAACATTTTCTTGGGTACTGAGGTATTTCAAAAATCACGCAGCCCGCCAAAAATACCAATTCAATTAAATACTGTAATCTATCGGTTATAGATTAAAGGTTAGATGGAAAACTATGAACTCTTAGGCACTTATAGTCACTAATAAAGTGCAATTCCGTAACTAATTTAGCATTAAATTTAAGCATTTAAGGCAGGCAAAAAATGTATCGAACCGAACAGCTGATGACAAAGCTTGGCCAGCTGTGCCAGCGACTCGCTCTCGCCAGCAAGCTCCCCCAAAGACGGCAGTCACTCTTTCGTTGCCCAGGTGAGACTCACGTCTTTCGTCACCTGAGCCGTTAGGTGGGTTCGCGTTATGCGTTTGCTCACCGTGAAAGTTAAATTAAAACAAATCCGATTATCGCCGCCGCGCGTGCTAAAAAGTGTTGGCCCGCGAGCCGTGTTCTCTGACCGAATCCCCCGATCCCGCGACAGTGAGAATGTCGAGCAATCGTCGCCGAGGGCGAACCATTGATTACCTCGCCCTCCAGCAAACCCTGCAGCTCCAACGCCAGCCGCCCGAGGATGGCAATGGCAATGGCAATGGAGACGAGGACCCAGCACCGGCACCGGCCACGCCCCCCGTGCCGCCCATTAGGCTGAGGCGGGAGAAGAGCGTGGACGAGGATGTGGCAAGGTGAGAGCCGAGGTATCCGCATACCGAGTATTTGGATACCGGAATGCCGGGTTTTTCCCCCCACCCAGCAAATGAAATCAAGAAAGTCTGCAGTTAAGCTTGCCTCCTCCCCCCCTCTCCGAGCACACGCTCTTAAGCTCTCTCTCTGTCTCTCTGTCTCTTTGGGGCCGCTCTTGTTACCCGCTCGCATTTCATCAGTTTAATTGTTAAAACGTAAACAACGTGTTTTGGGCCACGTTTGTTGTTGCTGCCCTGGCCCTGGCGCGATGAACCCGAGAATTTGCCAAACTGCAAGACAGCCACAAAAACTGAAACCCGAACACTTCACTTTAATTTACGTTGTGTGCAGCGCAATTGGTGCGATGGCATGCATATGCACTGGGGCAAAAGTATCTCACGGATGCCGCCACGGAGCTGGTAAATCTGTGACTATTAGCCTAATAATTGATTGTATTTTTTTGTTTTTTTTTTTGCCGTGTGCCCAGGCATTTATCATTTGGGGAGTCTTCCAAGATATTTGCTGATAGCGCCCTGATAAGATACTGCGCTCACCTTTTCCGCTGCTGGCTGCCCTGCTCGAGGCCTTCGCTATATAATATATACACGGCGCATGTATATTGTACGAGTATATTGTATCTTGCGGATTGATTTGCCCGGTGAGGCATGGATTCGCACGAAAAGCGAATGTGTCGCATGTTAGCACGAAAAGCGCCAAAGATATAAATTCGAAGCTGCCTGGCACCTGTTTTGTATCTTTTCTATTGAAATTAAGTGAAATTAATGTGTCCCTCTCTTCGCCTCTTCGCTCTCTTCGCCTGCCCTGGGTCGGTTCTTCTTCCACTCGCATACCTGTTTTCTCTGCGTCGCCGACAGGGGGGGGACAGGGGAGGCTAAAACGCGTTTAATACGTGCGCTTGCCCACTCCGCTTTGTAACCTCTTTCGTTATTATGAGCGACGGCGGCGGCGGTGATTCTGTTTTGAAATCGAATTCGCTTTCTTCGTCTCTTATTCGGAGCTTTGTTGTGTTTTCCAAATGAATGGAATTCCAAAGCCCAAGGCCTCGCCTAACAGTTACTTCCAAAGAGAGCGTGATCACTCTCTTGCAACATTCGTACTTGAACTTGCGTGCGATACAATCGCGGGCTTTCGTCTCTTTGATAAGCATAATTATGACATGTACATAACAGCAAACATTTCCGCATTGGGGCCCAACCATCAACCACACGTGCCCCACTCATTAGCAATAATTTGAGTTTTCCAAACACTACCACCATTACATACGTTGTATAAACAGCGGGACGCGGCCTCTGGGATATTATTTTCGGATTTGAGTTTTTGAATTCTTGCAAGTACTAGAACTACCCGTTTGGAATTTAAAAATAGTATTGTATAGTACAATTGGGTTGGGAAAATATTGTATCACTTTGAGGTTCTTGTTGGAAATACCACTCAAGAAACAAGGAAAAACAAATGTGATTTGCTTTTGGAATACTTATATTATGAAAAACTTTATTTTTCATATCAGTAAAAGATAACATAATATAATCCACGAGTTACATGATCTCGCGATTCTGTATCTGGCGTACTAACTAGTTCTTTAAGTTTACATTTCTTACAACAATTGGGAGCATTTGTTCGCATAATAATAAAATAAATCCTAATCTTAGTTCATATTTTGTCATTTGCAGTTGGGAAGTGTATTTCCGGCACGCATTTGACAAAGTCATTCAAAGTATTTATACAGGGTTTTTTTTTTTCAATTTAAATCACAAAAATCTAAAAACCCAATACAAAGTTTTTATTTTCGTATACCTTTTATACATTGTTTGCTTCTAGTATTTCCACCATTGTAATAACATAACATTATATCATTAAAAATACGCAAACGTAACACATTTACGCCAAATCTTCGCCACAAAGAGCTACAATTACACTACTAGTTAATGCTTAGGCTTTACTGTTGTTGTTCGCAAGTGGATTACCGGCATCCTCGATTTTACCTAATGGCTTTACTTTCGTTTTTAAAGTATAATCAGTCGGATCCATTGAGGAAACCCTCGTCACAAGCCCCAGACATCAACCCTTCCATGACTAGTTATTGCTCAGGCTGGCTGGGAAGTAGATTGATGTTTTCATTGTTTTTCAAGCAATATTAATCGGATGCATTGGGGAAACCTGCGTCACAAGCACCAAACATCGACCATTCCATGATTAGTTACTGCTTCGGCTAGTTCGGAAGTGTATTTCCGGCATCCTCGCGATCAACTAACCCAAATGGGGGGGGGAGAGGGAGGGGGCGCTACCAACCGCGTTATCAGACGACGGGGCAAACAGATCGCGATGAATCATCGCCAAGGCGATCGCGTACGTCAAGTGGGCCAATGAATGGCTGCCCGCCCACGGGGCGTATGGGTAACCCCTATGGGTAACACACAAGCTCGTGCATATCAAGTATACGCGGAGATGGTTAAACAATTGTGGGAAAGCCTTTGATTACTGGTTTGATTGGGTTTCGACTCCACTATGTTCCACATCGATTCCTGGTTGACGGATTTTTCTCATCGATTCCCGCGGATTGCAAAGAAAACTTTTCCAGCTGGCACTCGACTGGCAGGGTGTTTGTGTAAACACGGCTAATGAGCTAACGAGCGCACACATAATAAAATCCCATAAATTAATAATAAATATTCGCAAGCCAAAGCCAATTACAAACCACAAACGGGCTGCTTCAGTGGATCTTGTGGCTCTCCCAATTCGCCGAAGAAATGCGTTCCACACCGGCTGGCTCTCTCTGCGGACACACTCTTACACCCACTAGTTGCTCTTAGCGTTCATCAGTGGTGTTTGCTCTTACGCCAAAAAATGCCGGATCATGGTTACAAAAAACTAAATAGTTTTGTAATTATAGGAAGTTCTCCAATTTTGAGTTGCTGGTATTTTCTGATATTTTAGTTTAGCAGAAGATACTTAATTATCTTTGAAATCTTCTCGCGCTTGGAATTTATTCACTTAAAAATGTTCCTGAGCTTTTTTTTACCGATGATAAAGTATAGTTATTTTTGTAACAAAGGAAGATCTGAGATTCAAATAATCACTAAAATGAATAGCTAAATAGTTATCTCTGGAAAACTCAAGAGGCGCAACTATAAATACTCGGTCAACAGTCCCAAATTACAATAAAAAAGATGAGACGTATACTTATCCTGTAATACATTTTGAAAACTTCCCAAAAATAATCACATATAAAAAGGGTTTTAGGTGAACTTGTTATTATACAAACTTAATATAAGGTAACCATATATAAATATCTGTAGGAATATCAGTATTAGTCCGGTTTCCCTACTTAGTAACCATATATAAACGCTACTAAATAGTAAACCTCAAAATACGTTTTGTGGCTTGGTCTGATTACGATTAGGAATATCGATCATCTTTAAAGGGCTCGATAAGCCTGCTCTCCTAGTTACCATATATGTAAATGTGTTAATGCTTTCCATAGGTTGAAAGCTGAATATGTTTTTTTCCGGGAGTGCTGATCAGGAATATCAGTAGCTTTTGATTGGCCCGCCTCCCTAGTTTCGCACGAGGGAATATACCCGGTTTTGCCGCCAATGGGTAGCGGGTACAACAATCGGATGCGTCGGCTGCTCGACACTCGTGCGCTTAGGTTAGTTCGCCGCGGTTGGCAGAGAACAGCAGTCGATTGGGGGCGACACCGCGCTCGTGGTTGTGGTCGTCGGCGGGGGACATATGTACATACGAGTATAGTACTCTCGGCTCGGCTCGATTCCATACCATACCACACCATATACTATACGCCTCGGCGGCGGCAACGGCAACGGCGGCGGAATAGTCGGGGAGCATTCCTGTTAAAAGTGCTAATAAATTGACTGGCTGCCGCGTTATGAAATTCGAAAGGGTTCTGCGTGCGAAATGTGAAATGCTGCTGCCGACAATTGTGAGATAAATCTATATCGGGACGCAGTGCGGCAGCACAGATAGTGCTTAAACAAACCCCCCCACGCGAGATACATTTTGCACCGGATTCAGATTGAGATTCGGGTACCGGGTATAGGGTATCGGGTACCAGGGGCCCAGTCATCGTTCGCTGGCTCCCCCGTCTAAAGTTCTCTCCGCCAGCTTATAATTGCTGTCGAGCAGTCGCGCTTTTGCTTCTTTTATTTACTCTCCGCGGCTTTTTATTTTTTGTTTTCATTTGTTGTTTTTGTCGCCGTTCCCCCGAGCGTTGTTCCGTGCAATTAGATGTACATAAATTGGCGGGGGGACTCCGTTTCACGGCCTGCGATTTACGATTTTTCTCCGATCTCCCATCTCTGATCGCGCTCCCGCCGTTGCTGGAGGAGTGATTGCAAATAATAACAGCCCTCTCGATTGGGGGGCAGTACTTAAAGCCCCCAAGCCCCCGGGCAGTGCTTCAATCCGAAATTCTGAGTCTGGGATTCCGGCTCTACTGCTACAATGCGCCGGAAAAAGTGAGTGACGAAAGGCGGAGGATTCATGATCCTCCGCCTGGGCTGATGAAAGAATGCATCGTAATTGGCTAAACAATAGCGCGGCGATATCGCTGAAAAATAAATCAAACGGGAACTCAAATTAAAGCATAATCACAGGCGTGACAAGCGGCCTGTCTGCAGCGGCACCAGCAGCGGTTTGATTAGATAAAAGCCCTACCAGCCCTACCAGCCCATCCCAAGCATTCCTCACAGTATTCCTCACCTCCATCGAATGCGGTACACCCAAATAAATAGGTTGTCCAAGAGAATAGCTCTAAATACCGGCTTGTAACCTCGTGCCACAGATTAATCATTACTTGAGGAAACAATTACATTCGAGTTTCAAGTATAAAAAACCTAGAACTTGTATACACCTCTCGTAGTATTAACTAGATGTTTAATTATCATTCCTCACCTCATAGGTTGCCTAAAAGTTCATAAGAAGTACTTGAAAATCCATGTTTTTTTTTATAGGTTTATACCTTGTTTTAAAGGTTTATCATTACCTCAGGAGACCATTACATTATAACTACAAATATAGACTCACAATTGTATACTACTGGTGTAGTTTTCCTCTTAGTTATCATGCAACGAATTACAACCAGCTTCATGAATAGCTCCAATAAACGGCACGCCTTTCCCCCGAGTGTACCTGCTGTGTTTATCTAACTTATCGACGATTAGTCGGCACTTGTCCACCCGCCTAATTGGCAAACAATTAGGGCTACCCCCGGCTTTAGATTAGCGCGACTGAACTCTGAACCATGACATTCGTCCCCTTGCAGGGTGGAGTACCGGGTGAAGCAGACGCCGACGCGCCCGCTGCAGATGTCGGGCCGGATCGGCGCCCTGGACGAGGACATGCTGCCCGAGGACGAGTTGGCCGCCCACTATGAGGCCTTCGGCACCACGCCGCCCCGCACCAGACTAAAAATCAAGAACCGGGACTGGGAACGCAAACAGAAGGTGTCCAATGTGGCGGCGTGAGTATTCCAATAGGGTGCCCCTCCATATGGCAGGTGATATATGGGCGTTACGATAAGGGTTTGCGTCCGTGCTAGCTGCCTGATCCGCACTAGTAACGAAAGCACACGCAGCTCAATCGCCATATGCTGCCATATGCTCCACCTGATGGTGCCATCTCTATGGCTGATGTCATCCTGGCTCTATGAATGTCATTAAATTAGGATTATACACATACATACAAGGGATTACTATGTGACATTTTTTCGATATTTAATAATTTTCATAAGCTAAACATCGGCTTATTTATTTATAATTGTAGCGGTTATCATAGAAATCAGGGTAAAGAAACCCTAATAGTATATCTATTCTTGATTGCCATCATTGATTAACAGATCCGTAAATAAAGTCAACAGACATGACTATCCGTATGAATGTCTACGGAAAAACTAATCACATGTCGAAATTTGAATGATACCAATTGGGATCAATTTCGTGGCCTTCACAATTTTATTTGAAGATCAATTTTTGAATTTAAAACCTGGTATTTTTTGTAGACACACACTATGGCCTTTCCTATTAGTTTTAATTAAATACATACTTAGTTATAGAAGTTTTGTAGTACAAGTTCCAGGATGAGTTGGTTTGCATCACCCCCTAATCGATGTATTTGTAGTTCCACAGATTTGCCCGCCAGCGTGGGCGGGACGCCCAAAAAGGGCATGACCCGGATGGCCCGATCGCGAGTCCTGCGGCGCAACACCATGGACTGCGCCCTGCTGAACGAGATGTTCGTGAATGAGGAGAACAAGCGGACGGACAAGCGGCTGCAGTCGCTGCTCCGCGACTCGGAGCGCGAGATGAAGAACTCGCTGGCCACGACGGCGGTGGCGCCGCCGCGCGGCAGCAGCTTCCATGAGACTGCCCATCCGCTCGAGTCGCTCGACAAGATTATGCCGCTCAGCTCGGAAAACCCGGCGCCCATCCCGCTTCGCATTGCCTCCAAGGTGGTGGAGAGCTGCAATCGCTACCGCTGTGTGTCCTCGCGGCCCATCGGCTACAGGTCCTCGGCCCCTCCGCTGGCGTTTGCCGCACAACTGCCCCCGGGGATGCTGGGCCGGTCATCCGCCGGGCTGGGGAAGCGCAAGGACTTCCACGAGACGTTCGCCAACCTGATCAAGCTCGGCAGCGTGGACCGGCAGGACGCCAAGCTGTCGCAGGAGGAGCACACCTGGCAGACGGAGCTCAAGGATCTCATCTGGCTGGAGCTGCAGGCGTGGCAGGCGGACCGCACCGTGGAGCAGCAGGACAAGTATCTGTTCGAGGCCCGTCAGGGCGTCTCCGAGCTGCTAACCAAGATCATCAGCTACAAGTTCCAGCCGCGCTATCGCCGCGAGCCGAGCCTGATCAGCCTGGACAGTGGCATCCACTCCGACAGCAACTCGAATGCCAGCTGTAAGTCATAAGCTCACCGCATTTTAACCGCATACTGTATTCTTCTTTCGCGAACACCCTTTGCAGCTCCTCTGCCCAGCAAGCTGTGTCAGGGCTGCCTTTCCTTGTACTGCAAGGACTGCATGGACAACCAGGAGTTGGCGCTGCGCGAAGTGGAGGGCATGCTGACGCGCCTAGAAGCAGCGGAAGCCCTGTATCCTTCGTCCCAAGCCATGGGAGCACTGCATCCCATTTACAAGTCGCAGAGTTTTGTGGGGCGGATCAAGTCAATGTGCCTGTGGTACAACATAACCAAGCAGAACAAGCTCAAGCTCAGTATTTTGGGCAAGATTTTGGCCAGGTAACAATGAGTAGAGCTCTAGTCCCATGAAGATTCTTTAACTTCAAATGATACTCTGCAGGTTACAGGATGAGAAGTTTTCGTGGCCCGTTTGCACATCGTCCTACATAGCCTCGGACAGTGGAAACTCATCCGCCTCGGGCGTGGACAACGATGACTCGGCGGTCAACTCGATGGACTCCTCCAAGTCGCCCAGTGTCGCAGGATCGGTGTCGCGCAAGGGCTGTCGCAATGGCAGCGTCTCAGCCTGCCCCAAAGTGCAGTTTATGCTCAACGACGAGACGCATGTGCCCGGCGAAACTGTGCCCGGCGAAACTTCGAGTAGTAATGAGTGGGTATATTTTCATATTGCGCGGGCACAGAATAAGCAGGATTTCCTTTTTATAGGTCCACTTCCACGGAGATCAGCCAGTTGTCCAGCGAGTGTTCGCACGGCCATTTGCGCAAGGGATCCATGCACGATATCAACATCTTCAGTGTGGAGCCATTGGGCACTTGTAGCAACGACGGAATCGGAGAACAGTCCTCCGCCCTGTACCGGAAGTTCATCGAAAATGTGCTGAAAAGCCGAGGACTGGCCAAGTCATTGGCCTTCCTGCACAAACTGCACAATGTGGCTCTCTACAAGGCGCACATTGCGCTGGAGAAGCCCGGGGCCGATGACTTTGACTTTGAGCTGGACGCGGAAGGCATTGAGGAGGATGTGCCGCGGTTGGATCCGCAAATCAGTCGCGAGCAGGTAGTGGAGCTGCGAACGTACGGCTATTGGAGCGAAGAGGCGCAATCCATCAACCTGCCGTCGTACATTCCAACCTTTGTCTTTCTGAGCGGCATTCCGTTGCAATTCATGCACGAGTTCCTGCGCATGCGTCTGGAGACGCGACCAGTGCGCCCGAATCCCCTGAGCCTGGAGCAGCTGATGAAGGAGTTGCGCGAGGGCCTCACCCTGGCGTTGACCCATCGGGAGCGCTACCAGCGGCACATCACCACGGCCCTCGTGGAGAACGAGGCGGAGATGGGCAGCTACATCAACATCCTGAACCACTACGATGCCACCGTGAAGAAGACATTTGAGCTGTATCTCGACTACATCGATCAACTGGTGCTGGTGGCGGTGCCCGAGGGCAATCAGAAGTCGGTGCTGGAGAAGGAATGGATGTTCACCAAGCTGATCAGTCCCATGATCAGTGGCATGCACACGCTGGCGTCGCAAAAGTTCTGCGGAATCATCAGCAAGCTGCTGCGCAACATTTCCGAGCGCCTGATCAACCGGACAGTTGAGCTGGACAAGAAGATCGATGGCACTGCTGACAACGAGGACAGCGAGGAGATCAAGTGGAATTTGCTGACCATCTGCCGGGAGACGCAGCAGCTGCTGACGGTGGAGCGGGAGCGGTCCATCAAGGTGCTCTTCTTCGCCAAGACCTTCTGCAGGGACGTCGAGACGACCGATTTCCATCGCGAGCACTACGAGCACGATGTGGCCAATCAGCAGCACGATTTCATCTGCTCCGATGTGAAGGCGGCGTTCAAACTGCTGCAGCAAGATGTCCTGGAGGTGCGCAACAAGCTGACCGCCATCATCGAAGGCGTCCAGAAGCGTTGTTGCCTGAGCAACATGAGCGATCTGGACGAGCAGGACAGGCTAGCGGTGCTGTCGCGCACGCGCGAGATCCTGCACCAGGGCTACAAGTTCGGCTTCGAGTACCACAAGGATGTGATCCGCCTGTTCGAGCAGCGAATCATGGACCAGAAGGATAGTGGGGCGCACACTGTGGACCTAGCTCTGGGCATCATCGCCTACGCCAAGATGTGGATGCATTTCGTTATGGAACGCTGCGAACGGGGTCGTGGCGTGCGTCCCCGTTGGGCCTCCCAGGGCCTGGAGTTCCTGATACTGGCCTGCGATCCGCAGATCACTCAGCACCTGGATGAGACCCAGTTTGAGGAGCTGAAGCAGCAGATGGATCGCTGCATTTCGCACGTCATTGGCATCACCTCGGAGCCGGAGAAGGTGGCGAAGAAGAAGGCTTCGCCGCGCACTCGAAAAACATCCTCGCCGGCCACCCCTCGCTCCCGAACGCCCACACGCCCACCCATGTCCGCCGGAGTCGTCCTGAATCCGAATACGCCGCCGCTGCAATCGCCGCCAACCTACAAGTTCCTGCAGCCGCAGTTTAGCCTGCAGTCAGGAAGCACGTATAGCTCTATAGACAGCGCCGACTATGTGGACACACCCTGCCAGAGGAGTCCCAACGGAGAGTTGCGTCTGCTCGTGCCCCAAACCCCACCCACATCTGCCTCCTCGGGCAAGGGCAGCATCGAGAACACGCCCCTGGCACTGCGCCAGGAACGGGTGCGGGATGCTGTCAACCGACTGGACTTGGACCTGGAGGAGCGGTTGCGAGAGCGCCGGCTCATTGGCCAGGTGAAGGCCTTGAATTCCAGCGACAAGGTGCACATACGGGCGCGCAGCGTTAACTTCCGCTGGCATCGGGGCATCAAGATTGGCCAGGGCCGTTTCGGCAAGGTCTACACGGCCGTCAACAACAACACGGGCGAACTGATGGCCATGAAGGAGATCGCCATCCAGCCGGGCGAGACGCGCGCCCTGAAGAACGTGGCCGAGGAGCTGAAGATCCTCGAGGGCATCAAGCACAAGAATCTGGTCCGCTACTACGGCATCGAGGTGCACCGCGAGGAGCTTCTCATATTCATGGAGCTCTGCTCCGAGGGCACCCTGGAGTCGCTGGTGGAGCTCTCCGGAGGGCTGCCTGAGGCTCTGGCCCGACGCTTCACTTCACAGCTGCTCTCCGGCGTGGCCGAGCTGCACAAACACGGCATCGTGCACCGCGACATCAAGACTGCGAACATCTTCCTGGTCGACGGCAGCAACAGCCTCAAGCTCGGCGACTTTGGTTCCGCCGTGAAGATCCAGGCCCACACCACGGTGCCCGGCGAGCTGAAGGGCTACGTGGGCACTCAGGCCTACATGGCGCCGGAGGTGTTTACCAAGACGAACAGCGACGGGCACGGCAGGGCCGCCGATATCTGGTCGGTGGGCTGTGTGGTAGTGGAGATGGCCTCGGGCAAGGTGAGTGCCAACGGTAGAGATAAGCTTTTTAGTAGCGCAGGCCATTTCACAATGTTGGGTTATTCAAATACTCGTAATTCCCATTTTATAGAGCGCTGGGATTTCGTAATACATCCGTAAAAGAGTATTGGATGTGTCCAAATTAGTAGTTGCCATAACCTTGTTTATCGAACTTTGGGATACAAAATGATAGTATTTGTAATTTAGTCAAACAACTAAAATTCATCGCTTTTTTCTCGTTTTTTACAGCGTCCGTGGTCGCAGTTCGATTCCAATTTCCAGATCATGTTCAAGGTGGGCATGGGCGAGAAGCCGCAGGCGCCGGAGACCCTTTCCCAGGAGGGCCACGACTTCATCGACCACTGCCTGCAGCACGATCCCAAGAACCGCTTGACTGCCATGGAGCTGCTTGAGCAGAACTTTTGCAAGGTATGTACCCGAATATTGCCTAAAAAAAAAAGTTGTGAAATATACTATGTATCCATTTGTTTGCAGTACGGTCGCGGCGATTGCAACAGCGAGCAGCTGCAGGTGCGCGGCTCCTTCAGGCGCAATGTGGCTACAAGCTAATAATTTGGCCCGGTGCTTAAATATCGAAGACCTTTTTTTTTGTTTTTTGGCACCACACCCGCGCATATGGCACCTACCGACATACTATGTGGGTACCCGGGTGGCAATTTGTCTAGTGTCTAATTTATGTAAATGTCGTCGGCTAGTTTTATGTTGGACAATATACTTGTATACCCCGAATGATGTAAACCACAAACACCTTACGTACCGTATCCCAAATCATTTAATCGAAAGTAAAAGTACGTAACTAGAAAGAGTTGCAGTTGAATTTTTAATCGGACTACCTCTTAGTAGATCGGGTAAATGGTGTTAACTTCGGGAGTGCTGTCGGTGGGGGCGGCAGTCGGGGGCCCGGGGAAGGAGGTAGTCTCACCACTGACAGTGCTGGCGGTGGGGGTGCCAGTTGGAGGAGTAGGCTCCGGAGTGGGAATGCTGGAGAATGCCATGGCCCAGGGAGCGGCGACCGCGAGGATCAGGCAGATGCTCAGCAAAAGAGTAAGGACTGCAAAGATCGGCGAGTGTGAGTCTTAGGGTTTTCAGGTTGCTCCTACGATGCTACTTACATTTCATGATGATGGTATTTCCACGACTGTTGACCGGACACGGGCCAGCAGGGGCTTTTATGGCCCCTTGACGTGACCATGGCGATCAGTGCTTTTCTATTTAATTAATTTACCAAAATATATTATATCTGCCTTGGGTTTATCGTTTACCCTTATCGACTATACCGCTTGGATATGGGGATACAGGGAACTGCGCAACTGTGGTTTAGATATTGCCTGATTTTTTTTCAGTTCGTTTTTGCGGAAGCAGATTTATCAGTTCCTTGAAAACGATGACACACTCACGGAGGCGCACCTGATCGAAGGTGCTTTCAGAGTTATACCTACGTTTGCATATACACTCAATTGTAGGTCAGGAATAAATACCACCCATTTGCAATGCATTTATTTTATTTTATTTTACTTGTTTGGTGATTATTTTTGCATACATTTGTTGTGGCTGTGGGGGCCGTTGAAACGAATGAAAACTTAACGTAACAGTAACAGAATTATACTCGTATATAGAGTTTGATAGATTGGTAGTAGGATAGATTGGTTAACAGTTTAGATGATACTCAGACATATATATAGCAACAATGAACACAGCAACTAGTTTGATATGTATTTGGTTGTCCTTTAACGTTTCTCATATAGTTTCTCTTGTAAATAACACACGTATAATAATTTCTATCTGTATGTATATATTTTCTTTGTTGTAGAATATTGGTAGCTTCGAATCACTACCGAAACATATATTTATGTACTTTTCACTAACGGTTTGAACAGACAAACATATATAGGTATATATCTGGTAGCTGCAATCTGCATCGATCCTTCGTTGCCTGTTTGGGCATCCGTCGCCTCAGCTTTTTCCAACCCTTCCGGGGGATGTATATAAAGTTATTGATATGTATTGTTACGTCTCAAGTCTATACGCGTACGTGATTTTCTCTCTTTATATATATATATAATTCCTCTACAATTTCATGTTATTTATTCTTTGGGTTGTATATCTGGTATATATATATATGTTCATCCAAAAAGCCTTTAGTTACGGTATACCATTTTGCTCTCTAAAACACGATTATATATATTGAAAATTCTCAACAGACACTATATGATTTCTTGTTTATAAATTACGAAACAAACAACAACGAAACTGCGGCAACAGGCATAGATTACTTTCAGTAAATTTATTCGGTTAATATATTTTTTTCGTAACACCTATCAGAACGCATTTGGAACTAAACTCTTGAAACGCTCGTAACAGAAGTATTGCATACTTGTGGGCTTGAAATCCAGGGTAGGATAGGTGACTAAAAACAAGTTGAAGCTCGGCTAATTTAGATAGCATCGTTTTTAGAATAACACTCGTACTATTGTGCGGGATAATGCACAGTAAAACACTCAAATAACAGCACTAACATTGCGCATAAAATGGCTCTAAAACACATTTAATTGACTAGAGTCGCTCTACGTCCAACTACGAGGAATACGTACTACATACTTAGGTAAACGGATGGCTAAAGCATAGGGTTGGTTGCATAGTATTTTGTCTCAACATGATAGTGATTGACATTCGTTTTCGATTCCTGTCGCCCTCGGATCGAAACTGCATCTCCACCCACTCGTTGGGTGGCTCGCTTGGTGGTGCTTTGGTCACAAATGAAACGCCCGGGCTGTCGCTAGTTACACTTACTTACTTTTAGTTTCGTTTCGCTAACCTGCTAAGGTACATTTGCTGATATGTTTCGGTTGGGTCGATCGCTCCCACGATCCCCCTAATTTTGTAATAGGTCGCGCATGATGTCCAGCGAATCCTGCAACGACTTGGCGTACCGCGAGGCACTCGTGTCCTCGCAGGAATAAAAGGCCGACACGCAGAAGACAATCTGCTCGGGATGCGGATTGTAGGAGCATCCATAGCCACGTGGAGTCACCGGACCGTATCCCATGAAGCTGTCCGTGCTGCAGGCCACCTATGTTTCCCAAGAAACAGAATTAGCCGGATACATATTTCCTTGGTGGCTCACTCAGAAAAAGCTTCTCATATGAGGATTTTCCACGACGATTCTATCTTATAGAATCTTACTTTTTGGATTCTATTTTGTATACTTTTGTTGAGGTTTTTCTGAGTTGAGCATCCCTAATTTGCTGTTACCTATTTGTGCATCTGGTAGGTGCTCTGGTGGTGCTGTGGTGCTAGATTATTTTAAGTGGTGCAGAGGGGATTGAGTGCAAAGTGCTGGAGTGCATTTGGCCTGAGGCCACGGGATGCGATGATCAACTAGTATATACCTGACTGGTGGAGAGCAAGAAGCACTGCGATATCTTATAGGATTCGTCCGTGAACAACTCGTGCATTTCGCCGGTGACCTCCACGCTGGCCTCCCGGAGTCCCAGGAGCGGGATGTCGATGCCACTGCCCAGGATGTTCTTAACCATCACCTCGGTCTGGCGGGCGACGGCGCACCGGAACAGTTCGCGCAGATGATCCTTCTGTGGGTGGATAGCGAGACATGTATTTAAGTTACTCTTTCGTGAGGCGGTGGGCAAGGATTTTAACGAATACCCACACTGTAAATGCTAAACTTGACCTTGCGTGACTCCTCCTCGTCCTCGCGATCGCTCTCCAGCGGAACATTGGCGCCCTCTCCCTGGCACATGGCCTTGGCCCACTCCAGGGCCTCGGAACTGGCGGCTCTGATGCAGTCCACGCGACCCTGAATGCGAGGGAGGTACATTAATACAATGCGATCAATCATTTGGTATATCTACTCACATGCAGGAATCGTCGAGTGGAAGCACTCTCGTAGGTGGCCACCAAGTGGCCATAGAGCTTGTAGTGGGCCAGTTGGAGGGCCAGCTGGATGTACACATCCGGACTGACCTGGCAGGACTTGATGAAGCTCTTGCCATAGTGCTGGTACCGGTACACGTAGAAGTCCAGGTCATCTATGGCCTTGTCCACGCTCTTGGCTGCCTGACCGAACCTCAACTGAATCTGCTGGCTGGGATGCCACTCCAGGCGCTCCGGCGGCGGAAGGTGGTGCTGCGGCAATCCATTATCCTCGGCCGGGTGCTCCTCGATGTTCTTGTAGATCTTTTCCAGGAGCTGCACCACAGCAATGCCCTCGGAGGTGGAGTGTTCGTAGCACAATCCCCAAGTGCCATCAGTGCAGATAATGAGCTGCGAGGAGGAACAGTCAATTCGGTTGTTATAAGTAAATATTTTAAAATCTGTTGTATAAATTTAGTTTAAGGTTTATTGTTAACCTAAAAATTTGTAGAGACTTTTTTTCTCTTTAAATTTTGCATAAAAATGTGTAACACTAAAGAACTTTTCTTATTTATGGGTATTTTTGAGTGAAGATATTGAATTTAACCGACTTGATTACTAAGCAGGTTACATTAGTTTTGTCTAATTTTTGGCTAAGAAACCAGGAACCTCACCTGCATGGTCTTGTCGAACCATCGATTGGCGGAGTTGTATTCGCTTCCGCCGCCGTGGATCATCTCCTGGGCCATGTTCGTCTCATCCCGATCCCCGGCCCGATGGACAGTGGGCGTGGCACCAGTGAAGCCGCGTGCGTTGAAGTTGCTGGCCAGCGGCTCGTCCAGGCAGAGAACCACCTGGGCGGTCTCGATCAGCTCGAGGTTGCGCTGATTCCTCTCGTCCTGCTGCAGGAGCTCCCGGTCGTGGGCCCAACGGGTCCTCGGTTCGGCGGTCAGGAGACCAACGGGAGCCGGTTTCGCGGGCAGACAGGGGGCGTCGCTCAGGACGTAGAGGATCTGGGAGGCGATCTCGCTCTCGGACAGCTTGCCGCGGTCACTGGCTTGCAGCACCACGCAGTACATCTGGTTGCGGCAAATCACCACCACGTGCCGGTCCTCGTCGCTCAGGCGCTCCCGCGAGGGCAGGTACTGCGAGTCCCGCTCCACACCCGGACGGCGGCAGGAGCCCAACAGGCGGTAGTACTGGGCCATGCACAGCGGCTGGTTCTTCTCCCGGGAGGCGGCCCGCTCCAAGGGCAGCTCCCCGCTGTCCAGCATCTCGCGGTGGCCCAGGATCCCGTCCAGCAGCCGGGCGGCAAAGTTGGCCACGTCGTGGACCGTCTTGAAGCGACGGGGCGGGAACACCATCCCGGGATTCGAGTTGATCGGCAAGGGGATGCGCACGTTCATGTACATGTCGTTGAGCCAGTAATAGTAGGCCTGCAAATATGGTTATACAATAAGAATATAAGAATATTCCATAAATAATGCCTTAGCTGCTCTGGCTCTTAGCCCTAACTCTTAGTTTTATAATATTTGTTAGCTTTAGATAAATAAATAAATAAATAAATTCCATAATAAATAAACATCTGGGACAGAATTCGGTCTAAATTGGTTTGTTATTTAATAAATTAAATTTCCTGGAAATTCGAACCGAATATCCAGCAGAATTAAAAAACATTCAGCATAAAATGTGTCGTCAAATAGTCAATAACTTTTATATTGTCTTCTTTGGTGTACGAGTATTTAAAAATTAGCTATATTTCCACATATTTTATGAAACATTAAAATAAACTTCGAGACGCTTAAAATCACAACAATTAATATTCTGTCCAAAGTCAGTTCGATGTTAGATAGGAATTTTTTGAATGCCTGGGACAGACATGAGAAATGTGTTAGCGGGCGCCATTTCCTCTTCATGTTCGACACAAATTCAATTAGCTTTCCAACAATTTTTTTGGGTATTTTTTGTAATTTTGGGAGGGGCCAACCGCCAGCACTGCTATCACGGAAATCATAGAAATCACGCAGAGATCGCTGATGGCTGATAGCAAGATGCGGAGTGGTATAAATAATGGCAATTGGTCCCCGACAAGAGCAGTACCACAGTTCCCCTGAAGCTTCACGGATAACCAACGGACCCCATTCGAGATGAAAGGTAAGCGAAGAAAAGTCAAGGGAGGATGAGCAAAGTTTGGCTAACGCTTCCTGTTTGTCTGCCCGGATCCTGGCAGTTTTCGCCCTGACCCTCCTTAGCCTGCTGGCTGTGAGCCAGGCCCGCATGGACTACAAGCTGCAGTGCGCCCGCGACGAGATCGGCATCCGCTGGCCGAGCTACCACAGCAACTCCGAGTACTTTGTGTGCCAGGGCATCTTTGGCAGCCAGCTGACGATCCACTGCCCGCCCGGCGAGGTCTTCACCTTTGTCCTGCAGCAGTGCGCCGCTCCCTCGCACTACATCCC
Organism: Drosophila ironensis; assembly: GCA_021223825.1. Taxonomy (NCBI): domain Eukaryota; kingdom Metazoa; phylum Arthropoda; class Insecta; order Diptera; family Drosophilidae; genus Drosophila; species Drosophila ironensis. The sequence continues at coordinate 5,946,247 of JAJJHQ010008452.1, read as the reverse complement.
CGCCCCGCCCATGGATGTCCTGCCCACGGCGGCCCCCATCACCATGCACGTCATCGAGGACTCTCCCCCAGTGATCGCCTCCGCCCAGTCCGATCTGGAGACCGAGACCGCTGAGCACCCCCACCACCATGGAGCCCACCATCACGAGCACAACCACGAGCACAACCACGAGCATGAGCACGAGAAGGAGGAGGAGGACAACGAGCCGCTCCCCGTTCCCGCCACCCCAGCTCCAATCCCACCAATTGTGGAGTCCGCCAAGCCGGCTGTGCCCGTGCCCAACAAGGTGAAGAAGCCAGTGGTGGCGGGGCCCGTTAAGGCTCCCACCGTTCCCGTGCCCAACAAGCTGTCCAAGAAGCCCACCGCCGCCTCCGCCGCCGCCAAGAAGCCCGCCAAGGCCGCTGCCCCCACGCCCGCCAAGGCCGCCAAGAAGCCATCGCCCCCCAAGCCGGCCGGCAAGAAGCCAGCCAGCGCCTAGATCCCGAATCCAAATCGCCAGTTCCAATGACCATCTCTTTAGCACTCCAACCAAGCGGAAATTCATTCACCACTCTATATAGCAATTTCAAGTAATTAAATATCTAGAACTGCAAAGCGAAAAAACAACTGGCCCGAATTTCTCACAGGGAATGGGTGCGCGGGAGTTGGGTCGGGTCGGCCTCTTTCCAGAACTCCCTTATCGCAGTGGAAAGTCAAAATGGTTAATTGATTGCGATTTCTTGTTATTTACGGAATATTTTGATACGCACCTCGACTGCCATACGATGGCGATAATGTAAAATCAAAGAGAAATGTTGAAGCCCAGATAGGAGCCGACTGTCAAAAATGCGGCATTCGATTGTTTGAAAAATCGACGTAATCTAGGTCCTAGATTCTAGGATTGTAAAGTTCAGGAGCAATACTTTGCAGGTGAACACAGTTTGTGTTGGCTTCAAGGCACAGTTTCTAATATCTAATATCTTTGTAGGTAGGAGTATTTAAATTCCTCGACCATCTGTTTCCTATTCTAAGTAATTGGCTGACAAATTTCGATACCATCGATAAGATCGACTCTTCCTAGGTAGATACAAAATAATGATAAGAGTAAGTTGTGTTTTGATTTGATTTGTTATCGTTCGTTTCCCAAAAACATCGATAAACTGATTGTCGATCAGCTAAGTAAAATAACTACATCGCTAATGGCTCTACCCATGGGCTAAATCTTGTACAAGTGAAGGCATTTTTAACCTGAAAATTTTCGATTTCCCAGAAATCCCATTTGGTTTGATGCCTGTGACACATATTGAATGAATTAACAAAAGAACCGCGACGATTCAGGCCGTGCTTCCCCACAACGACACCGCTGCTGAGGTTTACTCGTAGAGTAGTATCAACGCGAAGTTGGAGCGCTATCTGAGTGCCAGAAGATAGATTGCCGAGAATTTCAATTCGGCTGAAAAATGCCAAGTCAAATGAAGTCATTCACTGACACCGCCGGAGATGATCTGAGCAGTGATGCTGACTGACAAGGTGGGTGGGTGGCTGGTGCAGGGGGAGTTGCCCTCAGTCAGTTCCTGATTATTGTGCCGCGAACCTTGCAACTTTTCCGATTCGATTCGGAATAGTTTCGGGCCCGCAAGAGCGTTATCTGAGGGCACGAGAGATTACCAAAAACGACGAAGTATAAGGCGCAATTAGCGTACTTCGGTTGGCATTTGGCATTGCTGATTTCGATTTCGCATCGCGGGCGACAAGACACAAATTATTCGAGCACCCGGGCTGATTAAACGTGTCTAACATGGCACCCGGTGCGGCATAAAAAGGCTTTGGCCACGGCTGAAGTTCATCAGTGATCGGTGAGCCGAGTTAGCAGCCAGACAACGCGTCCTTTACCAAGTCTCGCAAGTAACCCGTGGAAGCAGCAACATGAAAGCCGGTAAGCTGCCCGATGGATGCCCAGGATAGAGCCCTCATCTATGGATCCACATACGCTCGAGAAAGAGTTTACGATTTTATGGAATAACCCGTTTGCCCGGAACAATATTAATCAGAGTTCAGGGAGAGATTAGGAATACTTTTCGGTATACCTACACATTAGGATCTTTGGGTTGCATTTTATCTGTTGAAATTTCTTGAAACTATATGGTAACCATTGGTTTCTTCTACTTGCAGTGATCTTTGTACTCGCCGCCATTGTGACGGTCAATGCCCAGACAAGTCAAGAATGCTCCAGGACCCCCCAGTACAATGAAACCATTTCTCCCGTGGTTTGTCCCGCGGCCGGATTACTGCTGCCCAACTACGTGAATGCCCAGACCTTCTACCAGTGCACCTCCACCAAGAGCAGTGGCGTCCTGACCGAGTGCGCCAACGGCAACTACTTCAGCTACGTGCTGCAGGGCTGCCAGCCTTGCGCCACATACCTGCCCTCGGCCCACTGCAACAGCCTGCCCTTCGATCCCACTTGCGTGCCCATCAACTCCGTCGAGACCACCACCACCACCACTACCGAGGCTCCTGAAGAGACCACCACCACCACCACTACCGAGGCTCCTGGAGAGACCACCACAACCACCACTACCGAGGCGCCTGGAGAGACCACCACCACCACTACAGAGGCTCCTGAAGAGACCACCACCACCACTACCCAGGAGGTGCCTACGCCCCCCACCGATGGCCCCTCGGATGACTCCAGCACCGCAGCTACCGGCAGTGATGACATCATCACGCCCTCCGGCACCACCGTCAGCGTGCCCCAGCCCCCCTCTCCCAGCGACAACAGCGTTCCAACCCCGGTCACCCCCGTGCCCACGGCTCCGATCATCAACAATACCCCTCCGCTTGTAACCACAGCCCCCGCCGCCAAATAGTAACCTTTAGAGCTACCAAAACATTAAAGCGGTGTCGCCGCTCGCCCAGAAACACAAAATATACATAGCAGGCATTCAATAAATTCGTTATCAATTTCCAAACAATTACAATGAAATAAATAAACTACGAAAATGTTCAAATAATAGATGGGAAATCCAGAATCGGTTGATGGGGTTCGAAATAAGTTTGCTTTCATTGCAAATATCATAGAATTCAAATAAATTTATTAAAATGTTTGGATGAGCGAGAATAATCAACAAATTACAACACATAATAGATGGGAAACTTGCATTAGTGGCAAATATCGTGTAATTTAAATAAATTAAATAAAAATTTAACAAGGACTCCAAGGATTGGTTGCTCACCCAGTTGTCCTCGGTCTCGCGCTTATCCAACAGATACTGGTGCAGCCGGGGCCCGAGGCCTTGGGGCGCCGTGAACTGCTTGATCAGCTCCTTGGTCCGCTCCAGCTGCGCGGGCGTGGTGATCGGTTCCAGGGCCCGGATGTAGTCGGCCATCGTCTCATCCAGCGGCGGAACGGGCACCTTGGGTAGAGTCTGAAAAGGATTCGCAAGGGTTAGCCAACTCTCAGCTGGGGCTGCCAATTTCATTTCATTTCATTTCATTCCCACTTTCCCTCATGCCAGGCACTTGGCAATGCCGGTTTTTCCCATTTCCTATTTTCCATTTCCCTCATTTGTATGCATGGCATTGTGGAGCGTCGCACGAAAAGTTTCCTTGCCTTGCCAGGAGCAACGCAAAGAACTTTATGCCCAAGGGAACCGAATTTCAAATCACAAAAAAAGGGGGAACAAAATAAAACTGCTTGAATCTGTACATTGTACAGCGGTAGCTAGAAATTTTCTGTATTGCATTTTTTTCGGCGTTTCTCGCTAGTCACCCTCGCTAGCAAGTTATAGTTTTTTGTGCGTTCGCACTTGGAAATCGAATCGATATTTCTATGGTCAACTTTCTGTGCTCGCTTTGGATGAATTCACGACCTTGGTTGGATTTCCACCTGCTGCGAAAAACACAAATTTCTACTTAGCCGAAACGTTCAAAGTGTCAACATGTCGTTGACTTTGCGAGTTTTCCTGTTCTCGGTTTTCAAAGCAGGCTGAAACTTTTGTTATACCGAATATCCTGGCTCCTGTCACTTGTCTTTGTCAGAGGGATCCCCTTTCGGATGCCGCTTTACAATTTTGATGTCTAGCTCTACTTTTTGGGGGTTGTTGTCAGGATTGCCGTATGAGCTGTTTCTAAGCTAAAATTGAGGATTCAAAATTTCTATACTATTATGGTATTTTATGGCTTTATTTTTAAATAATTGCTACGATGATATCTGCTTATCGAGGTTTTAAGATCTCGTAAATACTAGAAAAATAGTATGCTTTAAAAGGTTTGGCTTTATTTATTTATAGTTGCATTTATAATTGGTTTTTATTTTTAGATAATTGCAAAGGTAAACTAAGGTCATTGAGGCTTTAAGAACTGTTAAATACTACAAAAATAAAATGCTTAAAATGGTTTTTTCATATTCCATTTTAAATTCTAAAATCCCTTCGGCTTATGGTACTGTTTACCATATGATTTTTCATTCTGTTAATTGGAATTAACAAATATATAAAGTGTTTGTAGATGTCAACGTGAAATTGGATTACCTATTACATATTTTATAAGCTGTTGTTTGCTTACTAATTAGCAACGTAACTAAATAAAACATTGGCTGTGCGTATTTTTCAGTTGACTGTTTTATTGTTTTGCATGTGGTTAGTCATTAAATTTTCTCTTGGCGGTTTTTCGTGTTTTTAATTTCCGATTGCCAACTCTAGCCGTTGCTGTTGCTGCTGCTGCTGCGGCTGCGGCTGCTGTGCTTTTTTTGAACAGGTAATGACGAGGGGTGAATGCCCATGGCCCTCTGGGGTGGAGGAGGGAAAAAAGCAAACGTTTCGGCTGGTTTTGTTTGCCCAAAGTGCGGCAGGTTGGTTGGCAGGCAGGCAGCTCCCCTTTTTCCGTTGCCATACAAAAGCACTCGTTATTTGCATTTGTAATTATAACAAACAGGATTAGTCCGTCCGCCCGTCCGTCCGTCTCTCTGGTGTGTGTCTGTGTGTCTGTGCGTCTGTTTGTCTTTGAATTATTCAAGTAGCAGTCCTGTTCCAGGTCCTTAGGCAAATATTTGCCAGGCGGAATACACAGAAAATTCGAAATTGTTTAATCAATTTTACTCACGTCAGGGAATCCAAACTCGTCCACGGACTCGGCGGTGGAGAGCCATTTCTTTGGAATCGACAGAATCGAGTCTCTCCATCCTGAAAGAACAAAGAAAACAAAGAACGCGACCGACGATCGCCGATTAACTTGACTTGCTCAATACCAAATGAAATTGTTGGGTAATTTGCGCGATCGTTACTAGAACTAGTTAATCACTGTCAGGCGGCTCAAGTGCCTCGGATACCCCGAAAAACCGTAGAAAAATAAGAATGCCGAAATCGAGGTGTTATCGATTAGACTGACAGCTCGGAAAGCGTAAGATGTATAGGCCATGCGTCATACAAATACTATAGATGTGTCCACACATACTATAGTTTGGCATGTGGGGCCAACCCTTGATTCGATTATTTCCCTTATCTTCGGTTCAAATTACATTACTCCGGTTGCCTATCCCCAAATCATCGCATCTCACCGCTCACATAAGATTTGAACAATTTCGTGCAAGTTTGCCATTTATTGTCTTGGCCAGGCTTCCGCCGGCCCAAATGCAATAAAATCGGACAAGTAAACTGAAAACTGTGTAGTCCGACTCATTTCCTTTGGGCTGCTCTGACATGCCCATAAAAACTTTGCCTGTCATTGCTGTAATTCAACTGCAAAAGCACTTCCGGTTGCCATTGCGCCCGAGTAGCTCGAATTTCCGGCTCCGGCTCACATGCCCAAAAGTGTGAGCGAGGTCTACCGATTGCCAAAATGTTATTGTCAACCATTTGACGACACATTTCCAGCTTACAACGATGTTTACAGAATGGATCAGACTTTTTTCAACAACAGTATGCAAGATTATCTCAATATTTAAACTTTAAAGCATTAAATTCAATTTTGCAGAGAATATACTTTGACAAGGACATCACTTAATCTGCAATTCTGCCTTTTATCTGCAATTCCGCCCACTTGAGATGATGAGAAAAACTAACTAAAACACTTTACGGTCGAAGCACTTCCACCAATCCGAAAGTGAAACGCGGTCGTTTTCCAGCTAACTCGGGCCAATCATAATGTTATTAATAAAAGTTATTTTGCGGCAATCGGGATGAAAGGAAAACGAGCAGAAACAAGCCTGCCCTGTCCGGGGGTGGAGGGGCTGGCACGCGTCGCCCCACAACGATGTCAAATTTAATGCAATTTATTATCCTTTTTTCATTATCTTGCTAAAGATGCCCCAAACCCAACCACTGCCAACCGGCGGAGGTAATCACACAATGGAGTCACGTGGCGGCAATTTGGGACGCCGTTCTATTGTGCCGATGTATCTATCTGCTGGAACAAGGACAACCACAAACTGTAACCTGCACAAAGGACCAAACGGGCGACCCATCATACCCATCTGCAAATTGTAATAAATTGTATTAGGAAGCGGCGTTGAGAAATTCAAATTAAGTAATTAAAGCTCTGGTTTGGGGTGTCTCGTGGCTTGTATAGTATTTCGGGCTAACTCGCTCGCTTAATAGAGCAAATATCAATTTACGGAAAGTTGATGGAGAGTTATAGCGCCTGTTACATTTTTCTTTGATGTATAAATATAAATTCAAATTAAAAAGTTTTCCGCTTTCCGGTGGGGGAAAATTAATATGAATTGACTTCGCGTAGAAAACTTTTCATGTCCTGCGAGGACCCGACATAAAAATGATGGAGCCTCTGGGACTGGACTTCCAAAAAGAGATTGCAGTAAAGTTGCGGAGATAGGCAGACTTTTATCCAGTTGGTTTTAGTACCTACCTATATAAATTTGTCACTTTTGGGATTCTTTGCGCGACACCATAAATGGAAAACTTATGTCTTCCGGGCTAGTAAGTAATGCAAATCTGCTCAGACGCCATTCGGCTGTGTCAGCTCCAATTATATGCACGGCCAGAGACACTCTGCTATTGATTGATTGATTGATGGATGGCCAGGATTCCTGATCAGACCGACAGATGGCTAATCAGATATTCATGCACCATTTCAAAGGCGGACAAAGCCGCAAAGTTTCGGCTCTGAGGACTGAGACTAACCCCCAAGATAAAGCTTGTTGCTATACGTTTTCCCCCCTGTCTGATGTCTGGTTCAATTTGCTCGTATCTGTCGCTTTTTGTGGCAACTCATGATTCGATTTCTGGAGGAGGGCCATAACTTTGGCCGGAAAGGCTGCGATGCCCGGCGATAATAGCGGTCGCAGGATATGGGATAATGGGCGGAGGGGAATTCACACATTAACAGCGTCCATTCTTGGGCTTATGGCCAACACGCCCCTACTTTAAATGCCGGCCAATAAAACGGGCCAGTAAAGGCGACGAGGGCTCATTATTAAGCTGCAAAAATCACGCTTGAATTCATGGCCCTCTGGTCTGGGCGCTGCGTCCTCAAAGTGGAAGCCCGGGACGACAGGCAACTGCTGCCGCCTGTCAGACAATGCGATAAAAATGTAATCCCAATGAAAAATAATGTTTCTGCCGGCATGATTCCAATTTAGCAAGAGTCAACCCCGGGCCAGCAGCTCATTAGAAGCCCGGCGGAATAGCATCTGCTGGGGCAACCGGAGCAAATGAAGGAGAAGAATTTAAAAAGGCAAAACAAATCCGAAGAGCGGAATATACAACAAGAACTCGAGGGGGCCGTGCGGAGGACGCGACACGTTGCGACTACATAAAACACCCGTCGAACAAGCTGTGACCCCAGCCGCAGTCCTAGCACTGGTACCAGCACGCTTGCCACATCCAATGCGGATGCGGATTCCGGGCCGCAGACTCTGTGGGGGAGGGATGCTGCCGGGGTCATAACATTGTTGGCGATGAATGGGCGGGCGGCTGAATGAGTTTTTCCTTCTTTTGTTCGGTTTGCCCGCTCGTAAAGGGCTCTTCGAGGGTGGTTCCCCAGTCCCCTGTCCGTCCCCCAGCCCGTACCCAGCACGCACATCGCAATTGAGCCGTAAATCCTTTACGGTCTTAGCACTGTTGTTTCACGGCGACTACGTTGCGCTTTTGCGGCTGTCTTGGCTTTATGCTCGGAATCGGTTTTGCCCCTCGTTATTGCCGCAGCCTCGCATGCCAAGCATACTTTTGTGCGCCAAACTCAAATTAACTGCCGCATTGAGCCATTGCCAAATTCTTGTAATTGTTCGGATTGAAACAAGCGGAAAGCGTAAATTGCTAACGCATTGTGGTCGAAATTGAAGGGCCTGCTCACTCGGCTTGCGGTTTGCTCAAAAGTGGATCACTTGCAGAAAAAATGGTCAATTATTGTGGACTGTTTAAGGATTTTCCAGGTCTTTGTATGTCATTGCTAGCAGCTTCTGATGCCGCTTTTTTCCTAATCTTTGTATGTCATTGCTAGCAGCTCCTGATGCCGCTTTTCTAAACTCTCTTTAATGTTTTCTTAACTTAAATTTTTTCTTCGCATGTACAAAATTTTATTGGTGGATACACAACCGAGATGTGGTGTACCTTTAGGTTTGTGGTTGAATCTCGTTTCTGCCACAGAGCCCGAGGCATCCTCCCCGAATAAAGAAGGAAACTTTTTTCCTGCCCGCCCCAGACTCCAGTTGGCCGTGGCTGTTCGTGACTCGGCCAAAGTTGCTAATGGAAATTGCAAACATAAAATCATTTTCCACACAAATTTCTGGCCCCAGGGCACGCGCACAATTCCCGACCAAAGTCCGGGGGGATGGATATCGAAGTTGGAGGCAAAAGTTCCGGATCCACCTTGACATGTGTACACTGTACACTGTACTGTGTACACACAAGGAGGAAATGTCCTTGGGTGACCCCACATTAGCTAATTAATTGCATTAATCGTTAATAGATCTGACAAACTGTCAGTTTCCATCGCCATTGAAAGACAAGTTTTTCATGGTTAACAATTATATTTCAATAGTACATGCTTGTTTTTGTGTCACTTGTTTCTGTTCATGTCGGTTGGTGTGTGTGTCTGGGTGTGTGTTTTGTGGCTCTGTAATAATGCGATATCGTTCCTTTATAGCTCATGCCAATATCTTCGGTATTCGTGTATCCTTTAATGTACGTTCGGTTATATGTTCTGCTTGTTCAATTCAATATTCATAACATTTCTCATAGCCAGAGGCCTGCATCGGCTATTTGAAGTTGTGGTTAAAGGCGATACAAATACATTTTAAATCCTATGCGTCACATGGCTAGCCCTCGAAAGTTTTCCACCAGCAACGCGGCTTTGTTCTTTTTCCTTTTTCCTTTTGCTTAGTTGAGCTAACACTTGGCCGCAGGATGGAAATTCAAGGGACTTTATTGGAGCACACCAAGGCAGTTGCCATGTTTTGCTAGCCATGTTCTCGCTTACATTTAATTTTGTAAGCTTTTTCTATTGGGGTCTCGTTCTCAAAATATATGCTCTAGCTATGAGGTCTTCGAATATTTGCTTTCGTTTTGATATGCATTGCATTTATAGTTCGCTTGGAGTATCCTCCGGGAGATCAGTTTGAAATTGAACGGTTTTCAGATACAAACATAATTACGTTTAGAATATAGATGGATAGACTTGGAAATTGAACAGCAACGTTACAGAACTGGGACTTTGGATACTGGTTAAATTTATAGTTTTGCTTCTGACTCTTGCTTCTGCTTCTGCTTCAGCTTACGCATAATGATAAGTTTCACTGTTTATCGTAATAATTATTGGTAAGTATGTAACACAAACGTCTATAACATTAGCCGAAACAAATTGCAAAGACTGCTCGTAATAATTTAGCACTGTACTCTAATATGTGTACTATGTATGTACTTGAAACACTTTGAATCTTGATTCTGATCGAAAATGACATTCGAAACTAACAATAGGCCTTATATACAATACAAAACTGAACTCTGGCGGCATTACTAATGTTTTTGTGGCCTTAATTACCGAACTCAATTAATTTCGTCTAGGGTTTACAATTAAATTCTCTAAAAACGCTTCTCACATGCACAACACATAGAAACTATCGGAGTGAGGAAATTCTCATTACGAAAAAATATCGAAATTTAAGTTTTTTTTCTTTTTTGTTTTCTGTGCTGCTGGTTTTGTGTTGCCCAAGGTAAAAGACCTATGCCGTTATACAGTAAATATACATTAAGATGTTAAAAATTAATGTTCTCGTTAATTATCCATACAACGCACAATTATTGCGTAGGTTTATAATTCATAATTCATATAATGCTATTGAACATTCAACACTTGTAATACGCAGAGTATAACCATTCAATTAACTGCTAGTATTATGTGTTCGTAATTATTTATATAAATGTCTATTTAAATATATTTTATGGTACATCGTTTAATATGCGTTTTATGTATGCGACACATTTAGTTTATGCGTTCCATTTGCTCCTTATTCATTTAGGTAGTATTACACTTTGCCGGCACTGCTAAGTATCCCTCAGGTTACACTCCTTACACTCCATCGTATCCCTCTGGGGACTAAACTATGTGATTGGTTATTATACAAATATATTTGTTTTATTGAAAAACCCAAATTGGAAGATTCATATACATGCTTTTGGTATTTCAAATCTATTGACGGTCTGAACTTGTAATGCACCATTCGTATTAATTTATCATGTGACATCTATCTACAGCCAGCCTCAAAGGCCACATAAAGTTGAAAGTATCCACATATTTTTTGGTAAAAATTCGAAATTTAGAATATAACATGAAATTGAACCTGTTTTCACACTTTACGTGGCTCCTTGGCTTGGTGTTGTCTTTTTAGATGATATATTGCTTTTACGAGGTTTATATTTGGTATATATTTGGTTAATTTGTAATTAAAATTTTATTGTTATCTACTTAATAAATGTTCTATTGATAATATGTTACATACCGATATAAATATATTTATGTATACTTTATTGACTATATAAAATGACCGGCTAATTGGTTGCTCCTCACACATATAATATATAAATATGTTAGTTTGCTTCCACACTTTCGACTTCACCTCGATCTGTCCTTCGTTTTAATTGATACTTTTGATGGGAGATTTTTCATGAGTTTTATTATTCTATAGTTAAGAGTATTTCTACGGTGTCTTGTAAATGATTAGAGCTATGTATGTATACCTCTTATTTTGAGAGTCGGTTGAAAAAAGGAAAAGCAGAAACGAAAGATGTTTCTACTAATTGTTAAGATTCTGCCAAAATATTTGAAAATAACGCTTTTAAGCCTGATAGAAAAAAATCAGTGCATTTTTTGTGTAACTTATAAACGTGTTCGGGGGCTGCTATCCAAAAAATTGCTTGGGAAATTCATAAGATACATTTTCTGGGCCGTTTCACTGATATGTTTACGGATATAGAGTTTCTGCAGTATACTGACTTTAATCTCCGATTGAAACACATTCCAAAAATGTACATAAATATTCTGAAATCTAAATGTGTTTGCTTAGATGTATGTAAAATATCAGTTGCTTATCAGTTGTGTATAGCTAAAACGTGTATAATATATATAGGGGCAGTAAACTGCCCTCAAAATATTGGTGCTCTCGAAATGAATCAAAATACAATAGATCGGCAATCTGTATATTCATAGAGAGTAGGTTTATATTTAGGGTTTATCTTTATCTTATAGACAAGGTACACACATTTATGCTATGCTATCGTCGAACCGCTGAGGTTGAAGCCCCCCTGATCCGGGGAGCCCGCAGGGTCAACAAGCAAATAATAATTGATTGGTAGGTAAATGTGATACTTGAATTTGAATTTCAAATTTTGTATAACTTATGTACAGATCATGTACGGTCTGAAAGTAGGTTTATTTATTTTTCTATAGATATGACCCGCCATAAGAGCATATGTGTTTTTCTATATATATATGTATATTTTTTGTTGTATAGACTAGTAGCAATAAGTAATATCACTTTTGGTAATTTTAACAGGCGAGCCATGCGACTCTGATATGTATCGTTACCTTGGTTGTGTCTTATGTTAACAAACTGTCGAACAGAACATGTTTAAAACCGGAAATCATATGGCAGGGCCGGAAGCCAGGAAGCCACTTCCGCTGCGAGTCCGCCACAATGGCACCCGAAAGAGAGTTCCTTCTGTGGGGAGGGTTTCGATTTGTGCAACTTGTGATATGTCTGCGATATTGATGCCATTGTCTGTGAAAAACAACACTCGGCGGCACTCGAAGGGAAGTGGTTCTCCGGTCAGCTCAGCCGCTTACTTTACTACTTTGTATATAGATATAAGTATATATATATGTATGCGTGTATATAATATCTTTTATATATATGCACGTGTATATTTGATGTGGCGGGAGGGGGAAGACTCCTCTCCCCTCCCCTTACCGGCTAACTAACCCTAGGCTTTGGTTTCTCTAGCTTCACTGACTGATAGACACGAAAACGGCTGCATGAGTACTGAGTATAGGGCATAGGCGACCCGCTGGGGCCGCACTATATAGCTTCAATATACGCCGAGGCATATATGTATGCGTTTGTTTTCCTGCTCACTGAGGGGAGACACCCTTTTGGGATCGCTCGCAGAGGAGCCTGGTCAGGAGAAAGTCTCTGGTTGAAAATTCTGATTGGAAAACTCGATACAATGTGGAAAAGTTGGGAAAATACATGTTCTTTTAGCTCCTCATATTTAAATTGATATAATATTCCTATTAAAATCGAAGGTGTCAAACGGTAAAAATGTATTGCTTTTATTGAATTGTGCCTCACTGATTAGTCTTTATACTGATTTTAACATTGAGTTATCTCTAACAATGTCTAATGTCTCGAAATATTGATTCAAACGTAGGTATTACCCACCCATTATCGACAAATTGTTTTCCCTGATATCTGATTAAGAATTTCAATCCTACCCGGCTCCCTTCGAAGGAGCCCAACTTCAAGCTCTCCCATCAACGACTGATTGGTTAGTTGCTTCAACAATCGTGTATAATACAAAAATTGGTGCGGTGCAGGGCTTTAACTAGCTGCTGTATTAACTATCTGATCTGCATGTTATGCTCGTTATAGTGTACGTACCACTTGCTATATGTCTATGCTAAATATAGGTATATCTGTTGTATGTGTTTTTCGGGGTATATGCATGGTATTGGGTTCAACAATAAATGATAAACAACCAAACAAGATTTAACGCTTGGGACTTGTGTAGGTTTCTCTTCGGGCTGGGCAACAGTTTAAAATCCTTGCCTAAAGGGATTCGCCGGTCCGGCAGGACCTCTGCTCTGCGGCTGCGGCTGCTGCTGTTGTTGCTGCTGCTGCTGCTGGAAGGGATTGGCCACGCGAGGCTGTCCCTGGGAGGCGTAGCTGCCGCCCTGCTCCTGGTAGCCGGGCTGATAGCCCTGATCCTGCTGGTAGCCACCGCCTGCCTGCTGGTATCCCTGCTGCGCCTGGTAGTCGTACTGCTGCTCGTCGAGGTTGGTCTCCTGCTCCTGCTGATACTGCTGCCCGTACTCTAGGTGATTCTTCAGCCCGCCCTCCACCGGCTTCTGGTCGTGCATGACATAGGTCTGGTACTCCTTGTTGGGCGGGTCCTGCATCAGGATGTTGGCCTCGTTCTCGAAGGGCTTGAAGTCGTAGATGTTGCGCAGCTTTCGCAGCACCGGCACATAGGCGAGGTTCGAGAAGGCTATCAGGAAGTTCAGGGCCGTGAAGCCAATGGCCTCCACCACTCCGCCGGCTATGATGGGTCCCACAGCGTAGGCAATGGAATAGGATATGTCCGCAATGGCATAGATACTCCCGTAAACGGACACGTAGCGCACATCCACCAGGTAGCCCAGAGTCGGCAGCAGGGCAGTATCGATCAGGGCGATGCCAAAGCAGATCACACAAATGGGCAACATCAGCATCTTGTAGCCGCTGCAGAACGGAATGATGAAGCAGGAGAGACCCTCGAGGGCCAGACCTCCGGCGGCCATCAACCACTGGTGCTGCGGATACTTGCGGGCCATCTTCACGGTGATCACCACGCCCAGGACGTGCGGGAAGAATGCCGGCAGCCAGACCATGCCAATCTTCCAGTTCTCCGTTGTCATGTTGTCCTCCATCCACAGCGAGATGGTGGGCTCCAGGAAGGCCAGCGCTACATTGGACATTGTCAGGGCGCCCGCACACACGGCGATGTAGGGATCCATGAGCAGACGCCAGATGGGTATAACCTGGTCCTGCACCTCCTTGCTCTGCTTGATCTGCTCCTTCACCGGCTTCATCACCAGCAGCAGCATGAGGCCGTCCAGAAGGCAGACGAGTGCCAGGATGAGGAAGGGCACCTCCTTGCCGGCAAACTGGTAGAGGGCTCCTCCGAATGGCGGAGCCACCAGGCACCCGAAACTAATGAAGGCCAGCGCAATGCCCAGTGCCTGGGATCGCTCGTTCTCCTCCGTGAAGCGGTCCGCAATCATGGCCAGCCCCGAGGTGTCCGCAAAGGCCGAGCCAGCCCCCTGCAGGGAGCGGGCGAAGAACAGGACACTGTAGCTGCTGCCGCAGGCGAACACCGCCGTGGAGAAGAACATGATGGTCAGGCCGATCATCATGGGTATGTCGTAGCCGATCTTGTCGATGAGGCCGCCCGAAAAGGGGTTGACCATCAGCTGGACAATGGCCTTCGAGGCGAACAGGATGCCGGTGGCCGAGTCCTGGCCATGGTGGTCGTGATGCACGGGAATTATTTTACCCGTGATGTTATCACGCAGAGGCGGTGGCGTGGGCCCGTCATCGAAGCTGCCTATTTCCCGGAGGTAATCGGGTATTATAGGCACTATCACCATGTAAAGCATGTTGTCCAGGAGCAGGGCGATGGACACTATTACCAGGATGAGGCGGCGCTGGTTCACCGGCTCCTGGATCTTCTCCCACACGATCTCCTTCACCTCGCGCAGCTCGAGGTTGATTACAGGTATTTGGAATGAGGCCATTGTGGTGGTTGCTCTTTGTGAACTCTCTGAGGTGATTCTTTAGTTTTTTAGGGGTATTGCTATCTTAGCAGCTCTGCTTAACTCCTCCTTCTTGTATCCTTTTTGTACTGCTGGTTGCCTTCGTCTCTTTTCTGTTGCCTTAAAGCTTTTTCATTAACGCGCTGATCTGCTAGCCCGTCATGGTCACAGCCGGAAGTCGCTAGCAAGTGTATGACCTCTTCCGTTTCCGTTTCAGCTTTCGTTTTTTGCTCCCGAGTCTTCCGGTTCTTCTCTTGGGGTTTCTTGTTTTCTTTCAGCTCTCTGAGGTGGTATATCGTTGCTTTTGGTTAACTATTTTTGCTGCTCTTGTGTGGTTTTACATGTTTTCGTGTGCTTGTTGTTGAATTTGGTGTTGTACGAGTTGTTGGCATGCCAGTGAACAACCTTTAACGACACAGAAACAAGATTTCGTTAGTCTTGCAAATTAACTCTTTTTTTTTCTATTTTATTTTTGGCTTTATTTTATACTGTTTCTTTTTTTTGTGATACCTCACACCTCTTTTTTTTGCTTGCTATCTCTTAACTAGGATTAATTCGTTAAGTTGGGTTTATTTTATGATTGAAATGTTGTTTCTGTGTTGCAAAAGGCTGCCTGCTGGTGAACAGAGATTGTATTGTGTTATAATTATAGTTAACTCACAGCATTAATTTCGCGATTCTAATCGGACGAGAACACAAATTTGTATACCATTTCCTCACCGAGGAACACACATTTCAATCATAAAACAAATACCGAAAAATTACGAGTACAATTAAGTTGTTCAGTATGCGTGATGGGTCTTGAAAATTGAATGAGGGTGTTGCAATTATTTTAATTGGATTTGGTCTACACAGGTTTGTGTAGTCGGTAACCCCAGTCCTTCCAGGTCCTGGAAAAAGTAAGTGGGACACAGTGGAGTGCTCTTAGAGCCACGTGGTTGCACTCATCGAAGCAGTAATTATGATTATTGCTTTGTCCGCACAAAAAGCTTAGCACGCGAGCAGCCAGGACTTGAAAGGACCCAAAAAGCAGAGTGAAAGTCCCTCCACGCACATTGCCTGGCAGTAGATTAAGAGTTTCTACAATTTCTTTTCATTTTTAGGTTTGTCTCTATAAAAATAAAGAGACTGTATGGTATATTTCACAAGGAAACTTTGTGCTAAAGTTTTGACGCTGTCGCTGTTGCCAGCTATCAATGCTGATCTAATTTCAACATTTATCTACCTTGTAGCGCCCGACGACCAGCCACCCCCATTGAGCAAACATGAAAATGCGACGTGTGCAGGGTATAAATATGACCCCAGCTCCTGCCCATTTCTAGTAGCCACCCCGCTCCACCCCCTAAGCCCAGAACCGCCCCTTATGAGGCTTTGGCGTACACGAGACGTAACAAAAACATTTCGTTTTATCATTAAATTTTCATGACCACGTCCCCGTGTACTCGTATCTGCCCCAATATGCGCCCCCGCCCTGACAACCTTGAGTCCTCCCCCGATCTGCCACCCATCCACGTGCATGCATACCCTGATACAGCCCCCGGGCTGGCCATGAGTCAATTATGCTGGGCGGATGTGTGGGGTTTTGCTTTCATTTTTCCGGGGAGCGACTTTAATTTTTGAGTTTTCTCCATGTGCCCGTACACTTTCCCCTAACAACAATAACAGACGGAGGCCCGCTGGATCCGGTGGGTCAGGTGGGAGGCCGCACTTGACCCTGGGGGTGGTGGTTTCGAGCGGGCTTTTGTCAGAGCAACCGGGGTGGCAGTGTGCTCCAGTCAAGTGCAGAAACGTGTGCCTACATGTTGATTATACCAGAACAAAGACACAGACAGATAATTTACGAATACAGGCTGTAAGTATACATAATACATACATAAAAGATACATCATATTTTATTATCAACAAATGCTTTAAGACAAGAGCAATTTATTTATGAAATATTCTTTGGAATCGTTTTAAAATTCGCATGTAATATTCCAAGTCTGCCTTCACCTGTTTGCTCAAGCGAAACCATCAAAGACCATGAGAACTTCCATTGAATATATTCAATGGGACAGCTGATTATGTGTTCTTGTGGTCACATACATGAGCTAGCAATTTGTATTTACGTTTTCATAATTTTATTGATTTTCCGCCCTGTCTGGCGCAAAAGCCCCGCCGGACAGCTGACGGATTTCCCAGGCGATGCATAAACATTTACACAAAATTCGAGTTTTCTGTTTTCTGTTTTCCGGTTTCGGCTTTCGGCTTTCGCTTTGAGTTTCAGTTTCATTCTGGCCTGGTCTTTTGTTCATCCACCGGCCAGCTCCCCGGCTCCTGGAGCGGCCTTCAGGATTCCTTTTCATGTTTTCATGGGTCGGCTGGCAACATCCGAGCGGCTCAATTAGCAAGCAGGGCGGTTCATAATTTATGCAGCTTCCACAGCGGTAAATTATGACAGCCCAGGCCAATGGGCTTTGCTTCGGAAGCAAAGGTAGTTTCTGCTTTCAGTTTTTCATTTTTAATGCACTCTACCTGTGGGACATCAGGTGATTGCTTGGGTTTTCGGCATGGAATATTCACGAGACTTTAAGTTGTGAAACACTTGAACATGCCCTCTTTGATGTTGTGTGTTGGACACACAAACGCATAAGCAATCGCATAAGTCATCGTAGCCAATTTTGCGCAGAAATTTAAAATAAACTTGGAAACCAAATCTAATCCAGACTCAGAGCCCTTCTGATGGAAGCAACCTTGGCAGGAAAAAGCTTAAAGTCCTCTCACGCCCACAGCCATCACATTTTCTTGGCGCACATCAAATGCAGGATGATCGCCGACTTTTGCCGCCCACCGTAACCCTGGGAACCCTGGCAGCCTGCTCCTGGCACTGTTCACAGCAACTCGGGATGTTTGCCTTCCGAAAGGAAATAATATATGGGATCCAGGGAAGAGCCGGGCAGGCGAGAAAGGGGAATGAAATTACATTCGCTTTTTCAACTCTGCGGGGGCGTGGGCCCGTGGGTGTGGCAGCGTCTGTCTGACGAGGTAATCAGCGTAAAATAAAATTTCATTCTCCTGAAGGGTAAGGCATAAAAAATACAATATCGCCAACGCACTTTGGCCTTGTCGGGGGCTGTTTGCATTTGCAATGAGATGGCAAAACAACAAATATAATGGAAAACTGTGTGCTTTGGAGCCTTGCCATTTCCTGGGCAACGGATTCGAAAACAAATGTGTTGGCCGTATATCATTAAAATTAATAATCTAGAGCATTTTTCCCTTCCATTTGGCTGATTTCAGATACAAAACGTTGCTGGGTGCAGCGTAAAATAAACAGCAAATAAAATATATCATAATATTTACGGTAAGCCGCGTTTCGCACGGAGCTACTTGACAAAAGACAGCGGAAAATCCGCACAAGTGTTCGACCCTCGTTCGCCCAACTTTTATGGCCAGATACCACCCGCTTTCGAAGTCCCCATCCCACACCCAAGGAACATAGAGCTTGTGAAACTCCCCGCAAGTGTTGTAAGCTGCTTTGTTCAAGTGGCATGTCGCATCGAAGGGTTGAAGTTCCCTTGTACCCAGAGCTCTGAGGGGGTCACGCCAAAGTACTAGTACAGAGCGGGAAATTAAATAATAAGTTCTGATGCTATTTGAAATTTGAGTGCAGCTATAAACTGGTACTAATGGGTAGAATATTCATGCTAAGAAAACCTCAGGTAATGTGAAATTGGTCAAAATTTGTAAGCAAATTAAAAAGCAATTTGTTCTTACAATTGTTGTATGCTGCTGTGGTGCTTTTAGGCTTACAATTTCTTCATCAAAGTAACGCCAACACTATTTTCCCCCATGTATGATTTCCAATTGAGTACCCACTCTTTTCTAAGCTGAAACCCAAGACAAAACGTTGCTGCCTTGCTTCCCAATGCTCGCGGAGGCATGTGGCATGTTGCCGGACTCCGGGCCAGGTGCCTGAGCGATTGCCTCTAATGAACTGTGGCCAGCTAATGAGCCCCCGCTTTGGACTCACCTTGGCCACTCTTTAACTTGATCGATTAACTTGGCGGCGTTGCCACGGCAGTTGCCTTAACCCTCTTCCGCCGACTGTCAAATGTCTTGGTGACATTTCTGTTTCAAGTTTAATTGTCTTGTCTTGTACCTAGCGCCGTGTATCGGCCTTTTCGCCCTCCATCGATTTTGACCAACTGGGTTGGTTAGCTAAGCCCACTAAGCCGGTCGTGGAACACACTTTTTAATTGCAAAAGTTTGTCACTTTCGGGAGTGGATCCTTTTTATGTGCGGGCTTTTTACCCAAAACGTGCTAGCCACCCTCTCGGCTGGTTGTTGTTTTGTTTTTATTGCCATTATTGCTATTTTTGTTGCTGCTATTCGTGCTGCTGATGTGCTTTTATCAACTCCCAAAGGACTCGCAGCCACTTAGCCCGAGGATCCGTTTCAAACTCCGTCTCTGTTCTCTTTATTCATGAAAATAAAGGACCAGGCCGAAGGACCTGAGCTGAGGCGCCATTTTGGTGGTCCTGGTGGTGCCTCGGAGCCCCTTTAGTGGGTCTGTTGCCCATAAATCAAAGCATTAACGGGGCGTGGCCTGCAGCTCCTATGCTGAACAGGGGAAGCACCAAGGGGGCATGCCCCAAGGAGGAGTGAGTGCCAAATGGTTTCCCTTCTCCCCATTTTTGTGCGTGTCTAATATCCTTGTATTCGCCCACATGGACAGTTAGCGACGAACATCCCTTTTTTGGCCCTGGTCAGCAGCATTGGGCGTCGGATTACAAATTGATTTGCACATAAATTACTTGGACTTGCAACACTTATTGCTTTTTTCGAAGTGAAAGTAATTTACCTTTATGCCTGCCTCTTGCTAGTTTCATTTTACACAGAGGAAATAAAGGAATTCCTACGAAATTTCTCCATGGTAATAAAACATTAAGAGGACTCAGAGTTTCACTATATAAATTCTATGAATAGTTTTATATTTTCGCTTATTTCCTGTCCGTGTCTAAAAAACTTAGATTAAACATGAGGAGGACTCAGAGTTTATCTATATACCAATAGATACCAATGAATAGTTTTAAATTTTCTTTTATTTTCTGTGTATTTTTGATTAATGATATCGAGATCTTAGTCGTCCGGGCAGATTGCTAATTTTTGGCATCGAGTCCTGGACCCAAAATGTAACCATTTGTAGCTTGGCAAATGCGGAGCAATCAACAACACCATCAGCGACCGGTTTATGACTTTTGATGTCGCTACTCCGGCCTCGGATCCAGCTCCTTTTCCCTTAAATTTCCCTGCTCCTTGGCCCGTTTTCACCCCCGTCCCCCAGGCGGGCAACCCTCGGGATGTCCGGGCCTGTTTTTATCCGACAGCATCGAGACAAATGCGTTACTTGTTTCTCGTTTAGCTTATTACGAGCTACCTTCCTGCCAGCCTTTGTTTCTGGCGTTTCCATCCCCTCGGGCCGTGGTGGCTGGGATTGAAATTGGGTGTGGGTCGGTGGGTCGTAGTGGGTTTCAGGGGGCGGGTGGGCCGTTGCGGCAGTGGCAGTGGCAGTGGCAATGCCAGGGTGGCAGTGGGGGCCCCCTTTGTTTTGACATGAAACCGCTATGAACACATCAGCGCTACAACGCGTCTACAAGGCAAACAATCTAATGACGACAACGGCAACGGAGACGGAGACAGAAAGGACAGCCTCTTGTTTGTGTTTCTGTGTGAAATTTATATTTATTGCCTTCATTATGCAGCAGCCGCAGCACCAGAGAAAATTGCTTGGCTCTGGCAGGTGGTATGCCCGCCATCTCTGGCATGCAGATGGTCGATATACTAAGTAGTCCACTGTCTTGATGAACTCCGGACCAGGCCACGACTAAATAGTGCCGCCTTCATCTCAAACTCCCATTCATAGCATGCTGGTAATGATTTAATGGGACAACCGACGCAAATTTGATTAGTCAGCGAAATCTAATAAAGGCGTTTGTTTGGAATTCTTAGCTAATTGATTGTCAATTGAAGACTTATGAAGGCATATCCCTCAAGGATCTGTTGATCCTCTGTTAGTTAAGCTAAACACTAAAGGAACTCTAGATCATTGTAGCATGAAATTGGTATTTCATATTTGTACTACCTGTAGATTCTTAACGAAAATTGAGTAATACTCAGCCATGATTAATCATACAGACAGTTTTTACTTGCTAAATAAATTTATAATGAACGTATTAAAATATTGTTACAATCTATTTTACGTTTTAAAATAATTTGGTAGGTATATTAAAAATGGACCATTAAATGGTTTATTTTAAGAAATAATAGAATAATTTCTTGTGCGCCTACCAGCAAGGTTTCTAAGAGTTACAGAAGCTTGTAACTGATTTCAAGGCAATTTTAACTTTAACATAGAATTAGATGAATAGAAAGATGAATTTTATAATTCGTAATATTCCAGATATCCTTGTTAAAAAGCAAACTGCAATTTAAACATTTAAAGTGCAGTCTCGTTCCCTTGCAGTTGATTTTCTCGATTGAAAAACCACCTGAGTATCCTGCGAATTACATAAGAAGCGCTCGCAGGACACTTGGCTGGGGCGGTAGGCGGTCTAACGGTAACTGTTTCATTCCATTTCGTTCCCCGTTTGCGAGGGAAACAAAATGAAACCTGCAAGAACCTACGTACGAGCACAAGTTTCGTTTTTGGGGCCATAAATAAAATGTGTCTACCCTGTGAAATGTGGCAAGTGTCGAGCAGGTCTCTCGCACACACCAACCACATAAATATATCCATGTATACTTATGCAATATACTCGGATACATTTATAAAGAATGTGTTCGCTTGTATGCCAAAGGACAACGGCAATGGTGATGGTGATGATGATGATGATGAGTCCTTTTGACTAAAACGGCGAGGACGAGGCCGAAACACTTGCCACCAACTTGGACCCTGGGCTCTCGAGTGTTTGCGGGCGAGATGTTGTTTAATTTTAATTATATGCCTTCTCGGAGGCGCCACGTTATGCAAGCACTCTTGCCCAGGACATGGAGGGTCTGGTGGACGGATAGGTGGATGGATGGATTTGTGCAATGCTCACCTGTGTCGCTCGGTGTTATATTGCTCAGCCGATGGGTGAGGAAGCCGCGCAGGTTGGAGACGACACGCTGCGGCGAGTTGGGCCCGCTGCCAATGGAGAAGCTTCGCAATTTCGAGAACAGGGCGGCGGATTCCGCGCCACTGCCCGCGGCACTGCTGCTGGACTCGTTGGACGCCACGTTCGCTCCTTGGTCACCCGTGCGATTCCCAGATATATCCAGGAGTTGTTATATAAACGCGCGCTTTTCGCACCAACACCGGACTCGGACACACCGAACACACTGACACTCTACCCGTTCACCGCGCTCGCAACACCGCTGCGAGATGTCGTTGGAGTTCACCGAAAGCAATTCCCAGGTCTCCCAGTTCCCAGTTCCCAGTCCCAAGATCCAGCGGACGCGACAGCAGCGTGCGTTCTGTCGTCCGGGCAGGAGCAAAGGTAACTTCTGTCTGGCCAAAGAGCAGCGATGGCAGGCGACCCGCAGCAATTGCTGTTTTGTCGGTATTCAGCCTGGAATGTTGAGAGCTCTGCTCCCCACCTTTTCAGGGCTTTCCACGGCGCAGGATATGTTTGCGCATGCGCCTGCGCCACCATCCGAAGCATCCGGCCAATTGGCGGCGGTGGCTCCTGCCTCTCCAGCTCCCCATCCGCTCCAGCGCCGTCCGTCCGGTGCGTTTTCCCATGCCCATTACTCTCGCCCAGTTGAGCACATTTGAATAAAATTCTATTCGCGCCGTGCGAAGAAAATCAATTTCCTTTGGCCACTCTCACCTGTCGGTTTCTCTTAGTTCTCCCGCCGTGTTTTTCCCTCTGTCATTGCGTGTTTTTGCGCTACCTTATTTCGTGCTTTTTCTTTGCCAGCCACACTTTTGGTAGCACACTTTTCGGGGCTTACATAATGCTACTAGCTGGGGTTTTATTTGCTACATTTGCCTTCCTATTTCCTATTCCTGGTTCGGGTATCACAAAAAAGTAATTATTTTACAACACCCAATTCCCGGGACAGCAATCGGGGCAATTTCTTTGTTAATTTCTGCAATTGGCCGAACAATAAACAGGCCCCCTTAAGCCGAGCGAGCACACACTCTCCTCCAAGTCGACCAGACACTGATTAATATCAGGACTGGACAGGACTGCATTGCGGAGCCACCCACGGCACCTTTACCCTGAGTCCTGTCGCCCTTTGTTATATATTTTTGGTCACAACGCTGTCACACAATTTGCCAATTCCTTTGTCATTTATCACTTGACAGGCACTTTCTGCAATTTATCAAGGAGCCTTAACTTGTGCTCTCGGGCTCAAAAGGCCACGAAATTATGTTAAGACCCCGAAAACCAAGGCCCAAATGCCACCGCAATCTCTGAACTGAAAAATGTCAAAGTTTTTCGCCTGGTTCTCCCACTTTTAGTCTCAACTCCTTTGCCCCGGCACATCTTCTGGGCTGCAACTTTGTCGGATGAAAGTTACAATTTATTCACCGCCCGCTCGACAGGTCCTTCTGGGTGATTAGGACACAGGAAGTTTGCCTGCAAACCGCTGAGATGAGCAATCGCCTTGTTCAGCTTCACTGCAACTCATTGATTTCATTGGTTAGCCTCCGCCAAGAAGCATTTACATTTACATTTTGCATTTCTAGATTCGAATTGGAGCAGGCACCTGGCCTGAAAGTCATGTCAAGGTTAGGGCAGTTTTATTGATTGATTATCGGGTCGTAGCCCCCCCATATACATAGTTTACTTCATTTTCGTTTCAAACTTTTGCTTTGCATTTAAAGTTTGTTATTGCGCCAACTTTGAGCCGGGCCGAGCCAATCAGCAAAGGTTTTAAACCAGCCACGTAAAGTCAATTACGAGTGCGAATTTCGCGCGCTCAAACTATTTATGCAGCTTAAAATTGGTTAAGAGCATAATGGGTATCACTTTGTGTGGCTTGGATTTCAGGCGGGTTTTATAAAACGTAATTACTTTATTTGCTGGTAATTAATAGTATAAATATATGTGAATTCTTTACGGGCTAATGCAGGTATTATAAAATAATATTACTTGGGGTAGGCAGCATAATTTTAGCTGTTCTTACACGCTTTTGGAGGGTGAAGTGCGCAAGTTTTAATGCAGCGATCGATACCGGGTCCTGGGCTTAGAAATAAGGTGGAAAGTTCGGCAGGAGCAGGCTTCTTCTCAAAGGTAAATCAAGGTGCGCCTCGTTGGCTGCGTGCGTGTCCTGTGCCGGAGGCGTGGGAGTGGCTAAGGGGCGGCTCTGTGGGTGGGTGTGGGTGCGCCTGCTGCGGATGTTTGTGCGACGGCTTAAATATAAGAACACCATGTGCAGAGGGGCAAATTATATAGCACAACCAGCCGCCGTGTGGCTGAGTCGGGCCAACGTACTTTGGCCCACCCAGAGGCCCAAAAGTGGTTGGAAACAAGGTTACCTGGTACGCACCACGTTTGCCAAACGAACAGAGAAAAATGTCTACAAGGCACGCAAGCCAGCGGACTCAAAGAAAAGGCGAAAAAAAAGGAAAACCACCTCGTCAAGGCGCCCCCACAATAGGCCAAACAAAAAGGCCACATTTTTAGCACAGGCAAACAGGCAAAAAGGAGCTAGGCGGTACAGAATTAACACAAAAACCCAAACCTATTGAAAAGAATTATGTAAAAAATAAAAACTAATAATAAAAGATGGTGCCTTTCTCTAGCCTCATTATATTTGTTTTCACATTATTCACTTAACTCAAAGGAAATGAGAAATAGGGGACTTTGACTGTGCAGGATTTTGCACAACATCGATTTGCGGCGCCGTTAAGCTTAATTCAATTTTAATTTACAGCTAATTGTTTGACCCCAGGGATGGCCCATCATTTGTCATTTTGCGAAATGGAGCCACCTAAGCGATTAATTAATGCTCCGCCAGCAAAATGGAAGCAAACAATTGAAATTGGACACCGAAAGGTGACTGAAAGTTCGCCGCAAAGTTCCAGGACAGCCCAGAGATGCTTGCCAGAGCCTGCGGGGCAATAAAAAACGAGGATAAAATAAAGCCCATGGCAGCAACACCATTACAAAACCCCAATCGAAAAACAAGCCAGACTGCAGCCAGCATTCCTAATTGCGTACCTTAATGTTTACTTTCAATTAGGGATTCAGTCATGCCAACGCAAGTGAAATAATGCCGGGGCATGATGGGTACGCCTTTTGGCAATTAGATGACGGGTTAGTCTGGCATCTGCTTGGATGTAAGCGAGCCGTAAAACAGACACCACCAGCCACGACCCCGGCCCACTGCAACCACCACCGCCGCACCGCCTCACCGCCGAGGAAAAAACCGAGAAACAAAAACAGCACTTATAAAATATCACGCTGCGCCTTTGCGTCTGGGTCTGGCCAAGGTGAACCGAAACCCACCCACGAAAGCAACCTCTTCCATCCGCTGGCTCGTTACATTGTATCGATTTTTATACGGTTAGCATGCCTGAAAATACGATACGTGTGAGTATTTTTGAATATCTTTCACGAATTGCCCCTCGGCAAAGATTCACACAGAGAATAAAGCCTGTGACCGGGGAGTCGCAGATATGTATCTTGACATCCGCACTCTGGGGAATATATTCATGTATTCAGTTATCCAACAGATTTCCAGTGAATTAAAAAATGGCATATTTTAGTGCAGAATTGCCAGTGCAGTGGTTTATATTTAACAAGAACTTATACTAAATGGCTCAAATCCTCCCGCTCGGCACTTCCCACACACACATGCCGGACTGGCCTAATTGGATTGCTCCGACCGCAGCACACATCCAGACAACCTGACAGCCCCGCCAGACAACCAATCTCTGGCATATCCTGGCAGGCAACTAAAATAACCCCTTGCCACCTTGCCATCGTGCCCGCCCCTGTCAAAGACGGTTTAATTTATATTTTCCTTCAAATATTTCCACTGCCAACGCCAGCCAGCTTGATGGCTTCATAGTGGCGCTGATCCTTTTTGTGTGATATTGACAGGCAGATAGACAGCAGGATACCTGCCAGGCATCCAGCCAGCCAGCCAGCCAACGCGCCATTTGGCTGTGGTTGCTTCTATGTTGGATTTGGGCTCTTGCTGGGGCCCAGAAGCTTCCCCAGGGTGCAACGTTTGACGGCAGCCACGACACGTTCGCGTCCGGGCCCGGTCCGCATCCATGGAGTCTGCCGGAGGATTCCCGCTGCGACAAAGTTCATTTCCGTGACGATGCGACACGGCCAGTGAGCGCCTAAGGTAAACAACGTATGATAGGTAGTCAAAATTGCTTATAAACTTTTAGATTTACGCCGCGAAGCGCTGGGAATAGGAGTGTCAGGGCATTTGTCAGGGCATCGCACTTGTGCTCACAAAGTTAAAAAGCTGCAGATAACTCACATGTCATAGTTTGAAATGGGAGGGAAAAAGTAAACTGAACACAACGGATGAATATCCTATCTTCATTAAATATTAATAGCTTAGCACATTATTTTTTCTGATTAATGATAGCTTAGCGTTCCTTTACATCCACTGTAAATAATAAATATGAAAAGTACCATTTTGCATGAAATAAACCATCAATCATTTGGCTTTAAACTCTCAATACAATTATGTCTGCAAATTGTATTTTCGCATTTTCCATTTGCTGATTTCGCTTGATTTTCACTTGAAAAATACAGCGCACGTAGCCACTGAGTTTCCCATGCATTTCCCCGAATTGCATTGCCTTTCACAACATCCCCATCCCCACAAACTGTCACCTTCATTGGCTATTCATAAAGCATAAGCCAATGATATGACCTGACCTGGGTAAATATACACGCTCAATCCGTTCCATTAGCATTGATTGCGAAAGCCCTTGGCGACACTAATTGCGAGTGCTTAAAGTTGCAATTGATTGCGCCCTTTGTGGCGTTCTGTCAGTGCATGCGACAGGACCAAGGACCCACCCGCCCCCGCTCCATGGCCAAAGGGTAATATGAGCCGCTTCCTCGTTAGCGCTGACATTCGTGATAACGAGAAGGAGTTTCCAAAGGAAAGGCAGTCTGTAATTTCTTGGGCCAAACTCGATTTAATCGGCAAGCGTGGCCGGATATCCCGTTCCATAATTCAGTTTTAAATCACCCGTTCATTATACAGGCAATATAACCTCGCTGCTAGTTGAAATATAAAATAATCAGCAGCCATTGGGCTGAATATTTAGTTTTCTCGGCACTTATTTTGCACAATTGTATTCATCTGCCAATAAAGCTGAAAATGCCAAAGCGATTGGGAGAAACTGCGAAGAATGCATAAAATGTGGTTGGCAATCAAAACTAATGGAATCTGCGCAAACTGAATAATATCAATAAAATTAAAATTAAGGCGATGCTTTGCGCAGATCTGACAGCCCCACATCCTTGATTCCCGCAGCAAGGACGAACCAGTCGGGGGGGAGAGGCGCAGAGCGGAACAACAAAAGTATATTTGAGTGTTTGTCGAGAGTGGTGGAATTTCAAAGGAGCAGCTCCATCAAAATGGCCGCCGAAAGTGTTGAAGGAACTAACAATGGCCGCCGACATCAAAGCGGGTGCTAGGGAGCGCCAGAGCGGGACAGCATGCATGGGAGAGAATTTAGGGGATTACCAAAAATAAAAGCAAGGGCTAAACTTAAGCCCGATCAATAAATGGTCGAAAATACACACCCGTTCGTGTGCGAGGCTGCAAAATTAATTAATAACCCACAAATCGCAATGTCAACGGGACAAGCGTGCAAGTTGTTGTTGCTGTCAAATCGAGAATGCAACTTTTGACATTTCGATGACCTTAACTAACTTACAAAGCGCCCCGCAACAACAACAATAACAACAACAAGAACAACACTTGCAGTTAATTTGTTCCACTCCCCCCACAGACCACCCAGTTTTCCACCCCTCGTTCGCTGGTGGTTTTTCTTTGGGGCCTGGCCTGTAACCTAAATACACATTACTGTGTTGCGTTTCAGGTTTCCGCCGTTCCGCGTTCCTCGTTCCACGGCCCCGGTTGCCATTTCGATTCCCGATCTCCTGCCCCCGCCATTCCCGATGGCGATTGACTTTGCTCTGGCTTTGCCTCTGCTGTTATTCCATTCAACATGGCCGCGTGGGTGTGGCCTTGCGACCAGTCGAGGATGCGGTGGGCGGAGCCGAGCGGCTTTTCTTCCATCCTTGCCGCGAATGAACCCTCTGAGCTCTCCTCCGCTGGAAGGCGGGCAGCTTCCAGTGCTCACCGCGCCACACGTGGGGCTTCCAGCTGTCATCAGCTGTTCAGCACGCCTGGAACTCCAGGGGAATGGACTGTGGTGAAAGCTCCTTCCGCTTCTAAGGGGTTAAGGGTTAAGGAGTCAAGGAAACGGATAAAGGGAAATCTCTGGCATGCACTTACCGTTCCATCCCGTACCTGCGCTGGCTGCAAGTCAATAAAAAAATTGCTGCAATTTGCACAGGATGTATGTTTGCTTAATAGTAAAATGGGTGGTGGGGCATTTCATTGCACTCAAAGAATTTAATGTACCTAAAAATAGGGAATTCTAAAAGACTGTTTATTTTCTTAAGAACGTATCCTAATTCTTTGAAGCAATCGCATAATATAGTGAGTTAGATCCAGACGATTTTATTAGCAACCGCTCCATTAAAACTTCGAAGCCAAAGCAGGAGTCACTACCGCTCCTTTTCAGTTAAAAGTTTCAAAACTAGTTAAATATTAATAAACGATGTTGCGTATAAAAGTTGGCAAATGTACTTGTCCGAAGTCATTGAACAAGTCCAGAGCCTGCCATTTGAAACTACAACTTTTAAATGAGCCCGCCTAGGAGTTGGACCCTTCCAGCCCTTCGGTATTAACTATTTTCAAAGTGTAGTCAGTCGGAAATGAAATGGCAAACAATGGTCTAATTATTTTTCAGGCAAACACCGGGCTGGGATGCTTGCTGTTGAAATATTGAACAGTCCGCTCTTTGTCCAAAGTTTTAGTTGCTGTGCCCGGTGTATAGGCCCTAATTCAATTAAGAACCTGCAGATGACACATCTCAATCACTCAGAGGTTCGCTTGCAATCATTCGAACGAGCAGCGACATTTTACCGCCAGACACGAATAAAGTTTTAATGCATATAAATTGCGTTTGCTCAAAGGAAGGCTGCCGGGCGGGATCCCTGAAAAATTAATGGGCATATCAGAGGGGGCCACAAAACCTGGTGAGCCATGTCAGGTGGGGAGCGGACGAGATGCTGTTGATGTGCCGGGAGCAGCTCCCTGCCACCCAGCTCCGCTCCTCAGATTCGGTTTCGGTTTCGGTTACGGCTCCGGCTTATTGTTCCTGATGTGGGTAGGCCAGCGTTAGGGCCACGCTCCAATGACGTCAGCAATGGACTTGAAACGAAACGCTGCTCCAACAGCGAACTTTGACCTATGCTAAAAACCAACGCTCCGGCCACTGGAGCGTAATTTTTTAGATCGCTTGAAGGCGGTTCTTGCAACCGCCATGTCGCTTTGAATTTATTTGTCAGCCCGATGAAAGGTCATTTGGACCTTTGCTTTATTTGCTGTTTTCAGCCCGTATTCCGTAGTCTCTGTGAGTGGGTTTCCCGCCTGACCACCCGCCCGCCTGCGGTAAATTCATCATTTTTGCGACATGTCAATTTGTCACACACCTGGCCTGACAGACAGCCCATCCAGTATTAGATATACGGCTCAAGCTGTATATACGCGCACATCGAGGGTACATATGTTTTCTTATCAGTCAAATCAGAGAAGCCATCAATCAAGACAGTCTGCTATTTTGGAGATAGATGGCTGCAGATAATTAGTTGGAAAAGCGCCGGCGGGCGATGGGAAAATTGCTGAGCAAACAGTGCCCGAGTCAAGTTGCTGAGGTCAAAGAAGTTAATTCTAAAAGCTACCAGGAGAGCCGTAAATTGCATAAATTTTAATCAATAAATTTCTCTGAACCTCACGATGATTAATGTCTGTGGATTCATGCAAGTTTATGGCATAGATGAAGCTTTAGGAAATTGATGAATAGAGGGACGGCTTAAGGTCGAAGACTTAATTTGCAAGAAGGTGGTCTAATATATTTATTAGCCACAGGGTTATTAAATATGGATACAAATCCAAATGACTTAAGAATCCAACCGATTTATATTGCAAATGCTCAATGTAAGCAATCAAATCCAATGATACTTGAATCGTGAACGAAATGTTCTTCACCGAACCGTTTAACCATTTGTGTGTTTATTTATTAGCCGAAATTGGTTCAATGCCAAGTTTTTGGTTTGATAAGTGCTCGCCTTATTTGCACAACTGTGCATTAATGCATAGAAATACAAGCGATGGGAATAATTATTGTAATTGCCGGCCAAGTGCGACACCGCTCGACACAGCCTGCCTGCCTGCCTGCCGCATCTTAACCCAGAAATGAGGCATCAGCATCGACATCAGCATCATCTGATAAACCCACACCGCATTGTATTTTGTATTGTCTTCTGTCGTTTCGTATTGGCAAATGAAGTAAGTAATGCAAGTGCTTTGTTTTCATACTCCAATATGATGGCGCGCGAGTACATCTAGTTGGCAGTGCCACAGCCACAGCCATACCCATTACCATTACCATTACCACGACTATTGCCGCTGCCATTACCATTGCCATTGCCATTTGTTGTGTGTGGAGGGCCCTGCCGGGTCTTATCTACATGCAGATAATGGCGCTTCTTCGCCTTGTCAAGGCCGCGTTGACTTTCTTTAAAACAAAAACCGCGGGGAGGGAAAAAATACAGGTGAAGTATCCGAGCCCCAGCTCGGTTCGACACCAAACTCCAAGCCCCAAATTCATTATGTGATGCCATCATCGAGGGGGCACTTCAGCAGCCGCGGGGCAGCGACAACGACGAGGGCCCACGAACACTTGAGGCCGCGTTTGCATTGCGGCAATGATTTCTAACTAAATTTATTGAAGTACTTTTCACTTTTAATGCGAGCGCTTGTGTTTCTCTTCGCCACGCTTGATATTTATGCCTTTTACCTGCGCCCGAGTACGAGCATAAAAAGGTAAATATATGTGCGATCCCAATTTACTATAAGCCCCCAAATTGGAGCACTGGAGTGCCGCCGCAGTCTGAGTTGGTTTTTTACCCGATTTTTTTTTGTTTTTGACTCGAATTTTTGTTGAATGATTGTTGATCGCAGGCCCGCAGCGGGCACAATACAAGTTGATTGATTGTAGTAGCAGCAGCCAAAGCAGCCGAGGCAGCCGCGGCAGCGCTGCGGCAACAGCTTTGATTGCCAATCGAAGGTGTTAGATAACATTACAAGCGCAACAGACACGCACTGCCTAATTATCGTTTATCAGACGTATCTCATATTCCGGGCCACGGAGTTCGCTCGTCTGCCCCTGGCCCCCCGCACCACCTGTCCCGCCCCCGTGCCCCGGGTGATGAATGGAATGGATGCGACGGCCCAGGGGCCCCTGGGAACCATTGGCAGATGTGTGTGCGCCGAGTTGGTGTCTGCCTCGGTTAATTAAAAGTTCTGCATCATTGAGCCGTGAGCTCGTGTTCGGGTTCGGCCTAAGGCTCAAGTTCAGGTCCAAGGCACAGTCCCGAGTTTGTTGAAAATGTGGCATACAGTTTTGGCTTATACTAATGAAAACATATAAAATATGCTTGAAGATAGTTTCCCAATTAAATGGACTCCTTGGTTTAAAGGAACTTGATTTCGATCCTTTAAAGATTTGAGCAGAAGCTGACTAGAGAACATTGAAAATATGATAGAAGATATTTTCCTACTTAAATGAATTCATTGATTTTCAGGCACTTGTTTTGGATTACGTTTGAAAGGAGAAATTGTTGAAATAATATCCAAGGAATGAATCAAAAGAAGAAGTATAGGTGGCTAAAATATATAGCTAATGAAAAGACTGGGAAAATGCATATCAAAGGTTTTGAAACTAAAAGAAAGTTAGCCGGTTAAAGTTAGTTAAAGTAAGTCTTCCAAAATTCATGTTCTGTTTGAGTTCAAGTTGATAACTTGAAATTGAACCCTTCAGAGTTCTCGTTAGAGCGTCCTGACTGTATTGGCCAAAGTTAGGGCATATAATTAATTTATTCGCACCGCTACAGACCACTGGCCACGGGGACACCCCACCCGATTGGGCCGTAATTCCAATCGAATCCAATCAAAAAGTTTGCCAGCAAAAAAGAAACGGAAACGGATTAGACTTTCTGCTGTTCACGAGTCGTGAGATTTCGGTGTTTATTTGGTGTAGGGCTCGATCCACTTCCACTCCTCCCAGACGACGCAGGCCTGCTGGGGCTCCATGAAGGCGTGGTTGTCGGGGCACTGGATGTAGTCGGCCTTCTCCTGGTCCTTGGGGCAGACCCAGTAGTGTGTGGGGTCGGAGATGTCGCGGAACTTGCGGGCGTGATCCTCGACGATGGCGCAGTTGGGCTCGGCGTAGATGTCCTGGCCGTTGTAGGCGGAGGCGAGCGCCAGGATCAGGCCCAGAATCAGGCAGCAAAGGAGGGTGCCTGCGGAACGACAGGAAACAGAATAGAACAGGAGGCATTAGGCTTGCTGGGGGCTGGGAATGGGGCCTGGTGCTGGCTCACCCTTGTACATGATGAAAGTGTTGCAATCGAAAAGCCGCAATTGGCATATTTATAGGGCCGAAATCTCGTTATCGCTCTGCACTCGACACTTGTTGGCGCGACTTGCTGCACAAGCAAAATCACTTAGCTCAAATTAGTTTCGACTTATTTTTAGGCCCATCCCGCACCGCGCCGCATTTGAGCAATCATAACCAGCCGCCGCATTTCACTTGGCCGCATTAATTGGATTTGGCCCAGAGCCCGAGCGTGTCGGCTTAATCGATAATTAGCCGCTGCACCGCGTCTGGGGGTCGCATCTTGGCCAACAGGCGGTAATCAGTCGGCTTAACACATGGCGATACAGCAGCGTCATCTTGTCTCCTCCTGGCCAACTCGTCACCCGCTGGGAGTTGCGTCTGCCTCTGGTGATTGGCATCTTCCCCGGCATCCCCGACATACCCGACATCCCCCCCGGAGTTGGCCTGAGCCGTTCCATCAACGCGGAAACTGTAATTACACTTTAAAGCATTTTGTAAGCGATTTTCAGGGCTGTTGCTTTGCGCCAAACTCTTGCTGCTAAACGGTTTTTAGTTTTTATTTTTATTCACAATTATTTGTTGCCCGCTGAAAGCTGAGAGACTCTGAACACTTCGTGACGCTGTATAGTATTTGTATTTCATTTTTTGCTATTTATGTTGGTCAAGTGACCTGGCGCCCGAAACGCCCGGAGCCATTCGACGCTGAGATGCCAAAGGCCGAACAAAGCCACAAAGAAACAAACAGTTAACATAAATGCAAAATACTTTGCAAAATGACAAAACAAAAAAAGGAAAAATAAAACAAAAAGACGCGACGCCGAGCAATTAATTAATGAATGGGCCGATAGACTTTAATGTTGCACAATTTAAACGGATTCAGATTTCGGAATTTGTTTTGTGGATTATGGAAATGGCCGATTATGAATTCGAGGTGCCATATGGGATTACATTTGACAAAGTGTCAATCAATGATTATGCGGATTAGTAAACACCTTGGTTATTGCTTTAATAAATTTTATTGCCCCCGAAATAAAATACTCTACCGATAGGAATTTCTAGGCCATTTTCTGTAAAATATGTTCTAAAAAGTCTCTATATTGACTACGACATAAGTATCTAATAAACGCTTCAATTATCCTTACTTTATATTAATAAAACTGCGAAATTCTTTAACATTTTGTGTAAAATAGTTTCTAACCAGTCTCTAGATTGTAATTATCTAGGATGTAAATATCTAATAATCGCTTGGTCTAAAGATTATTTAAATCAAGCTAAGAATTTCTTGGACATTTTGTGTAAAATATGTTCCTACCAATCTCGAGATTGTTTACAGATCTTTCAGACCTTTATCCTTCATGTACAATATAAAATGTTTATTAAACTTCATTAATTTTCCAGTCTCCGCTTCAAATTATGCAATCAAAGCCTTTTTATACATATCATTGATTGTTTCCTTCTAACGACATCAAAATTGCATCGAACTGTTATCTGCCTCCTCCCATGCTTGCACTAAATTTAGCTTAATAAAATGTTGAACCATTTCCCTCACCTCGCCAACAAAGACCCCGCATTTGGCATCTTTTTGCACACTCCCTCCCCATGCTATCTAGATGATGATGCTGCTGCTCCCCAGATAATAATCAACGGATGTGCGCGTGTGTCAAGATGTCAATACTTTTATTATACTTTTTTTACGAGAACATCTCTGCCTTTTTGGGGCTGCTCCCCGCGAATGTATAAAAGTGGCATTGCCGAAACGGGGAGCGCTCAGTTGGTTCCTTCTACCGAGAAACTTTCACAGCTGAAAATGAAGTCTGGTGGGTGGATGGGTCGGCGGGTGTGTTGTTTCAAAGTTATTTTCCCATCGATTACTTATTGTTTTCCCTCTTGTTTGCTCTCCCACCCCTGTCCAGCAGTCGTGGCTCTGTGCACCGTTTTCGTGGCTGCTTTTTTGGTGGCAGCGGTGAGCGGGGACGCCGGTCGCTCGGCCTGCAAGGATGAGTCGGAGGTGGGCCAGACCTACACCCATCACTTTGACGCCGCCAAGTACTGGCTCTGCGAGACCCTGGGCACCCCGGCCAAGGAGGTGGACTGCCCCCCCGGCCTGGCCTACATGCATCTGCTGAAGGAGTGCATCCCCTGGGCCAGCTACATCTGGAAGAAGCCCGAGTTCCCCCCAACTGTCTACTGAAAATAAACGATCCGCTCTAACGATGTTTGAAACGGTTGTGGCCTCCTCTCAGGTTTAAAAATAAAAACAAACTACAGAACATGAAAATAGCGAAGGTATCGGAAAAGGTAGCTTAACGGATTTGCCTATAAATAAACTTAATTGAAAGCGTATCTCTGAAGAATTGCTCACACAATTTAAAGTCTTTACATTCTAAAGGTGTGTATTTTTAAATCTCAAATAACCATCATTGTTGCAATTAAGATAATGTATGTATGCCCCAGGCGACAACCAATTACTCATACTGTGATGCAGAACACAGTAACTGTCATCTATACTTTTTACTCCCATCAGTTCAGCATGGTTTCAACTATTAATCGTTTACCAATCAAATTACGTCACTCATACGCACTGTAACCCCAAGTGGTTATCTATTTCCTAGCCTTTTCAATTATAATAAGTATTTTTGGGAAATTTGAAATGAATCAATGCAAAAGCGTGTATTTTTGGATCTCAAATAACCATCTTTGTTGCAATTAAGATGACGAATGCCCCAGGCAACAGCCAATTTGATAGATGTTGCCACTGAACTTGGATCCAGATCGATGTAAATTTATGAGTGCAAACGCAAAAACCAAAAACGTTAAAAGCTGTGCAAACTCGTTCGCTTTGTTGTCACGACTCTGCCTGGCGTTTGGCTTTGTTTTGGCTTTGATTTTTGCTCATTTTCTATTATTTGCTGGGGCAGATGCGCAGCTTTGGCAGCGGCGGCGGCGCGCATGCGCGGAGCACTTGTTGTTGCCGCCGC
This sequence comes from Drosophila ironensis, assembly GCA_021223825.1. Taxonomy (NCBI): domain Eukaryota; kingdom Metazoa; phylum Arthropoda; class Insecta; order Diptera; family Drosophilidae; genus Drosophila; species Drosophila ironensis. Next base: position 5,910,553 of record JAJJHQ010008452.1, on the reverse strand, counting down.
TGCTGTGGCTGTGGCGCGCGGTGGTGCTCGGCGGATCGAAGCCGAGGCGGCTGGCGGAGAGTGAGTGCATTGGAAGAGTTACATAAAGTACCAAACTCCGGCGGCGTCTTCTGCTCATTGTGTTTTTGGCTTGGAGCTTTTGATTTTCGTCTGTCCGCATTGGTATTGTTATTGTTATTGTTTTTTACTGTGTGTGTCTCTATTATTGTTTTTTGTGGCTTTGCGTGGTTATGATTTTGTATAAAAGTGCATGCTGCGCATCAGGCAGCAGTGTAGTTCGCATTTATCCACCGGCAGAGCATCTCGTTTGTTAGAGTGCCACCCAAAAATATCACAGAAGCAACTGGTGCCCACAAAAACGGTTAGTGCTGATCGAAGGATAACAGTCGATTTTAATGGATACATTTGCCTAAAACAAGCAGTGAAAAAAACAAGCATTTAAATTCTGTGGAAGTACTACGTTCTAGGATCTATATTCTAGGATCTGATAGTGGTCGAAAAAGTTGGAATGGTTAAAAAAAGGATCAACGAGAATTTAGCAAAACATTAAACTTCAAAACTGCAACGTTCTGGGACATTTATATTTAATAGTGGTCGAAATAGTTTAACTAGTTACGAAAAAAGGCTCAACAAGAATTTTGCAAAATGTCAAAGAGAATTAATAACAGGATATTAACAAAACCAATATTTATTATCCTTGAGAAAGAATTATGTACCGAGATAAGAGGCCGTATTATTGACAAAAAAATAAAAGGATTGTGTTTAAAATACAGAATACTTTGACCGAATTCCATTTTACTATATTTGACTAAATTCTAATGTTTAAAGGACAAGAAGTACCCTTAGTTTTCTGCCAAAAACTATAAAGCGAAATTCGACAATTAGTAGACAATAAAGGAGGTGATGCCAATTAGTTTATTCGGGATAGAGACCCATAAATATTCCGTCAAGTCACCCTTGTCATCGCTGCTCTCAAGATTCTTACATAATCTGCGTGGCCAATTAGGATTGCCTCACGTTCCGCGGGTCAGAGCAGCAGGCACTTAGGTGGGCTTTGGAAAATAATTAAAGTTTTGCACCAACGACTAAACAAGCGGCACAAGCCAAACAATAACACGCCGCCGAGGTGCTGAAACAGCCAGCGAGCTATCCAGCTAACAAATCGCAACGGGACAAGTCAAGACGAATCCAAGTGTGGCCGAAACCAAAACGGGGAGACAGTAATTGGCAGCGGTAGCTGGAGAGGAAAATATGTGTCACTCATGGCACATGCAAACAGTGCAGGCTTGGCTGCGGAGTGCAGGCTGCAGCAGAGGATTGCAGCAGGGGATGGGGGCTGGGCTAATGGCCATGTCGTGGCTGCCTTCTCGGCTTTTGCGATTTTGCAATGTCATAAAATCCGGGGCCTGACTTTTGGCCCGGAGCCGATCACGCCCCCGGAGTTTTCGGGCGCTTTTTGGCACTTCTATTCAATTTCCCCCAAGAAAAGGGAAACGTTTCGCTCGACGGCGAATGGGATTTCCCAGCGATGGCAGCGGCTTTTGTCTGTCTGGTTGCGCGGTTTTCCAAAAAGCCCAATTAAGCGCCCCTTTAAGCGAGCCCCAATGCCGGGCGACACGCTCCGGCTGCTGGCCAGTTCTTGGCATTGGACCTTGGCGTCGGACCTGGCCGAGATTGACGGGCGATTAAGTCCGTCTCGGGTGTCGCTCGGTCATCAGCGGGCAACCGCTTACGCAACATTAACGTAACCTATCTATAACATTTTCTTCTGCTTTTTTGTTAGCCAGTAATCCACTTTCAACCGATTTTCTTGCTTGACCCTCTCTTTGCAGCTCGGTTAATTTTCATTTCGAAGCGCATCGAGCTCATCTCCAAGAGAAGCAGCAGCCATGCGAGTGGTAAGTGCATTTGGAAAATACATCCATTGAATATCCATCAACCCTCTTTAGGAATAATGTCTACATGGAATATGTTTAGGAATTTGTTAAGTTTTGGTGCAGAAACTTTGCAATCCAACATATTGTTACACTGTTCTGTAATAATACTACTTTAATTTTTCTCTCGGTGCACATCGAAGCATAGTAGATCATCGGGTGCTGTGGCACAAAAAACTAATTTGCCGATTTCCTCGTTTTTCCTCTGCAGCTCTTCGGTGTCATCGCCGTGGCCATTGTGGCCGTGTGTCTGGTCCGCGATGTTGGAGCGGCTAAGCGCGAGGCGCCTCTGAACAACGCCTACTTGCCACCTGCCTCCGCCCAGCGTCCGTCCTCCAAGTACGGCGCCCCCCCTGCGAGCTCCTACCTGCCCCCCGCCTCGGGCCCGGCGCCCTCCTTCAACTCGGGACCCGCCAGCAGCTACTCCGCCCCGTCGGCGAGCGCCTCCTCGGGTGGCCCGTACCCGGCGCCAGCTCCCCGTCCCTCGAGCTCCTACGGACCGCCGGCCTCGCGTCCCTCCTCCAGCTACGGCCCGCCCCCAAGCCGTCCGCGTGAGTCGTACGGCCCGCCTCCGCCCAAGAAGCAACACCACCGCCGCCCCTCCTCGAGCTACGGGGCTCCGCGTCCTGCCGCGCCTTCCCAGAGCTATGGTGCTCCACCCTCCTCCAGCTACGGACCCCCGAAGTCCTCGCCTCCGTCGCAGAGTTACGGCGCTCCGGCCCCTCCGTCGCCCAAATACGGTCCGCCCAAGTCTGCGCCCTCGTCCAGCTATGGTGCGCCCTCTCTAGGATCCTCATCCTTTGGAGCACCGGCCCAGCCATCTTCGTCGTATGGTGCACCCGCTCCCCAGCCTTCCAAGTCGTACGGAGCTCCGCCTGCGCCTCCATCATCGTCTTACGGTGCACCTGCCCCTCCATCGAAGTCTTACGGAGCTCCGCCTGCGGCCCCATCTTCCTCGTATGGAGCCCCCTCATCATCCTTCGGAGCGCCGTCTGCACCCTCCTCTTCCTATGGAGCTCCTGCCGCACCATCAAAATCCTATGGAGCACCTGCTGCACCTTCGAAATCTTACGGAGCCCCTGCTGCACCTTCTTCGTCCTACGGAGCGCCTGCTGCACCCTCATCCTCCTATGGAGCGCCTGCTGCTCCTTCCTCCTCCTATGGAGCACCCGCTGCACCCTCATCCTCCTACGGAGCCCCTGCCCCGCCTTCGAAATCGTACGGAGCCCCTCCCCAGGCTCCTGTGAGCAACTACCTGCCCCCCGCTCCTCGTCCGTCGAAGCCTTCGTCCAGCTACGGGGCACCAAGTGTGAGTAGTTTTGTGCCCCTGCCCTCGGCGCCATCGACCAACTACGGAGCCCCTTCGAAGACCCAGAGCCTGGGCAGCAGTGGCTACTCTTCCGGGCCGTCCTCATCCTACGACGCTCCCGCGGCACCATCCTCGTCATACGGAGCGCCCGCGCAGGCATCTTCCTCGTCCTTCCAACCGATTTCGCCACCATCATCCAGTTACGGAGCTCCATCTGCCAGCGGATCTGGTGCCAGCAGCTTCTCCACCGCACCCTCGTCCTTGTACGGAGCTCCCAGCAAGGGTTCCAGCGGCGGTGGCTCCTTCCACTCGGCCCCCTCCAGCTCGTACTCGNAACTACGGAGCCCCTTCGAAGACCCAGAGCCTGGGCAGCAGTGGCTACTCTTCCGGGCCGTCCTCATCCTACGACGCTCCCGCGGCACCATCCTCGTCATACGGAGCGCCCGCGCAGGCATCTTCCTCGTCCTTCCAACCGATTTCGCCACCATCATCCAGTTACGGAGCTCCTTCTGCCAGCGGATCTGGTGCCAGCAGCTTCTCCACCGCACCCTCGTCCTTGTACGGAGCTCCCAGCAAGGGTTCCAGCGGCGGTGGCTCCTTCCACTCGGCCCCCTCCAGCTCGTACTCGGCTCCTAGTCCCAGTGCCAACAGCGGAGGATCGTATCCCTCGGCGCCCTCTTCGTCCTATGCCGCACCCAGCTCTGGCTCCAGCTCTGGTGGACCGTATCCCTCGTCGTCGTACTCTGCCCCCAGCTCGGGCTCGAACTCCGGAGGACCCTACCCTGCAGCTCCCTCATCATCTTACTCAGCACCCAGCTCAGATGCCAACAGCGGTGGTCCCTATCCCTCTGCTCCGTCCTCTTCTTACTCCGCTCCGAGTCCCAGCTCGAACCGTGGAGGACCCTACCCAGCCGCTCCCTCATCGTCTTACTCTGCACCCAGCTCAGATGCCAACAGCGGGGGTCCCTATGCTTCTGCTCCGTCCTCTTCGTACTCAGCTCCCGGAGCGGGCTCAAACAGTGGCGGACCCTATCCGGCGGCTCCTTCATCCTCTTATGCTGCCCCCAGCCCAGGAGCCAACAGGGGAGGACCCTATCCCTCAGCGCCATCCTCCTCATACTCCGCTCCGAGTCCCAGCGCAAACAGTGGCGGACCTTACCCATCCGCACCCTCATCTTCTTACTCCGCTCCGAGTTCCAGCTCGAACAGTGGAGGACCTTACCCATCTGCACCCTCATCCTCTTACTCCGCTCCGAGTCCCAGCTCGAACAGTGGCGGACCCTACCCGGCAGCGCCATCTAACTCCTACTCGGCACCGCCATCGCCGCCCTCCTCCTCGTACGGAGCGCCTGCATCCGGATCCGGTTCGTTCAGTGCTTCTTCTTCGAGCAGCACTGGCTCTGGTGGCTTCTCCTCCGGTCTGAACTTCCCCAGTGGCCCTGCGTCCAGCTACAGTGCTCCCCCAGCCGGCGGATCGTCCAGCTCCGGCCCCTACCCGAGTGCCCCGGCTCAGGACTCTGGCTACGAGTACAACGGACCCAGCCAGGTGCCCGAGACCATCCAGCAGAGCTACAGCGCCGACGGCGGCTACACCTACCGCAAGAAGTAAACGGCAGCCACTGCATCCGCCACGTGCCTACGAGAATACTCAGCCACAGCATGTCACAGCATCCATCGATACATCTCTGCAACTTCCATCGACTCATCCATTCTAACGCAATTGTAAATTATTCCCCACGTGACGTCCATTCGTTTCTTCTTAGCCGTAGTTCACTGTACCCTTAGATGTAACCTTTCCAAGAGCGTTTTGTTCAAAATAAACAACTTGATGAAGATCATACGAGAATACGTGTGTAGTATACGTGCAAACATTAGCGGTGGCCATCAGCGGCGTCGTCATCAGTTCTGGGCGATCGGTTCCCTTCACATCCGCGAGACATCCAAGACATTGAAGGCACATTCAAGACATTCGCGAAATTCTTCCGCTCGGCTAATTGGCCGCAAAACAGCCAATGACAGTTGAAGGTTCAAATCGGCAAACAATGCAAATTTTTCGAAAATACCGGATATACACGCAGCTGCCACAGCAGCAGCAACAGCAGCAGCACCAGCAATAGCCGCAGAAGCTACATGCAACATGAAGCAGCAACATGGGCAACAATTAGAGGGCAACAATTCTTGGGCCAACACGTTATGAGCTCATGATGGAGGGCGCTCATTTGGCGATTTCAATCTAATTGAGATTACAACTTAATTGCCGCCACTGGAAAGGCAAAGCTGGCGGCAGCCAACATGTTGTATTAGCATGCTAATTGAGACTACTTGCGGTGGCAGAGTCGTCGGTTCGTCGGCAGAGTCTAGCATACTCGTAGCTCTCTGACTTTGGCAATTTAGCAGCTCGACTTTCGACTAAATAATATAAGTAACTGTCGCATAGTTGCCACATGTGAATCTTCCGCAAAAGAGCATTGTTTTTTCTTATTTTTTTTTTAAGTTTTTGCAGTTGAGGCGACACCGAGCGGAGCTCTTTGCTCTTTACCTCCGAAATGCTTGAGAAATTTCCACCTGCGATAATACCATTCTATTGTCTGCAGACTGTCACTCCGGCGGCTTTTGTTGGGCCGTAATGTTTGCATTTATTACCCAAGGCAGCCGGTCGGGCAGTCGGTTAGTGGCTGGTTAAATAAGTACTGAGAAATAGAATAAATAACTAGACGACACAGGTTGTGGGTTGCGTTAACAAAGAAACCATTTTAATGTATATATATACCTTTTATTTATTAAATACTTTTTTCGTTTCGATTTCTTTGTTTGCTATGCTTAAAACATTGATATGTATTCCGTTTAATTTAATCATAATACATCATGTATATCGTAACCGTTTGTCCTATATTCTTTTTTGCTATTTCTCCTTTGGTTAACATAATTTCACTAAACGTTAGTCAACAATAACAGAAATACATTTGTAACTAATTGCCAAACTGAATTAATTCACTTACTGTTCGTCTGTTTTAACCAAGCGAAGTCATCGCATTCGAATGCATAAATTATTTGGTGGTTTTCGGTTTTTCTTGATAGTAAGTAGTAGTAGTAGTAACTTTACAAACAATTTGAGTAATTTGCTTATTTACAAACCCGAATAAACTGCGCAAAGTATTAAACTCCCGAATGAAACACACAAAAACACTGATTATTCATTTGATATCCATTAAAGTTATATCCGAAAATGTAGCTGAACAACTTCGTATAGTAAAACAACTTTCTTTGTATTTTGAACTCTATCGAAAATTACACACTCAGATCTGATGCAAGGATAATAATAACAATAACAACGAACAGATATTGTGTGTGTATCGTATGGTGAGTAATCCTAGATGGACTCCAAGCACTTCCTCTATATATTCACTTATGTAAACGTTAAAAAACTCTACCCCAATACAACAAACATACGGGCTCAATCAAAAAGCAGTCAACATGTATTACCATTAAGTGTGAGTTGAAGTACCATACCAAAGTATTTTTTAGTTACGCATATTAGTTTTAGGTTAGTTGAGTTGACGTTAGTTTAAGACTTTAGTTTAGTTCTTTCCAACGGGACGAAACTTTAACAAACGAGCCGAGCGAATTTCAAAGGGCAGGAACCAACGCATATCTCTCGATAAAATATATAATGTGTGTAAATATTTTTGGGTAATGTTCCCCTTCAGAAGAAGTTCCCCTCCAAGGGCTACTAGGATCGGGTACAAGTTGAGGTTCGGGACTCAGGCAGCGTGTGTGTATATAGAATAAGTAGAATATCTTCTCCTATCCAATGCAGGTTTTCGGGTCAATGTCGTGGGTATAACTTTCTAAATTCAGTGTCTGGCCTCTAAATACGTAATGCATGTATATAGTATGCTTGTATATATGATTCTTGTTTTCGTGTATAGGTATATATATATATTTGTTTAGGTACTACGACGCAACGTGTTGCATATAGTATATGCCTGTTCGTTCGTTCGTTCGTTTGTTTGGATTTGTTCTTGTCCCTCAAGTATGATCAGCTATATACTCTGTGGTTTGCTCTTTGAGAGCAGCTAAAATTCATTCCTATATAACTTGATATGCATCGTTTGCCTTTTTGATCACTTACACAACTACTTTGCATATACATTTCGGGCGTGGTATATATATATTCTCCCGATTCTCCTAGGTAGCTTACAAACAACAGTTACACCAGTGATATGTAAATTGATATGTTTTTGATATGTTTCGTTTTGCATTTTTCAGTTGCAGTTGCAGTTGCAGTTGCTGTTGCAGTTGCAGTTGCAGTTTAGTTTGTGGTTAGTTTGCTTAAGCACTTGCTTAGCTTTGTTCGTTCTGGAAGGACACATGATTCACATTATATGCATCTATATAGATATACGACGATTGATATGATAATAATGCCAGGAATGCCGGTTCGTATTGCTTACGTTTGGGCCCCTCACTTGTGGCACACAAAATGCTATTCTCCGCGGCTTCGGTTACCCATAAATAGTTTTGCTTAGTTTTCGGTTAATACGTATTAAATATGCAATTCTCGGGCCAGGAAAATGCATCTGATATGCTTGGGATCCACTCACCTCACCTAGTATAAATATATTCTGTTTATATTCCACTCATTAACAGCAAAATCAAAACATCGATAGAACAACGCTTTAAGCTTTTTTTTTGTAGGTAGAAACTATACACAACGAATTGGCTAAATAATAATGTAAACCCTACGAACGGCTTTCTGAACCTTTTACCTGAGCACTTGTGTGTTTAACGTACGTTTCCTAATACTTTCTGTTTTGTGTACTCTCCGAACTCCTGCTACCCGCCCCCTTGGTTCTTATGGAAATCCCCCTAAAAAGCGCAACCTAAAATCGTATAACTCCGTAGGACTAATCTGCTGCATACTTTCCGGCCTGTGTTTGCTGGGTAACGTGACGCGACTACCACTCCGCCGCTCAGAAGGCCGTGTTGTCCTGCTCCGGGGTGGGCATGGCCATGCCGGTCTGGCTCATCTGACCACCTCCGCCGCCGGCTGCCTTCACCCCGGTGGCCGTGTCCAGCATCTTTTTGACCTGCGCCTGCGCCGTCTGCTGATTGATGCGTCGGGCCTCCGCCACCGGCAGATCGTCGTCAGACTCCAGGGCGGGATTGATACGTCCGTTGCGTTCGTCCTTGCCGGCCATGGTGGCGGCGCCGTAGGATCGTGCCAGGGGTCCTGCCATCACCGAGAGCTGTTCCCCGGACTCGGAGGGCTCGCCCACCCGCAGGGCATCTTCCGGGATGTTCACCACGCACCGGAAGTAGTCGTAGCTGGGCGGAAGTTTTCCCGACTCGAACATCATTCTGTAAACATTAAAAGTTACATTGAATGGGCAAACATATCAGGTGAAATGGCCACTTACTTCGTCCACCAAGACACCCCGATCAGTGTTATCAAGCTCATCAACATGGCCATAGTTCGGAAGGGAAACATCTGCTCCTTGTTCTCCTCATCGTACCCGGGGTACTTGATGAACGGATCCAGGCCCAGGATCGCCTCCCCACCCGACAGACGGATGAACAGAGCCACAATGTAAGCCGCCAGGCTGCCGTAGGTGTTGCAGTGCTTCTTGAAGTGCACCACCATCAAGAGCTGCGGGAACAAGATGACATAGACGAGATCGGAACACATGGACCTTGGACAAAAATTAAACCCAGAGGCAATTAGTCAAATGAGCTGGCTGTCAGAGTAAATAATGCAATGCACATACCACAGGCCGTAGATGGAGGGAATGGTGAGGGCCATAATAGTGGCCAAAATACCCACGACAATTATGGACACCCGCATCACCCAGATGATTTCCATTTCGGACGCCTTCTGACGGAAAATCAATTTGTACACGTTCCGGGCGAACATGGAGGCGGCGGAGAGCACGGAGGAATCGGCGGAGGACATAACGGCGGCGGAGACGGCGCCCAGACCGAAGAAGGACACAAAGTCCGGTGTCAGGTACTGCAGCACCATGGGCAGAATCATGCTCGTCTCGTCCACGGTAAGGGGATAGGGTCCCTTATAGTCCGTTTCGTTCCAGGCTGTCAATTGTAATGGAGGGGGAATTAGTCTGACCCTCTAAGTGGTTTTTCGTTTTAATAGACAAAACAAGTACCTTTGATACGTAAGAATACATAATTATTTGCTCAAATCTATTATTTACAAAATCAAATCACAAAACCCAAAACAGCAAAAGATATCCTTATATATAAGTAGTGTGTAAATTTCATTGTAAACTCACGTGTTGCCTTGGCAATGGCTCCGATGAGAACAGGAGGAATGGCCATCAGGATGCATCCGGCGGCAGCCACATAGGACAACAGTTGAGCCCTTCCGGCTGTCTTGCTGGACAGGACCCGTTGGAAGTAGACCTGCCACGGTATGCCGCCAAAGACCAACAGCAACCCGTAGTCTATGTACATCCAATGCTTTTTCGGTTCCACGTGCCCAATCCAATCCACCTCCAGGTCACTCAGACTGCCCACGTGCTCGTTGCTCCAGGCGAAGGGGATGCACATCCACAGGCCGATGAAGATGCAGAACAGCTGGATCACATCCGTATATGCCACCGAATAGAGGCCACCGAAGAGGGTGTAGAAGATGGCAATGCAGGACGAGAGGATGACCGAGGTGCGGTGATCCATGTCGATGATAACGGAAAGAGTGGCTCCCAAGGCGGCCAGAATGCCGGCGGCCCAGAAGACCTCGCCGCAGAGAGCTGGCAGAAAGAGGAGGCCACCCATTCGCTCGCCAAAAGAGTCCTGCAGCGGATCCAACATGGTGATGTAACCCTGTTTCCTCATGGGATTGGCGAAGAAAATCCCGCCTGCGATGAGAGGATTTCAAGGTTTTGGTTTTGGAAAACCCTTGAATGCACATTCTGGGTGGAACTCACCGAAAACCAAGCTCAAGGCATAGCCAAAGGGCGCCTGGCACCACACGAGACCCGAGGTGTAGATGGCCTCCGCCGTGCCGTTGATGTAGCCACCACCCACCCAGGTGGCCGTCATGGTGAAGATGCCCACGAAGAGGCCGATGGAACGGCCGGCAAGCATCACCTCCTCCTCGGAATCATTGCCGGACTGCTTCTTGCGACCGGCCCAGATGCCCACCACCAGGATAAGCAGGTAGAAGAGCACAATGCTCACCACTCCGGCGATATTGATCATCCTTGCAATGCGCTTGGGTGCCCTTAGCTTCAGCGAAATCCACTCAATTCACTCTTGCACGGCTCTTGTGTAAATTAATACCCTCGCAATGGGTTTGACCTTTTAGCTGGAAATGGAAACGGAGGGCGGGAGTTTGGGTGAGTGGGTGGGTGGCTTGTGTTCGCTTTTCGGTCGCTGGTTGTTCGCTATCCAAGCAACAACCTTGAGCATAATTGGTAATACGGCTACACGAGCTTGGGGAAAGAGCTCATTTTTCAATTAACTGACCCTAGCACGCAGCATTAAATATTAAGCCAAATGCATTGGCCATGGCCATCGGTGCGCCTGACCTTTGCCCGCAAGGATATAATGGGAGTCCACTCCCCCATTTTTCCCACCCCTGTTTTGACAAAATGCGTCCTTGCTAATGGCGCGCTATTAACTTGCACTTGCAACGTTCCTTTCTCTGCCAGGATTTTATTTATAGACCACCGTTGAGTGAATATCATTGTAATAATTAGACATTGTTCACAGAAACCTTAAGAGCTCAGCGCACAATTTTAGATCCATAAAGGTCGCTGGCATAACTAATTATACGTGTGCATTCGGGTAGTTTGCTAAACTTATCTTATATGAAATTTAATCAGCAAACCCAACAGAATTGCTTATGTTTGTTAGGAAGTGGAAGAACAACTCCGAAACAAGAAGGTTGCAAGAACAACACGCACAACTAAAGCTTACATAAGGGAGAAAGAGAAGTAAGCGGGGCACCCCCTACGCTGACTTATGTAAAAAATATAAACAATTCATAGAATGGTACGTCATAGTCGCAGTCCTAGTTGCGACAACAACTGCCACCTCGGGCACCGTAGAGGTGGGTGAGGTGGAAGGTGGGCGCGTGGTCTTCATTCACAAAATCAAGCCAAGCGCGGGTCGCAGAGTGCGACGGCGGAAAAGCCACACACGGATGGTTGTGGCATCTGGGATGGGGATGGGGATGGGACAGGTCCCCTTTTGACAATCTGCGCATGTCCCAGCGCATTTACGGGCAATCGAACGAATCGGACGGGAGGCGACTCACCTCTGCTTGGGAATTTGTGCGCCAAGTTCAAGCGGACTCCGGGTGTGCGGCACCTCCGGAGCGATGCGACGGCAATCAAAGACGCGCGCCAATCAAATGCGTGCCAGCTTATGCAACATTTCCTGCTCGAATGACTCGAATGGCTCTAGCGGCGCTTTAGGATGCCCAGGCGCAATCACCGGGTGGTTACTGGCGCGATCGACCGGATCCCTCGAGAAACACGGATTACAGGCAGCAGTCGCCCCAGCGGAGGGACGTCTTCTGAGACGGACTGTTACGCGTCCTAAAGTGTAACCCGCACATGTGCCCCGGCTGTTAGGGAGACGCGTGGCGACCGCATTAAACTCCTCGCTTCGCACCCGAGGAGTTGTCGAAAAATATTCTAGATTATGTAAATAGATCCACTGGGAACTAGGTGAGAGGGCGCAGATGAGTGCCCCTGATGGGTGATTTGTGTCGAACTTTCAAGGTGCCTGGCCGTATCAATCGGATCGATAGTTGGTAATTAATTTTGCAATTAAACTAAAGCCGATTCGGTTTCTATAAACAAACGGGGCTGCGGTCGCTATTGGTGAACTATACATAAAAATCGCGTCTCCACGTTCAGCCGTCGGCTCGTGCTGGCGGTTAGAGCGACAAAATTATAACTGAATTGGAAGTTCAAGTACTGGAGTCCGTTCGGGGTCCGATGCCGATGCCTTCGTGCCGCCGAGCGGCGCGTTCATTTTGTGGATGTGCGCAGGAATTTTTCACCAAGCCAGAGCGGATGAATCGTTGGTCGTGGAAGTCGAGTGGCGACTCAAAATTAGGGGTGGTTCTTCTGCACCCGCAGCAGGGGAGTTGAAAGCACTGGAAAAGTGGTGAAAAGCTCCGGGGCATCGCTTGGAGTTTGCCCCTCCTCAATGAGTGTGGAAAATGCGTGGGTTTAACATTTAGAAAGAAAATACATCCATATATTGAATCGCTTAGAGCCTAATGAATAGTTTAAAAGTAGTCTAGTCTAGGTTTTCTTTATCGGAATTAGTAGCCAAACTTCTCGTTGAGATGCGTCATACCGTCGCCACTCTGGTTGGATGGCGGCACCCACTTTGCGTACTTCTCGCTGTCCTCGTGCTCGGCCAGCTCGTCCATGTCCATGTCCACATCCTGGCGCTGATTGCGCTGTCTCTGGCGCTGGCGTCGTTTCTTTTGCACCGGATCTTCGACATCTTGTCCTGGAATTTCCGCCTCCTTCTCTGCCGCGGACGTGCTGCCATCGGAGGTATTGGAAGAAGCAACAGTGTCGCTGGGTGTTGTTGATTCCGCTTCCGCTGAAACTTCTGTCGGCATCAAATTGTCTGGTTTTAAGACATCCGTTTCAGTGGCCGTTGGTTGGCTAACTTCCGGCTCGACAGCGAGTTCACCCCCCAGGGACTCGGGGACTTCCGTTGATTTTTCCACTTTCACGTCTTCTGCCTCTGCTGGCTTTTCCTCAACCTCACTCTTGGGCTCATCCTCCTCTTCCATTTCCTCCTCGTCGGAGGCAAATGCATTCGATTCGGCTTTTGTTTGTGTGCAGGGCAAGGCCTTGACCACTTTGAATTTGCTAAACTGATTACGCTTGCCAATCATTGGCAACTGTTTGCGCGCCCCAGCATTCGGGCCATCATCATCTTTGGTGGGTTCACTGATAGTGGTAAATGGCAAGGCCGTTGGCTTTGCTATCTTAAGCAGGCGTCTAACTCTATGCAGCTCGCCGTTCAGCCGTTGCTGCTCCAGCTGAAAAATATGGGAATAATAATAGTGGATTAAAATAGTCTTATCAATGCAAAGGCGAATACCAACCCTGAGCTTCTTGATCTCGGTCTTGTCAACTTTCTCCACTTCCTCGCTTAGTATGTCCATGAATATATCCAGATCATCGCCGACCGTTTCCTGCTTCAGAGCTTGCTCCTTTTGCTTCTTCTCCTTTTGCTGGTAAGCTGCTATTTCCTGCTCCACCTTTTCAATTTTCTCGTTGAGATCATTTTCCTGTTTCAACTGTAAAATAATACATAATCTCAGTAACTCCTCGGTTAACTAGGGACCATTCCGCTTACCAAATCCTCGTAGGTCAAAGTGACACTGGCGCCGGCAGTTGCCAGACGCTGCTTCTTTCGCGCCACATCTCCTGTGCGATCCCAGAACTCGTCCTCGTCGTCCGAGTCGCCCGACTTCTGAACCCTTCGTTTCTGCGCCTCCTGGTTGGCCTGGCGCAGCACTCCGTGCCTGTCCAGCGTGCGGCAGGCCTCCAGCGCACACTGCACCACACAGTCCTTCTTGCGGCCCTTGTGGTTCACCTCTACGACGATGGGCCTGCCGTTGGAGTCGTCCAGGGGCAGCTCCACGCGACAGACAAACGACCCGGAGGACAGCTCGTCGCACTTGTACTCCAGGTTGAGGCCCTCGCGCTCGAAGAAGCCGCGCAGCGTCTTCTTGGGATCGTCGAAGAAGAGCTCCTCGTTGTTGGTGCTTGCATAGGGGTTGTGTGTGAGATCCGTCTCCTCGTCGGCGTCCTCGCCCATGCCCCAGCTGACGCCCTCGTTGCGCTCGCGCTCCTCCGCCTGCAGCATCTGCAGTTCCTTTTCCACCGCCGCCGCGGCCAGCTCCCGCTCCCGCTTCTGGCGCAGCTCGGTGACGGACAGCTCCGACTCGGGCTCCGCATCCTCACCGGGCCCCTGCAGTATGTAGACGCGCGTGCTGCCGCCGAGCTTGAGCATGTGGCCCACGCGCAACCGGATGTAGACCTTGGGCGGCAGCCGCTGCTTGTTCAAGAAGGTGCCGTGGGTGCTCCCGAGGTCGTAGATGTACCAGCCCTCCGGCTGCTCGGTTTTGGCGGTCGGTGCCTCCTCCGCGGCTCTGTCCTCCCTCTCAAAGGGCTTGGGCTTGTACTGGAGCACGGCATGGAAGCGCGAGATGGTGGGATGGGCGGCGGGCACATCGTTCTCCGGCAGACGACCGAAGGTCCACACCGCCTGCTGCTGCAGCTGGTGCAAGTGGTCGATGATCTGGCCCGACTTGAGCACTTCAAAGCTGTACACCTTCTGCGCGGGCGGCGGCGCGGACCACTTGGGCACCTTGTACGGACAAACGGCCACGGGCTGGGCGGGCTTCGACGGAGGCGGTGGCGGGGGCGGAGGTTCGTGCGGGGACTCCGAGCGGGGCTTTTCGGTGATCACCACTTTCGGCCTGGGCAGCGGAGCTGGCACCTTAAACTCGTCCATTCCGTCAGAAAAGCAAAATATGTTTTGTCCCAGGCGGAGTAAACAAATTTTCGCGATTCGAACAGCTGATGGAAAAACGGTGTGACCAGGCGTGAACTATATTTTTGCGCCTCGTGATTTCTGGCCTTTATATCGATAGTCTGACTCGCAAAAAATCCAAAAACTGCCAACCGCCTCTGCAAATTTAAATAAAATAGGGATTAAATAGCATAATTTTAACTATTTAGTTACGTATGTTACCTTAAAAGTTGATATGAAACTTTAATTTTTACCGATTATTCTGATACATTCCAGCGATAAGCAACAAATCGATACATCGAAAATGATAATTGAGGCAGGTCATCGAATCGTTTTCCACCACTACTCCCATCCACTAGTCCCTTTTTTTCGCAAACTCGCTGGTAAGTGGACGTGCTCCGGCATTTTTTACCATACCTACCCATTGTAGCTTGTACACTTGCGCAGGCGTAACTACAGAGCTCGAAGGAACGAGCTTGTGAACAACAAGCATGTCGTTTTCGCAGTCGTTCAGCTTTGGCGACAGCACGCTCAAGAGGTTGGACGATGCACAATCGACGGAAGCAAAAAAAGGAGGCACGGACAAGGAGAACATGCGCCCAGGAGCCCCGAGTGTCTTTAATCAGAACGCGCCTGATCAAAGGGCCAGGAGCAGTTCGGAAATCCAGTCCCTGCTCAGCATCTCGCACAATAAAAATGGGAAGGCCCTCTCTCCAACGGATAATGTCTTTATGGACTTAGAGCTGACGGACTCTGACAAAGATGACGGCAATGAGGATAACGAGGAGGCTCAACAGAAGACACACAAGAAGAGTGAGCAATCCGTCGAGGACAACAGACAATTGGATTGCAATGTGTACAGCCCATCCGTACATAGTTCATTGTTTCAATCCGACGATGAGTGCTCCTGGTCGGAGGCAAATGCTTCGAACATGCAGGCATTGCAGGCCATTTTGGTCGATACTAACAGGCAAACTATATCTCCAATTCCGGACCACGTTGATGTCCAAATACAGAACTGGACTCAGCAACAGTCTCAGAATGCTCTGCATGTGCCCTTATTGCAAGCTAATACGCACGCCCAAAATGAACAATGTGATCGGACCAAGGCTGAATTAGGAACAAATAGAGCTCTTACAGTGGGGGCTCATCAGGAGAACGTTAATGAACGACCTCATGAAGATTCGACCGTGCTGGCGACGCAATGCAATTTACAAAAGAAAAAGGATATGCCAATGTTGCCATCCTACTCCCTGAGAAATAAGGCCCAGCAGCATCATCTTGAAGAGGCCCACAGGGAGGACACAATCGCTTCGAATACGTTGCAGGCCATTTTGGGCGACAAAAACTGGGGACCTGATAAAGACATTAATGCCAATGAAGACATTGAATACATCGATCATCTGACCGAGCACGAATTAAACATTAATGAAGCCTTTACACAGGAAGATCAGCAGGAAAACCCGCATGAGCAGCAGATACTTGACTCGACCATCCTGGCTTTCGAGAGCAGCGCACAAAATACCAATGGGCATAGAGTCCCGCTGCAAGATTTGGATATGAACGTGAGTCAGGACAAGCAGTTTCAGCCATCCGAGGATATTTTCTCGGAAAACCCGCATGAGCAGCAGATACTTGATTCAAACCTGCTGGCTTCCGAGCGCAGTCCACAAAATACCAATGTGCGTAGAGTCCCGCCGCAAGAGTCGGATATGAACGTGGGTCAGGACAAGCAGTATCATCCATCCGAGGATATTTTCTCCGATAGTATAAAAATAACGGAGAACCACAGAAAGGGCACAAATGTTTCGGAAATTCCGGCTTTGAAGACCATTTTGGGCGACCGAAACAAGCAACTCCTTTCTCCATTTAATGTTGAGGTTCATGTCCAGCTTCAGCACGAGCCTGAGCAACAGTCCGAGAAAGATGCGCAAATATCGATATTGCTAGGTGATACGGGCGACCAAAATCTGCTGCAGAAGCAATATCACCCATCCGAGGATATATTCTCAGATGATATCGCTGATTCCGAGGAGCGCCACCGTAGGAACGCAATTATAGATAATCAAACCGAGCAACCTGTTTCTCCCAAGGATAACGTTGATGATAATCTTCAGCACAATAATGTTTCGGAAATCCCGATGTTGCTAGGTGATACGGAAGACCAAAATGAGCAACTCGATTATCTGACTGAGCACGAATTAAATATTAATGAATCCTTTACAGAGGAGAAAGAGGCTCTACACGAGAACGCGCATGATAATCAGCTAGTTGATTCGTTCATTCTGGAGGTTCAGAGCACTTCGCAAATCCCAAACAGGTCACCCGATTCTCGGAGCCCGGGGACGCCGGATATAAACGTGGGCCGGGAAAAACCAAACCCTACGTTCGAGCTTCAGAATGATGCCAGCATAGAGGAAGAAAACCCTCGGGAGAAGGCAAAAGGGGGACCGCCCAACCAGACTCTAGAGGACATTTTGCGCGACCTACACATTGAGCTCGATTCTTCATTGTCGGATATTTTTGAAGACTCCGAAGATCCTAAGAACGTGCTCCCACAAGCTTTAGACGTTTCGCATATTCAGCCGCAGGAAGGCAGTAAGCACAACCAAATCGAGCAACCCGACTCGCTGTTCGATTTTAATGAAATCGATGCTAAGGAGGCTCATCGAGTGAAAATACTAGAGCAACCTGTAGGTGATTCGACCATAAGCATTTCGCATAACCAAAATAATCAGATGGCGGATATGAATTTGGAAGTGGAAGTGGACAAAGTGATTGAACCATCTGGTGTATTACATGTAGAGGCGCATCGGGAGAAATTTGAAGAACAGCAGGCCACGCAGGCGTTGCAGGCCAATTTTGACACCCAAAACAGGCAACATGATTCCTCATTTAAGGATGATTCCATTGCAAAGGTGAGTGTGAGTAAGGACACGCAACAGCAAATTATGCTAAGTAGCACACACGACAAAAACGAAAAACGCGACTGTCTAGTCATCGAAGACAATCCTGAGAGCGGATTGGACGAGCCCTATCCAATCGCTCATGACGATTTCATAAAGGATGACTCAGAGAACGGTGTGCCGGAGCCCGACCAGCCCCTGGACGAGAATAGTTTTTTGGTACCGGTTCAGAGCGTCTCGCTAGACTCACCGGCCCCTTCAAACCTCAAACCTTCCAGTCCGCCCCAATCATATCCAATCCCTTATGACGATTTCATAGAGGATGACTCAGAGAACGGTCAGTCGGAGCCCGACATGCCCCTGGACGAGAGTAGCTTTTTGGTACCGCTTCAGAGGGAACAGGATACGAGGAATCTGAGCCGTTGCATCTCGCTAGACTCGCCAGCCCGCTCAAACCGGAGGGGGCCGACTTCCAGTCAGCTGAGATTCTCGTCCCGTGACGTGAGCTTTCCGGAATGGGAATATCCGCCTTTGGATCTGGAATCACTGAAAAATATTTCTGCGTGGAACTTGCCCCGGAGCATCGAAGCTGAATATACCAGAAAGGGAGTTATCAAGATGTTCGACTGGCAGGTCGAATGCTTGAGCAAGCGGCCCGTCGTTTTTACTCGCAAGAATTTCATCTATTCCGCTCCGACGTCTGCCGGCAAGACCTTAGTCAGCGAAATCCTGCTCATTAAAACCGTACTTGAGCTTGGTAAGAAAGCGTTGGTCATCTTGCCCTTCATCTCGGTGGTCCGCGAAAAGATGCTATACTTGCAGGACCTTTTAACCCCTNCCTTAGTCAGCGAAATCCTGCTCATTAAAACCGTACTTGAGCTTGGTAAGAAAGCGTTGGTCATCTTGCCCTTCATCTCGGTGGTCCGCGAAAAGATGCTATACTTACAGGACCTCTTAACCCCTGCCGGTTACCGCGTGGAAGGCTTCTACGGCGGCTATAATCCGCCCGGCGGCTTTGATAGCCTGCACGTTGCCATCTGCACGATTGAGAAGGCCAACTCCATTGTCAATAAGCTCCTCGAACAGGGAAAACTCGATACCCTCGGCATAGTTGTGGTCGATGAGGTGCATTTGATCTCGGACAAGGGACGCGGATACATACTTGAACTGCTGCTGGCGAAGATCCTTTACATGTCCCGCAAAGGACTGCAAATCCAGATAATTACGATGTCCGCCACTCTCGCCAATGTTAACCTGCTGGAGCATTGGCTGGACGCCGAAGTCTATGTCACCGACTTTCGACCGGTGGCGCTGCAAGAGATGATCAAGATTGGCACCAGGGTTTACGACAACAAGTTGAATTTTTTGTACGATTTATCCAAAACATCCGACATGTGGAAGGCGCTATCCAACTCGGACCCGGATAACGTTGCCCGTCTGTGCTTGGAAACTCTCCTGGAAGGCTGTTCCGTGATCGTGTTCTGCTCCTCCAAAGATGGATGCGAAACCCTTGCCATACAGCTGGCCACTACTTTGCACGGCTTGATCCAATCAGGCTCAGAGCTAGGACGCCTTCTCAGGCCGCATCTGAGCCCGAAGGCCATTGAGGAGGTTAAGAAGCAGTTGAACGACATCCCCACAGGTTTGCCCATCCAAGAGTTCTTTTAAAGATCGCACACTTATATTTTACCCCTACATTTAGGTCTCGATAAAGTGTTGGGCAAGGCCATTACCTATGGCTGTGCCTTTCACCACGCAGGACTTACAACCGAGGAGCGTGAAATCGTCGAGGCTTCCTTTAAGTCGGGAGCCCTGAAGATCCTCGTGGCCACCAGTACTCTCAGCTCGGGTGTCAATCTGCCCGCCCGCAGAGTGATCATTCGCTCGCCTATATTCTATGGGAAATCATTGAGTACGTTGACCTACCGCCAGATGATTGGACGAGCTGGCCGCACTGGGAAGGACACGCAGGGCGAGTCCATACTCATCTGCACGGAGAGTAACGCTCGAATCGGCCAGGACTTGGTCACTGGAGAGCTGCAGCCGATTACATCGTGTTTGGAAGCAGATAACTGCGTAAGTTATTTTCTAACAGACCGTTGAAAGGAACCAACTCAAGAATTTCCCTTACCAGATGGCCCTGAAACGTGCGCTACTCGAGGTGGTATCTTCCGGGATAGCCACAACAAAGAAAGAAATTGATTTATTTGTTAACTGCACGATGTTGAAAACTCTAGAGGACTGGTCCTCGAAAGACGACGAATCAGACAGCAAGACTCTTAATGCATTGGATTATCTCGTCGAGTTCGAGTTCATTCGCAAACTAAATAACTATGAGGAGGACATTATCGTCTATGTGGCCACGCAATTGGGACTCGCCTGTCTGGCTTCATCCATGTCACCCACCGATGCCATGGTTATGCACATCGAACTGAAGAGATCCCGACGCTGCTTTGTTCTAGAATCCGAACTGCATGCTGTGTATCTGGTCACGCCCTACACAGTTTGCTATCAACTTCCCGAAATCGACTGGCTGATGTATCTGGACTTGTGGGAGAAGCTAAGCCCGGCCATGAAGAAGGTGGGTGAGCTGGTGGGAGTGAGGCAGTCTTTTATGGTAAAGTGCGTGCGACGGCAAACTAATGAGGATCAGAGACTTTTGCAAGTGCACAAACGGTAAGTAGATGGTTTGATAATAAAATGGGCACACATTTTATTCGTTGATTCGTTGAAACTCTTAGATTCTACACAGCTCTGGCGCTGCAGGAACTGATCAATGAGACGCCTGTGCAGGTAGTAGGACACAAGTACAAGTGCCCTCGCGGCCTGTTGCAAAGTCTGCAGATAACCACCTCGACATTTGCCGGGATCGTGACTGCATTCTGCAACTCCCTTCAGTGGTCCACGCTCTCCTTGATCGTGTCCCAATTGAAGGATCGAATTTTCTTCGGAATCCACAGTGATTTAATTGATCTAATGCGCTTGCCCGACTTGTCGCAAAAGCGAGCCCGCGCCCTTTACAATGCCGGATATACCAGCTTGCTGGAGCTGGCGGGCGCCAAACCGCCACAGCTGGAAGTGGTGCTCCTTAACTCCATAAGCTTCGACTCGGCAAAGCAGCACGACTACGAGAGTGCGGAGGAAGCAGCGAAGCGAAATCAGGTGAGGAACTTCTTCATCACCGGCAAAGCTGGAATGACAGTCGCCGAAGGTGCCAAATTGCTTATTAGCGAAGCTCGACAGTTTGTACAAAACGAGATGGGAGTGGGCAGCATCAGATGGTCGCAGGTGGAAGCGGAGCCTGTTGAAGGCCTACACATGTCCGTTGAAGAAACCCAACCGCCGTGCAAAAGAAAGCAGCTAACTGAGTGCAGTACACCGAAAAAGTTAAGAGTAGATCTCTCAAAGCAGCCCCTATTCACAGGCCCAAAGCTTAAACGTCCGGCTATTCTCAATTCTCGAGAAATATTTGAGAATATCGAGCAAAACATGGAGAGCACAGACGGAGAAAGTACATCCAAAATCCGCAAGCTAAATAATAATATACCGCCCGCATCTGTAAAACCTGTTTCAAAGCTACCACTAGAAAAGAGAAGCGTTTTACCGATTCCCGTAGAAAAAGTTAATTCTGTAGCGGCAGAACCTGTGAATACAGTGGTATCTTCAGCTGTGAATATCAAACAGATGAATATTGGAACAAACATTTATCCAGATTCCAGGGAGGTTAATAGCGACAAGCTTCTCCCAACTATGCCAGTCGAGTCAACGTACTCTAATGCTGACATGGAGCAGCGACCAGAGACAACTACTACTGGAAAAACATCAGCCAGCATTCTCTTGCAACATGCAACCCTGAATTGTCCGACTGAAGTGGTTTCAGAAATAAGGATAGATGATGAGACAATCGAAGCCGCCCAACAGAAGCTGAATAAGATGGAAATGACGTTACGCAAAATGATTGCCTTGAAGAAAATGCAACAACAAACAGCACACGATGCAGTAGATCCTGCACCGCGGACTTCCACCCCAATTATCCAGACACCGATTTCCGTAGAAAAACCTGAGACTGCGTTGGGTGAGATCCAACTGAGTACTAAAACAATTGATAATACGAACCAGGATACAGGATTCATAGCGCCAAATGGGTCAAATACACACTCAATTACGGACATTCAGCCGGAACCTGAGACAATTATTAACGAAAAATCATCGATAATTACTCTCCCAAAACCGTCGAAGGGAATGGTTGGAGAAATTAATGTAGATGATGAAATTCCGAGTACCAGCAAAGCATCCCGACAGGAGCTGCTTAAAAAGGAAATGGCGGAACGTAAAATGAATGCTTTAAAGAAACTGGAACAACGAACAGCACCCGATGCAGTAGATCCTGCACCGCGGACTTCCACCCCAATTATCCAGACACCGATTTCCGTAGAAAAACCTGAGACTGCGTTGGGTGAGATCCAACTGAGTACTAAAACAATTGATAATACGAACCAGGACACAGGATTCATAGCGCCAAATGGGTCAAATACACACTCAATTACGGACATTCAGCCGGAACCTGAGACAATTATTAACGAAAAATCATCGATAATTACTCTCCCAAAACCGTCGAAGGGAATGGTTGGAGAAATTAATGTAGATGATGAAATTCCGAGTACCAGCAAAGCATCCCGACAGGAGCTGCTTAAGAAGGAAATGGCGGAACGTAAAATGAATGCTTTGAAGAAACTGGAACAACGTGTTCGCAGAGTTACGAGATCAACTATTAATTTGACCGAAGAACCTCAAAAGGTTACCGTAGAACCAGCACCGCTAAGTTCCAAACCACTTCGCAGAGTTACGAGATCATCAATTGCTAACGAGAAAGCATCAACAATCGCTACACCGGAATCTTCCGTTGGAATGGTGGCGAAAATAAGGGTAGATGATGAAGTCCCGAGTACCAGCAAAGAATCCCGACAGAAGCTGCTTAAGAAGGAAATGGCGGAACGTAAAATGAATGCTTTGAAGAAACTGGAACAACGTGTTCGCAGAGTTACGAGATCAACTATTAATTTGACCGAAGAACCTCAAAAGGTTACCGTAGAACCAGCACCGCTAAGTTCCAAACCACTTCGCAGAGTTACGAGATCATCAATTGCTAACGAGAAAGCATCAACAATCGCTACACCGGAATCTTCAGTCACTCTCCCGAAATCTTCGGCCGTAGAGGGTGACCAAAAAAAACTCCCGGCTAAACGTCGACAAAGAAATAAGACAAAGACCCCACCCACGCGTAGAAGTCTTCGGGTCCAGGCGAAAGCCCTGAACAAGTCTAAAATAGATTTTTTAATGGCGGATGACTCCATGCTCAATTTAAACGTAACTGCGGCGCTTGAAGTTGCTGAAGGAACAGTCACATCGCAGGCTCCAATGGAATCGGATGAGATCACTTGTTCACAGGGAACTTCACCTAATACTTCCCGTTCCTCGGGAGTATGTCGATTAAATAACCTTCCATCGCAGTCGGACGACTCCATGGTCAATTTAGACGTAACTGCGGCGCTTGAAGTTGCTGAGCAAAGAGTCACATCGCAGGCTCCACTTTTAATGGGGGATGACTCCATGCTCAATTTAGACGTAACTGCGGCGCTTGAAATTGCTGAAGGAAGAGTCACATCGCAGGCTCCACTCTTAATGGGGAATGACTCCATGCTCAATTTAAACGTAACTGCGGCGCTTGAAGTTGCTGAAGGAACAGTCACATCGCAGGCTCCAATGGAATCGGATGAGATCCCTTGTTCACAGGGAACTTCACCTAATACTTCCCGTTCCTCGGGAGTATGTCGATTAAATATCCTTCCATCGCTGTCGGACGACTCCATGCTCAATTTAGACGTAACTGCGGCGCTTGAAGTTGCTGAGCAAAGAGTCACATCGCAGGCTCCACTTTTAATGGGGGATGACTCCATGCTCAATTTAGACGTAACTGCGGCGCTTAAAGCTGCTGAGCAAAGAGTCACATCGCAGGCTCCACTCTTAATGGGAAATGACTCCATGCTCAATTTAGACGTAACTGCGGCGCTTGATGTTGCTGAGGAAAGAATCACATCGCAGGCTCCACTCTTAACGGAAGATGAATCCATGCTCAATTCAAACGTACCTGCGGCGCTTGAAGTTCCTGAGGAAAGAGTCACATCGCAGGCTCCAATGGACTCGGATAAGATCGATTGTTCCGAGGGAACTGCGCAGTGCATCCAAAATCACGCTGAGGTGTTGCCTGTGCCATCACCAATCATGAAACAAGACTACTCTTCAAGTTCTATTTGCCCTACTGCCACTCCCTCGCAAAATTCACTTCTAAAAAATCCATTGATGTTAAACGCTACAACTGTCCATAACTGCAGTAGTTTTGAAAGTGAAGGGACCACATATACTAAAATCGAATACATTGACATTTGTAATAATAATCAGTTGTTCGAAGATTTTGTTCAAAAGCTACTTGAAGTTAATCGATGTGGATTTAGCATTGGATTGATGGCCTTGGCTAGCAATCAAAGGGCTCCAATTGCAGCGAATCTGTTGAAACAGTCAACTGAAAAGAAACGTGAGAACATCATCTTTCAGGTCAATGACAGCTCTTTTATTGACCGTTTATGCTTCTGTATGGAAAGCAACGTGGTTTTTCAAATGAATATGCAGGAGGAAGATTCGATTGTACCCACGAGTATAAAAGTTCAGGGACTGCTAAAAATTTTCGCTCGGAAGGATCTTTTTTTAGGTATTCATGAGGCCAAAAAACAGTTAAAAGTTCTTCAAACGGCAATCCCTGAACTGAAACAAATATCTGTCCAACTGGAAGATCCAAGGGTGGCATATTGGTTACTGCAACCAGAAAAGCAAGTCAACTTTTATGACATGGTATTTATCAAAATTGTATGTTTTCGTTCTTCCATTAATGTTAATTTTTCAGTGTCAGCAATTTGCTCCAGAGTGTACGACTATGGTCGATTATTATGGCTATAAACTCTATCATAATAGCTTAGGCCTCGATACATCTAGTTGCAAGGATCCGAAATTCAGAGCCACTATCGAAGCCTGTGGGTCGCTACACATACTCAATAAACAGATCGTGAATCTCGAGAAAATTGACAATGGTCAATTGATAAAGCCTTTCCGCGGTAAGTTCAACCATATATTTAGCCATTACATGTATAAGAAATATTATTATTCTATGCTAGACGTTGAGATGCCCATACAGCAGATTCTCTGTAACATGGAGATCACGGGGTTCCCTGTCAACGAAAGACGGCTACAGCAGCTTTCCGTACAAATTTTAAGGCATATGGATAATTTGCAATCTCAAATCTTCAAACTAAACGGCCGTAAGTTTAACCTCGGATCCGCTGAGGCTGTGGCTGAGGTGTTGGGTCTTCATCGAAAGTCGACTGGACGCGTAAGCACTTCACGTCAGATCTTGGAGAGACTGAATTCTCCGATTGCGGACCGGATAATTGAGTACCGAAAGTTGATTAGCTTGGAAAAAATCATACGCCCGATTCTGAAATCTACGTCAAATCACAGGATTTACGGCAACAGCAATACGTTCACAGCCACGGGGCGCATCTCAATGGATGAGCCAAACTTACAAAACATGGCGAAGAACTTTTCAATACAGCTGGCCGATTCCCCGGTGGAGGTTTCTTGTCGTGCGGCATTCCAGCCCCTTGAATACAATAGATGCTTAGTCGCAGTCGATTTTTGTCAGCTGGAAATGCGGGTATTGGCACACTTATCACTGGACTCAACTCTCATCGAGGTCATGAAATCGCCTCAGGATTTGTTCACAGCCGTAGCGGCGCATTGGAACCATATTGATGAGTCCCAGGTTTCGGAACAGTTGCGAAATCGAACAAAGCAAATATGCTATGGGATTGTCTATGGCATGGGCATGCACGCCCTCGCGAAATCCCTTAACTGCACGGAGAATGAGGCGACAACGATATCTGAAGAGTTCCATACAACCTACCCGGGCATCCGAGCCTACACCGATCGAGTTGTGAAGTTTGCCAACAATAAGGGGTACGTGGAAACCCTGACATCCCGGCGACGTTACCTTCACCACATTAAAAGTGACGAACTAGAGGAAAAAAGTAAGTATCCTCCAAAGTGCTGTGATCTCAAGTTCACATTTATCTATTTTTTCGTAGAAAAAGCTGAGCGGCAGGCCATAAATTCAACCATTCAAGGTTCGGCCGCCGACATTGCTAAGATGGCCATGTTAAGGGTTGAAAGGAAATTGGATAGCTTTTGTAAACGGCTTAACGTGGAAAGCAGCACAGTCAAGTTGGTGCTCCACGTGCACGACGAGTTGATTTTTGAAGTGCCCGCCGACTCGGCTGAGAAGATTG
This sequence comes from Drosophila ironensis, assembly GCA_021223825.1. Lineage (NCBI taxonomy): Eukaryota > Metazoa > Arthropoda > Insecta > Diptera > Drosophilidae > Drosophila > Drosophila ironensis. The sequence goes on along the minus strand of JAJJHQ010008452.1, from coordinate 5,884,470 downwards.
CCAAAGAACTAAAATTAATTATAGAAGGATGTGTCTCACTCCACGTTCCGCTTTGCGCGAAAGTAAAGATCGGACCAAGTTGGGGGGAACTCGAGACGGTGATCGTCTGAATACTATTTTACTATTATAAGAGATCAAGACTACGGGTACCTTTTTTTACGTAAACCAAAGATTGGTGGTATAGACCACATCATTTACATTTTAAATGAAAGATAGCTGATTTAAACTCTTTCAATTTTGTATACCATTCCCCTTTTGCAAGTTTATCAGAAATCAAAATTAAAAAAATATTGTTTATTTAACCTGATTTTACGTTATTATTATTATTATTATCAGGTATTTAAATGTTATACTCATTGCTGATTTTGTGACTGCTTTGCTTCCCACTCTGTCCAAGATCCAGCATAAGCCTTAGCGCTGTGAATAATTTGTGAAACAAATAAATGAAAGACTGCATTACAATCCTTTTTGAAAATTGAGTTTGGGAACCTACTTCGAAAAGCCCAAAGTGCTGGCCAAGTGGGCGGCTCTGGCGGCGCGCCCTCCTGCCTTGCAGGAGAAGATCAGGGCCGCATCTATAGCGGGCTTCTGGCGTCCATAGCTTTTGGCGAAGAGGTCATCGGGCATATTCAGGGCTCTCTCCAAATCGGGCACTGGAAACAAAATAAGGGTGTACCAATTGAGCCGGCAACCTCAACCTGTGGGTCTAAAGTTACTCACATGGAATGTTAATGCTCGCGGGCAGGACCCCGGTTTCCTTCAGTTCCGAAGCGGCGCGGACGTCCACTAGGTATTTATCCGGGTGGTTTGGAATGTCCTTTACTTCCTCGTAGCTGGCCATCTCGATGGTATTTGCGAACAAAAATTTGTTACAATCCAAAGGCGTTAAGCTAGGCCAGGCCGCTTATCTTGTCGAATATATGCTTGCCGATAGCACTCAGTAGCGATGAATTTAGTTATGAGCACTTTGCTATCGATAGGATAGTATACAAAAGCTGCAGCGACGTGACAATACCCTATATCCTTGTGGATATTGCACTGTAATATGAAGCCGAGGTCTAAAGACAGTGCTTTAGCCGCAATCACATTTCTAATAATGCCTGTAAATTAACCCGCGATATTATTAACACTGAAATTTTCAGATCAGACTTTAGCCATCCATTAGTTTCAATTATTTCCAAGCATAAACTATTTTTAGCCGCAAAATGACTGCGTCATTTGTAAAAAAAAGAATATGTACGAAAAATATGCGAATATGTACGTATGCTCCCAACTACTCGCAGATCAAAAACTCTATTTGAAATAACAACGAATTACTTTTGGAACGAGTAAGCAAGTTGTTAAAGTCTCATTTCTAATAAATAAAAGCCAAACATATCAAAAATTGTTCTTTTTATTGGTTTTATACAATTTATAAATCAGTTTCAAATTCACATTTAATAGTATTCAAGAATTCACTAAATAATTACAAAATAGTCGAAGCACAGGCAAAAGTTTGCACTAAAAATATAAAATTTCAATTGCACATTTTTATGTCATTCCCTTCGGCATTGTGTGGAGCATTGCGAACAATTAATCAGGATTGCAAAATAAATACAGGATATTGCCCACCTTGCACTGTCTCAAACTTTAGTATCTCAAATTATTGTTAGAAACCGCGTCGATAGCATAACGAATTCGTTGACCATCGACATTAAACCTAAATATTGTATACAGTTTCAACTTCATGCTCTTTCATTGGCATTGAACAATTCACTTTTTTTATTACACTTTCCTTAAGTCAACAACGAATTATTGGGCGTTCAAAACACACACACCTCGCTTGTCTTAATCCACTAGGCCTACTGCTTCCCGGCTCACATCCGTCAAACTCTACAATCGATTATCTGAAAATATTCTATGTTGTGTAAATTCTACGAATTTATGATTGATATCTCATGGTGCGTGCGTGTGTTTTAATACCCAGCTCAGCGCGTTCACAACGAGTATAGTACATATAAAAAGCCAGCGGCCCGTTTTGTGGTTGAATTCTAAAACAAATCGAACAGAGTGCATCCTAGGAATTCGTCCATCGGATTTGTGTGGCGGTGTGTTGTGTTATTTTGTTTTTAGGCATTTTGGTGGGGTGTGTTTGTGTTTACGTTTGGGGGCCTGCTTCTGTTTCTGGCTGTGTGCTCGAGCGCATATCTCTATATATTACAGGGAACTAGTCGTAGCGCTTTGACGGTGGTACTAAGTGCTCCGGCAACACGGTGGGCAGCTCACAGCCTTCCAGCTTGACATTGATTAAGTGCAAGGCCAGCGCGAATTCGTCAGCGTCCAGGAAGCCATCGCCATCGACGTCGGACAGTTTCCAGATCTTGCTTAGCACCGAGTTTGGCAGTTTCGATTTGATGAGCTCCTGTTTGGCAGCTGTAAGTGGACGGGTGTTAGCATTTATTAAGACAGATACCACCGGGTGGGAGTGACTACACTTACTTGCACCGGAGATTTTGCCGTCGACGGGACCCAGCCCGTTGAAGATGCCGTCCGTGCGTGGCTTGTCCTTGTTGCAGATCCATTCGTGCTCACCGTAGCCGGCATCGATGCCTTCGCCCTTCATGTAGCCGAATGGTGAGACATGGTCGTCGATGACACCCTCGAAGGCTCCACCTGTGCGAGAAAGACAAAGAAAAGCGGATAAAGGTTAGAGCACGGGTTTCGATAGCTGGGCTGCGCCGTAAATTTGCATTAATTAAGCTTGTAATCTAAGTTGATCGGTGCGTCGCCGTGCACATACACATTCAATTTGAGGCAATTAAAACCTTCAGATCGTTTAGGCTCCAATTGACGTCGCCGTCGCAGACGCCGTCTCCGCCGCCGTATCGTGACTAGGTCGGCTGACCGACTTAAGCACGTACTTTTTGCCGGCTACTTTAACGGGCAATTGTGCACGGTGCAATTGAGGTACTGTAGAAATATGTGGCGCAGGTTGCCAAGTGCGTTTTCAATGCGCCGCTCTGAAGTTGCCACTCTGAACTGTGGCTCAATTTGTTTGCGGACTCTTGCTGTCGCAGGGGCAATTGAAAAGGCCACTGTGATACCAGCGGGATCTAAAGTGCATTTAAGGTTTCTTCTCAAAAGATCGAAGCTAATTTACCCAGAAAGCAACATTTATCGTATAGACCCACTGCACATGACTAACAATGTGACTAAACTTCACGTAGTAATTACAATTTACAAGCAAATAAAAGTGGAATTCCAGCGAAGAACCTGATGCTGATGAATATTTAATGTTTGTGACATTACATATTCTGCAGTTCTGTAGTTGTGTTTGCCGTCCCATTACTTGCAAAGTGCTTCAAAAATATCCAAATTTTGGCAAGAAATAAAAAGAATTGGCTGGTGTACACATTTGATTTGAGACAAATCGACTACAGTGGTTTCTTACGTCCAACTCTGCCCCTGTCTCTGACCCTGCCTCGGGCTCAGACTCGGCCTCGGGAACCTTCTCTGCCTCCGGCTCAGTTTCAGTCTCTTCCTGCTGAAGCTCTGCCTTTGGCTCTGATTCTGGTTCTGCTTCTGGTTCTGGTTCTAGATCTGGTGCAGGATCGGCCTCCTTGTCGTTCTCGACATTGGCCACCCGACTAGTGCAACTGCTGAACAGACGGAGCTGCTGCTGGCGCAGGTTCTGCAGCCAGCGATCGAAGCGCTCCGCAAACTGCTCCCGCTGCGAGCCGGGGGTCAGGAGGTCTGGCTCCGCGGACACATCGAAGTCCTCGTCTGAATCATCTTTGGTATGCAAGAAAAAGAGAGAAAGATTGTTGACACAGAAGAGCGGACGGGGCACTCGACAGTGGAGCTCCGGAAGAGTGCGACGGGCGTGCGAGGCGGACGCGGACGTGGACGTGGACGTGGACATGGAAGCTCAAACCAAAACGAATTAGAGTGCCGATGTAGAAAACGAAAATAGCAAAGAACGATGAACCAAAAGAACAACTTATTTCTACGAGATCGTGTTAGATATATGTACAACCATTTAGCGACATATTGCTAAACATGTGATGTACCGGCATACAGCTGTGCCGATTATTGCAGAGGAAGTGAGTCAAGTTTTGGGGGAAATTGGAACAAACTTCGGAGTGTGAACAGTGAAAAGATCACTGCACTCGAAGCTGTCATTCCACTTCCTATCTGTGCTCTGTTTGCTATTTACTTGAAATACCAAAGTCAATTGTCGAAGAACAAAACAACGGAAATGCACTGAAATTAAACGAAACCGTGCAGCGATAGCAACGAAAATAAAACCGAGAGACACATAAACATGTACGCGTTGTGTGCTTGCAGATATGTACATACTATATGCTCATCTGTGTATGTTACACCCTCGGAGACAGACGCACGAAATTAGAGTACCCGCGTTCTTGACTTTGATTTCGTGCTGCTTGATCGCGATTCGCTTTATCAAGGCAACGGCATCACAAGCTCGGATCGCGATTCCCTCCACTCTGGTGTAATAATACCCAGTGCAGCAGAAGTTCATTCACTTGCTTTTAGTGGCTATCGAATTTTTCCCCCAATGGAACGAACTGCTGATGACACACTCTGTGAAATAATGATGGCATGACATCAGTCGATTGGCTTTGGGGGGTATTCATTGGCTTTCATTTTGCGTGGATTTGGTAGCGCCAAAAGATACTGCTTGCGCGTGTATCCATCGGATGCTCTCGCATCAAGGTCATGCAAGATGCGCTAATAGTTAAATTAAAATGCCACTCAAGTGGCCCGCAAGCAAACGGGGGGCGAACCTGAAAAGATCAGCCAAGACACACCGGACAATGGAGCGGAATAGCTACCGAACATATATCATCATAAATGCTTTCTTCCTGCACTTAGCGCGCTAGGTCGCCGGGGAAATTCGCAAGCCCACCCCCCGAAGGGGATGAGCCACTTAGTGCCTGCCACACGCCCCAAGTCAGCGCCGGAGAGCGGGCAATTGATACGCGGCCTCAGGTTGCCAACGCCATCAAAAGCGTCCCAGAATCCGACGCTAACCGGTTCGCCAGAGGTGAGATGGGCTGGGTTCGGCTTTGGGGGTCTGTTTTTTCGTTTTTTTTTTGTTTGAGCAGCTTGCCCCGCCTGCAAATAATGCACTGGAATATCATCTCTGCAAACCCCTCCTCACACAGGAGCCTCAGCATTCTCTGGGTCTCCTAAAGGCAAGAAAAATATGGGAATGCAAAGTTTTATTATTTACTTTTCCCATTTCCAGCACTGTGCCTATTGAGAGATAATTATTTTTATCTCCTTGTCTGGCCCGAACGTCTGTGTACGGAATTAATCCTACTATATACGATTTCATATAGGGAACGGCAAAAGTTGTATTGAATAATTTACTTAGCGATAATTGGTAATGATAGATGGGCTAAATGGGTCTAAAGGCTAATTCCAGCGCAAATAATTTGCAATAAACATTCTCGGGAGGGCAGTGTTTGAAACACCCTTCCCTTGCTCCAAAAAATATAATGTTATTATATTTGCATTAGAAAAATTCCGCTGGCTTCCCAGTAGCGACTGCTCTGTCATAGTTATTACTTAATTATAGTGTTTGCTTTGCAGATAAACGAAGCATGTACAAGTGTATTCGCAGTGGGAAATTAGAGCAATGCTAATCATTGTCCACCAGACGGGGCCACGGACTTCAATCCGCGAGTCCGAGCTTTGGGCCTTAGAGTATGCTCATCCGAGCCAGATAAGACTTTCGGAGATGGCACGGTGACACTGCCTTACATCGATTTTTATCTAGCAGCTGGCGGGCGGCATTGCCTGGCAACGCGATAGCGCTCCACAAACAAGTCACCTTGCTGGCCAATATTCACGGGGGAACGCAAACAGGTGCACGGTAGCTGGCCCACTTCACGGAAAGTGTAATTAGGCCTTGAACCGTGGGCCACGCACAAAGTTCAGGGGTCGCAGTAAACCGGTCGCCGTAGCGTCAGCTTGCACCAGTTGGAATACTCGTAGCCTTTCAATTAAAATTATATTGGTCGGGCACTTGGGCGACGTTAACAATGTGATTGTTACCGGGATTTTGGTTGTGCTTTTAAGCAGCAGTTGGCGCCCAAACACACACATAGTGGCGGTTCAAAGAATAGCATTTAATGATTTACTATACTGCTGGGGTTTGTTTCGCACAAGCTATTTGTAGTCGCGCAAGCCCAACTGTTTTGTGTTGCTAGGCTCACTTGTCACTTTCCCTTACCCGCTTACACCAAAAAGCTGCTAAACAGCAGCTTATTTGCATTCCAGAAACTCCTCCAATTTACTCCTTAATGGGGGGAGCCATGAGTTCAAGCTCAGGTGCGCCCCATTATCCCACCCGATGGCTATTTTTGCTGGGCGTTTTGGATGGATTTTGGGTGCGTGGTTCTCCTCGTATCATCGTCACGCTTGCCTGGACGCCGCCTCTGCTCCGACGCGCCAGATCCGATTCAGTCCCTGGGCGCTCGAGTGTAAAATATTTATCATGCCCAACTGTACGCCTATCTCTGTTCTGTTTTTTATGCTTGCCTTTCCAATGATGAGTCATAGCGCCCAATTAGAACTTGCCCTGCACCAGCTATCGATATTTTTCCGAACGCTTACATCATGAGTCCCCTAGAGCCTTATCTAGCAGGTCGGCTATACTACTTTGCCATGACGAAAGCGAGTCAACTATGTACGTATCTACATATAGGAGTACTCGTATGTATGCCTATGAATGCACTACTCTCATAAAGGTCTCGCCCTGCCACTGCCGCCCACTTCCAAGTACAAAGTAGTGGTGTCTGGTGGCTTATCATTTACTGCCAGCCAGCCCAGCATTTTGCGCTAGATACGAGAATACGTGGATCCGTGCACTATTTGCGCCTCCACCTAGATGTTTAATTTTGCACAAAAAGTGCGTGTGTCGCCTAAGCGCTCAACTGACATTGCCGGTCTTTTTCGCTTATCAGGCCTTGCGGGGCTGGCTTATCACTTTGTTTATATAGCCGTATAGCTGCTCGAATGTGTTAGGTAGAGAGCCCTCTATATACGAGTACACCCGTTGCCAGGCATATTGCATAATTCTGGCGAAACGGGACAGAAATAGGAAGCTGCGGATGTGGGGCGGCGAAAGGTCCAAAAAGACACGAAATCGAGTTTGTGGCGGAGCTTTCATTGCATCCACATCTACATCCACATCCCGTCCCACAACAGCAATCGACTGCACGACTGCAACTCGGTTGTAATTGTATCCATTAGATACATTTGCTTGCGGCCACAAAGCGGCTTTGAAGCTGCCACAAAACTGGTTTTTCCTCGTAATTCGGCTTGGCGAAATATCTGGGTTAACTTGGGAATTTTCGCGCTGCGCATGCGCAATATCTCGGTGCGATGGGAAAGCGAAAACGTAAACCTAAACGCTTTCGGAAAACTAGTAAGAAAACAAAAATTTCTCGCTATCGCATGAAAACCGCCCGACCAGAGTCGGAAGTCGGGAATGTTGCGGTTGAAGAACAGCCGGGCGGCGGGTGCAGCGGAGTGCGATAAGGGGGCGATGAATCGGCGGATGGGTGACTTACCCTTGACCACGGGATCGGCGACCAGCGTCATCTCCTCCTGGGGGATCATCTCCATGAGACGGGCAATGTCCTTGGCCAGCATGTTGTCGACGATGTCGAGCAGGTGGGGCTTCAGGGTGTGGAACTTGGTGAAGTCCTGGTGCTGGAGCACCTCCTGCATCTTCTTGATGTCGGGGAAGTCGCCCGGCGAGATGGAGTGCTCCCGCTGGATGCGGTCGTAGATCTGTCCCAGGTTCTTGATCAGGTCCTTCTTCTTGCTGTCCTTGCCGAACACGGAGGGCATGTCCTTGCGCAGCTCGGCGATGATGAAGGCGTGCACCTTGGCCAGGCGCGCCCGCTTGATCAGGTCGTTCAGCTTGCGCAGGGCGGCGTTGCGCGGCAGCGACTGCAGGTCCCGGAACAGGTCCTGCTCCTCGTCCTCGAACAGCCGCCGGTTGGCGTCGAAGCGCAGCGGCTGGTCCCAGAACGATCCGATGTACACCCGCGCCACCTCCGGCGTCTGCAGCACCTTGCCCAGGGACCACATGAGGGCCCCGTAGACGCGCATCAGCTGCTGGTGGTCGATCATGTCCGCCTTGTTGAGGATGATGCGGATCTTGTCGTCGTGCCCCTTGAGCGCCTCGATCGAGCGCCGGAACTCGTCCGATATGTCCAGCTTGTGGGCGTCGAACAGCAGGATGATGCGGTCCACGCGCTCCGCGAACCACTCCAGCACCCCGGTGAAGTCGTATCCGCGGTCGATGCGCTGCTTCTCCCCCGACAGGATGCCGGGCGTGTCCACGATGGAGATGGCGTTCAGCACCGGCGAGGCGACGGTGCTGCACTGGAAGCGGTTGAGGAAGGCGTTGCCGTACTTGGAGAGCGGCCGGAACTGCTTCTTGGGGTCCACGACGAGGGCGTTGCCGGGAATGACGCCCTCCTTGTCGTCGTACATCACGGCGATGAAGCGGTCCGTGGTCGGCTCGGGGCCGATGCGGATGCCGGGGAAGTCGCGCTCCAGCAGGTAACGGATGAAGGTCGTCTTGCCCGTGGAGTACTGGCCGACCAGCAGGATCATCGGCTTGGCATCGAAGTCCGGGTCCTCGAGCTTCGGCGAGTGGAAGTCGTGGAACTGGTAGTGCTCCTCCAGCGGCAGCAGCTTGCTCCTGTAGATCTTCTTCAGCTCCCCGATCACGTTCTCCACCACCTCCTGGGTGTTCTTCTCCCGCCTCAGAAAGCTAAACATTGTGCGGCGTTCCAATTGGATGGAAATATGGAAATGCGAGTGGATTAGGCCAAGGAGGAGTCAACTGGGGCCCTGTCTGAATGCTGAGTGTGTCTCGCGCGGATCGTGGGCTGGGCGGGTGTCTACACTCGATTGTGGCGCTGCGCTGGGCCGTGTTGCGAGTGATTCACGCGCGTACGTACGTATTATTTTTGGAAAAACGGCCGCGAGCGAGAGTTGACGGGTGTGCGGACCGGGTCAGGTTTCGGTCGGTATCGGACTTAGGGCGGCCGAGTCTGTGTTAAAGAGATAATGTGTGCGAACAGTTGGGGAGGGGTTGGAGGCTCCAAGGCTGTCGCCTATCGGCGCTATCGGGGATATCGGAGCATCGGTGCTACGTGGCGTTTTCACCTATCGGACGATGGTCCTACTGCTGGCATTGCGGGTCACACTGCATAGACGCGCGCGTTTTAAACCACTCACCTGTCTCCTGCATCGTGGCGCGGCATATTATCCAGTTTGATTAAAAGTAAGAAAAACACACGTATAATAAAACGTAAAATAGGTCCAGATGACTTTGTCCACTATCGCGGATCTGGGTACAACCTTCTTGCGGCTTTAGAAAGCTATCCACTTAAATTTGAATATTTTGTTGAAAATTGTTTTCCAGATCGAACAAATAAAACTCTAGACGCCCTGCCTAGCTTGGGAAATTGAAGTGTATTGAATTTTAGTAACGGGAAAAGCAAATACAGTGTCACAATTAGGGCTTCAAAAGCTCGACGTCGTCAGTGCTGTGTGGAATGGCTGGATCGAGGCCAAAGTTCATCTTCATGACGTCGCAGAACACGGAGAGAAATATGAAGGCGTCTATGAAGTGGTTGATTGTAAAGCCCAGACTTCGGTCCTTTGGATTGTGCATACTAATTAGAGACTGAATCACCAGCAAAATTCCGGCGGCCACCTGTTCGCAAAGGTAAACAAAAAAATTGGCCATTACGCTATAGGTTAATACTTTTATTTATCTTTTAAATTACATCAGGCTTAAGCTTAGACAATAGTTTGGTGTAAATCGATGGACTTCGCCTAGGGTTACGGTGTCTTTTCGTGCTGATCGATGAGTCTGAGCGGCTGGGAGGAGTACTCTATGCCGAAACCGGATATTATCACGTTCACCACGGAAATTACGAACACGACCACCAAAATGACATCGTTCAATATGACGGCCGCCGTCTGGTCCTGCTGCTTGTTAATGTTGAGACTGCCGATGGCCACAAACAGAATGCCCACCAAAAGCTGTCGAAATGGATGAGGAGAGGAGTGTGTTAGAATGTCCCTCTATGGGGCCCGACTAGTTAACGTTGTTCAAAAGGTCGCCCTGCGGCGGGGGCAAACGACTGTCAAAGGCCGATATAAAGAGATTTATCATCGTCGTGAAAAAGGCAAAAGCGGTGCGCACATGGTTAATAATATTGGCCGATTGGTGAAACTCTGGCTGGTGCAACCGGCAGTCCCGCAACAGACTCAGAGACAGACTCAGCACGCCCGACAGAACCTACACAGAGAAGAAACGGAACAAGGTCAGATCCATATTTTCATTTCATTGGTTTTCACTTCCGCACATTAGGTTGAATCTCAGCGAAGCTTAGCGGAAGTGAAACGTATGGAAATGTCAAAATTTATTCTCTGTGTAGGTCAGAAAGTCTATCCTAGTCATACTCTCACCTGAAGCACTATGGACAGACTGATTAGGATCAGCATCAGCTTGTAGAACTGGTGCTGCTCGCCCACCTGCAGGATGTATTTCAACTGGGAGGCGTTTGCAGTCAGCAGGGCAATGTCCAGCATGCCCTGGGCAATGGTCTTCTTGGTGGCATATCGATTAGCATCCATGGCCTTCATCTGCAACAAGTAAAGGGGCAATGTATATATTTATTTTCCGAGAAACCTATTTCACAGCATACGCTATTTAGAAAAGAGGCCATTCTGTCGGTGCAATAGCTAGATTCAGACTAACAAATTCTTGGTGTTCGATGCAAAAGCGGCTCCTTCTTATCTTTGCCATTTATGTCGGGTCTTGTGCCGATAAGGGAACACAACTTTGCCACTCAAACTAATGAAACAAAATGCATATACATTGGGGGCAAGGAGAGATGCATTCAATTCAAAAAGAAAGCAGATCACAAAAGCAGTTTTTTTAGTAGCACAAAAATGTCATACCTGCCAGGCTTTCTTTTTGGGTTTCTGCGAAAGAAACAAAGGCGTTAACTAAACTACAAGGATATGTATTACCGTAGAGGGTGCCGCATGTGTGGTCATTAAAACTAGAAAATCAATATGAGAACAAACAACCGGCGGGAATTAAAGTGCTTATTCGCACAGCTCATCGGGGGTTTAGGTGCATAAGGCAAACTAGTCGGCTCCACATACGTATGAGTATTATTTTAAATTGCACGAACAACAATGACAATTACACAGACCGACAATTACGGATGGGATACAAATGGGGATACTGGCTTGCGAATAAATAAATAATTTACAAACAGGAATGCACGTTGAAGATCAAGGTCAAGGTATATACATATGTGAGCGAGAAATGTGCGGATGTGACGGCACCTGAAGATGGAATATTTTTGATCTTACCTCAGATTCGTTGATCCGCTCATCGACTGAGGCCACCTGAGCCATCATGAATGAATGTATTTTTTTTTATTGGGTTTTCAATTTGAGCCTCGTTTTGGGTCACACTCGACTGCACTTTGGATTCGCGATTCAAACAAAAGAACTCAAAACTTTTCAATCCGACTTGTTTCGCTGTTCATTGTCTCATGGATTCGCAAAACAAATGTTTATAATTTCAGCGGCGTTGTCGTGGAGACAACCAAACGATTTAACAACTGCCGCCGGACTGAAGTGACTTTTGGCCAAGAGAGCTGCAGGCCACCAAATGAGTCGCTCTCTTGGCCCAATCGAGAGCGGTTTGAGTCAAAATGTATGTTTTCGAGGGGCTCGATGAGTAATGGCAGGAGCTCAGTACTTTTGATTGGATTTATTTATTTTTGTATTAGGCTGCAGCCCCCAGTGATCTGCCCAACGCAAAGAAATAGATATGGGAGCAGCAAAAATAGTATTTCTTGTATATCCGAAAAGTGACAAATCGCTTGTTATACTCCACTACCATCGTGATTAAGATCTTAATAAAATGTAACTTTCCCCCATTGTTTCGAATTAAGATCAAGGTCGCAATCGAGTCTCCATTGGACCTATTGTCTTGCCAAACCGTTTTCCACATTTCATTTTACGAGTTATTACTTTACACACATTCACAAATTTTACAAAAGTTTTCGCTAGACATGGAGTTTCCAATTCCGGAGGCACAATACTGGGATGTCACCAAGAAGTCCGAGAAAGAACGAGCCATAGTCCGCAAGTTCCTGCCGGAAGCAGTTCCGCTGAAAATTTGTAGGCCCTCCGAGATCTACGAAATCGACACTTTCTTCTTGGAGTCCCAGAAGTTCAGGGACTATTACCGCGATCCCTATGGCAGGGTGCACTTGCCCAAGATGTTCAGTCACCACCGGGGCACGTGCGGCATCAAGCTGGATCACACTCTGGCCCTGATGATGGAGTCTGTGAAAGCCAACGTCGATAGCCTTCCGCTCATTTATCCTTTGCTTCCCGACAACACCATGGGCCTTGGAAAAGGCTTTCGCATGGGAGCATGTAATTCGTTTATATCTTCGTCTAACTACAAACGATAAATTTTCAATGGTTTGATAGAAACTTGGTAACGCCATTGTCTATCGGTTATCTAAATATATACATTCGTTACCGTTAATACTGGCCTTTTGGTATTAAGCAATTTCCAATGATGGTCGGTTAGTGTGTTTTAGAAATTTGAGTACTTTATTTTCTAGGCTGGGAAAGCAGTTTCAATAAATAGCGTTTTAAATACTTTGCGCCCTTTATGCAAAAAACACATACACACATTGTATCGAGTTTCATGGGTACTTGATCTCAGCCGACACAAGGACTTGATATACGTTTTAATAAGCCTTTCACAACTGGCGTTTAAGCTGGTAAACACACTAAAAAGTCTTTCGGTGCACTGCGCGCTGTCCCTCCTCCTCGAACTCCCGCTTCGAGACCCACATTTTCTTGAAGGTGTCGAGAGAGGCCAGAATGGAGCCGCCCATCCACGTGGAGTACAGGCGTTCCTGTGGCGCAGCGATCTGTAAAGAAAGCATTTAAATATATAAACAACAAGGGGTTATGGGTGGGCATACCCTGATCTTGAGATCCTTGGCCGAGTGCTTCCTGAGCTCCGACAAGAGGCGGTCACCGAATCCCTTGAACAGTGTGGAGCCGCCCGACAGGACAATGTTCTGGTAGAGCATTTTCCTGAGATCCATATCCGACTTCTCGATGGCGTACATCAGGACGTCGTGAATGCCCTCGCACTCCTCACCCAACAGGTCCGGCCGGAACAGCACCTCCGGCGCCCGGAAGCGAGCCGGTCCGATCTCAAAGGTCTTGCCGTCGGGCAGCTTATAGGCGAACTTCTCCGTCTCCACGTTCTCCTCCTTTTGGGGATTTGTGGCCAGGTAGCAGACCTTCTCCTTGATGGAGCGCACAATCTCAAATTCGGCCGTCGACCGGAAGTTGAAGCCCTCCCGGCGAATGAGCGTCTTCAGGTAGCGGGTCACATCGCGCCCCGCAATATCCACGCGCATAATACTGTGAGGCATGGCGAATCCCTCGTAGATGGGCACCGCATGCGTCACACCGTCTCCGGAGTCGAGGACCACGCCAGTCACGCGCCCGGTGGCATAGCTAAGAGTTACATAGAACGTGGTTAACTGGCGCCAGGGCATCGGACTTCCGGGAATACTTACAGACTGAGCACCGCCTGCATGGAGACAAAGAGCGCAGGTGCGTTGATGCTTTCAAAGAAGAACTCGGCTGCCTTCTCACGATTGCGTCGCGGGTTGAGCGGGGCCTCGGTCAGCAGCACCGGGTGATCCTCCGTGAAGGTAGCCAGTTGCTCCTAATCAAAGTACAGCGACAGAAGAGTTAGCTAAGGAACTAGCAAGTTAGGGGATACCATACTTTGCTGTAAATGTAGCTCCATATCCGCTCCATGTCGTTCCAGTCGGTGACAATGCCGTGCTCCATGGGATACCGGATGCTGAGCAGGCCACGGTGCTCCTCCGCCTTGGGACCTACGAATATGTCGCCCTCCAGGGCTCCAGCCATCACCCGAACATGCTTGGGCCTGCCAATGCTGCGGAGCCATTAGTCACATGGATACCTATCTGATTCTTGCATGCAATACTTACTAATTGGGGAACCTGCATTTTGGAATGTGCTCGCCAGCGAAACCGGCTTTGATCACACCGGAGCCCTGAAAGATATACGAAATGAGGAAAAAGATTCTAATCTTAGCATCTTGATTGGAATACTGATTTCTATTTAAGTAGTTGTAGCAAGGGATTTCCAGCTATGAAATCCCAGCCGTGGAACAAACATGGTCAAAAAGAGTGATTTGGCACGAAAATTGGTGAATCCAACGCGTTAATTACTGGAATACTGAGTGAGTGCAGTATTGGGTTGTACTCTCGTTTTTTGTAACAAAGTTTAAGTGTTGTTGTATATGTTTGTGATTGTCCTTTGTATGTTTGACGTTATTTAGTGCCAGAGCCGCAGCGTAAGAAGTACCGGATGGAAGTATAAAATGTACCACCAGTCATAAAATTTCACTCACTGTACAGTAAGTCAACTGCACAGCAAAACACTACAGCGTTGACTACTCCACACCAAAACACTGTACAGTGTTGACTACTCCACAACAATTTTGCTGTACAACTATGGAATACTACCCCACTTACTCATACCCGAATATTCTTTCCAGAATAAAAGTGTGCCCACTTCTAGAACAGGTGATTCATTTGACGTTTTGGATGCATTCATGCAGAAGTCTAATGGGCACGTCATCCAAAGATGACGGACGGAGACCCTTTGTTTTCCTTGTTGGCCGGCGAGCGATAGCCTGCACTTATCCCAAGTTGAATATCTGTGTCCACCGCTGATCTAAATTGAACCGGTGAAGTCTTGAAATACTAAGTTTGAAATGGAATCTCACAAAGTTGGCCAGGAAAACTGTTTATGCTTAGAATACCGAATTTAAAATGGAATCCCCAGTACATACACTGTTGGCCAGGAAGAGTTTTAACATCAAAATTTAACAAGTGAATTATTGGAATACTGATTTTTAATATTTTTAGCGATGGAGTCGTTTCGCGTGCCCGAAGTGGACATGATGACCGTGTCGGCGAACTCAATGAAGGAGCGGGAGTTCCTGCGCAAGTTCGTGCCGCAGTGCGGCTGGAACAACGTGAACCCCGGGAGCATGTACAAGGTGGACAAGTTCTACCTGGACTGTCAGCTGTACCGGGACATGTTCAGGGACCCCTACAGCAGGATGCTCCGTCCCAAGTACTTCAACACCTACAGGGGCAAGTGCGGCGTCCAGATCGACAAGGAGTTGGTGGCCATGGGCCGCCAGCCGGCGACTCACCTCGACTCCATTCCGCCGGCCTTCCCCATCGAGTACGGCCACCAGATGGACTTCGACAGGGGCTTCCGGATGGAGGGGCAGCACGCCCGCACCTGCGTAACGGCCTTCAGGAAGCGCTAGGCTGCAGGATCTCGCGCCCGCCTTGCAACTGCCAACAGGGAGCCCAACGTTGGCTGCGCATTAGTCATGTTGCAGAGAATTCGGCTTGAAAGCTTCGACAAAGGGACGGGCGCAGGTGATGTCACTACCTGCTGCAAAAACCCTCAAATTCCCGGCCTGCGCTGTGAATTGTGCATTTTGCGCTGCACCGCCGCCCACTTACGTTATCTATGACGACGGGCTGGTTGACGACGACATCATAAGGCTCCATTTTGTGCGTTTATAAAAATTTGCAAAATTTTCTAATTGTTGGTCGCAGATAGTTTCTATCGAGCGATAGTCTGCACTTATCGAAGCGGCGCCCCACCACAGCTGCCACACTCGATTGGCAGCGACCGATAGATGATGTGTCACCTCTAGCGCCAGCACTTGTTTTAAATTTTCGATTTAAAAGACAAACACAGGGAGTAGAGAGAGAGACCTTAATTGCTTTTAACATGGAAATACAAACTAAACTTTTTTAAACAAATTTATTTGCTTGACTGGGTTTGGCGGGAGATTTGAGTGAGCCGAGGAAGTGTGTGCGAAAGCGAATAACCAATCCTCGAAATCTTGAGCATCGCGCCTTGATCAACACTGTTCGACGATATTGTTAGCAATACACTTGAGATAAAGATACTCCAAGGATTAAATAGATTGCTAGAGCAATTGCAATGGCAGAGGCCGAAACGAGTGTGGACAAGAAGCCGGAGGTGAAGCCGCCGCCGGGCCTGAAGGCCATCATCGACCACCTGAGGCAGGTGTACCCGGAGCAGCCGAACCCGCTGCAGGTGACGACGCTGCTCAAGTACTGGCTGGGCGGACAGGACCCGCTCGACTACATCAGCATGTACAACCACCCGGGGGACATGGACCGCAACATACCGCCGCACTGGCACTACATCAGCTTCGGCCTGAGCGACCTGCACGGCGACGAGCGCGTCCATCTGCGCGAGGAGCAGGCCACGCGCTCGGGCATGGGCTTCGAGCTGACCTTCCGCCTGGCGAAGACCACCGAGGAGCTGCACCAGCAGCTGGAGGACCCGAAGAAGCCGCAGCGGCCGCCCACCTGGCCGGCGAACCTGCTGCAGTCGATCGGGCGCTACTGCTTCCAGACGGGCAACGGCCTCTGCTTCGGGGACAACATTCCGTGGCGCAGGAGCCTCGACGGCCGGGAGGGCTCCAAGCTGCAGAGCCTGCTGGTGGCCCAGGACCCGCAGCTGGGCTGCATCGAGTCGCCCATCGGCACGGTGGACTTCTGCCAGATCGTGGGCGTGTTTGAGGACGAACTGGAGCAGGCGTCGCGGTGGAACGGCCGCGGGGTGCTCAACTTCCTGCGCCAGGACGTGCAGACGGGCGGCGACTGGCTGGTGACCAACATGGACCGCACCATGAGCGTGTTTGAGCTGTTCCCGGAGACGCTGCTCAACCTGCAGGACGACCTGGAGAAGCAGGGCTCCGACCTGGCCGGCGTGAATGCAGACTTCACCTTCCGCGAGCTGAAGCCCACCAAGGCCGTCAAGGAGGAGGTGGACTTCCAGGCGCTGAGCGAGAAGTGCGCCCACGAGGAGAACAACCGCCCCTTGACGGAGTCGCAGCTGAAGCGCGAGGAGCCGAGTTTCCCGCAATCGATGTCCATAAGCAGCAGCTCGCTGCACAAATCCTGCCCGCTGGACTACCAGCCGCAAGCCCCCAACTGCATCTCCCTGGACGGCATCGAGATAACACTGGCGCCCAACGTGGCCAAGTACTTGCTGCTGGCCATCAAGGATCGCATCCGCCACGGGCGTCACTTCACGTTCAAGGCGCAGCACTTGGCGCTCACGTTTGTGGCCGAATCGGTCACCGGGTCGGCGGTCAGCAAGAGCGAGCCCTACGGCGTGCTGGGCTACTGGGTGCAGGTGCTGATCCCCGAGGATCTGGTGCCGCGGCTCCTGGAGGATTTCCGCGGCGCCGGGCTGGACGAGACGTGCGAACCCACCCAAAGAATCGAGCTGGAGTGGCCCGAGAAGAACCTGAAGATCATCGTGGACACGCCGCCTTCCGTGCTGCCGATGTCCCTGGATGCCACTTCCCTAAAGATCGTCTAGCTAGTATTAATTTAAGTTAAATCGAATTGAATCTTCCACTAACAAGTAAGTTTTTACCTTTATACTACTGTAATTGTATTCACATCTAACAATCATGCATGCGTGGCCTTTGCTCCCATCCGGAGGAGTCCGTTAAAATATATCCATATGCAATTGAACAAGTCCAAGCCACTTCTCGAGCTCTTGAACCTCCGGCCTGTGTCGGGAGGAGAAGGCGGCGGCGCCGGCGCCGAGCGAACAATGGGCCGGAACAGTCACTTTTGGGGTCATCTGTCGTTGCGAGCGGCTTCTTTGGTAGCGGCGCCTGTGGCGGATATGGCCACTTGCCGGTCGGAGATCGGAGATGGAAGATCGGAGATGTCAACGCCACCACCTAGGCAGCAGCAGCCAATTGAATGGCACTGCGCAGTGGCCGGCCGGCTGGCTGCTTCAGTTTCTAATTCTGGGAATTGATCAATTAGAGGCGCATTCAATTTGCACTAAAATCCCAGCCTTGACATCATGTGATTTGCCTGGAGGAGCCGGGCGGCTGATGGGGAGCAGACACCCTGGAGGAACGCTGTAAGCGGCCCGTTTGTTTTTGTGCCCATCTTCGTGCGGCTGCTTGGACGCGTTGCCTAGGTGAATTTTTGTTTACCGCAGAGAACGACGACGCTGTGGTCTCAGTCGCTCTGATTAGACGCCTCGTCGAGTGAGCAAAGCGGAGCAGCAGCGCCACTTTTTGCGCAAAAACAGCGCGTGGAAAATAATTCAGTTTTCTTCATTCCGCCGCCGACGAGGCAAGCGCTCGGTTGTGTGCTCGCTCGCAAGTTTTCCACCCGCCCATCGCCCATCGCCCGTTGTCACCCTCTGCACGGCAGCGGCACTCGGAAACGGAATCGAAACACCGACACCTCGAGGCGGTGCGCGTTTGAATTCGATTCGATTCGGAGTCTTCAAGTGGATCTTACGGTTCTGTGGAGTCCGGGCCGGCAAGTAGGTAGTGCTGGAGCCCACGACGCGCTCACGGTGGCCATTATGCAATGGCCCTAACCCTCAACCGGTGACCTTCGATTTCGCCTGTGACCCCGCCGCACGCCGGTTCCTTGGGGGGATTGCAGGGATTGGACTGGGGACTGGGGGCGGCTATTCCGGCATTCGTCATCAAGCGGGCACATGCACGCCGCGTTCTGATAGCACGAAGCGAAGCGTTCTGTGCGCTTTATTGTTGGCCCAAGCGGTAGCTCGCATTACGTTGAGTTTTCGCCTTTTCGGCTGTCACCCGGGCGGGAAAAAGAAAAACGTTTGCAGAACAGAACAGAGCAGAGCAGAGCATAGTATGCTATGGATAGCAATGAAGCGTAGAACGTACAACTTGCTTGGCGTGCATTCGGCAAGGGCGTGCATATCTGAGAAATTCAGTTATCGCTTGTAATGCAATCTGCATTCTGCGCAGCGTTTAAACGAAATGTGCCTAAACACTGCTGACAAGATATCGGGCAGGGCATTCATTTTTTTTCACATCAACTACACTTGTACTTTTCAAGGCAATGTACAAATTGTTGCATCTAGCTTACGAAACTAGATTGTCTGTTCCTTGCTGCCTCAACTCGGTGATAAAATCGAATATTTTAATTGGAAATTCCGATTTCTTTAATGGGGATATGCAGTCCTAGTTGCTGTTGCCACTTCAGTCGAACTTTTAAGTTTGTTTAACATTTAAAATGAGTGTTCCATGATGTCAATTAGACTTCTGCATGAATGCATCCAAAACGACAAATGAATCACTCATTCTAGGTTGCTCACGCTTTTTTGTCATTACAGTATATTTTTTGTGCCATTTTCTTCCGGCCTATACAGTATAAATTACAGTAAAAAATGAGTGCAGTATTTTTTAGAACACTACACTACTGTACAGATCCGTCTTGCTACAAATGAGTACATTCATGCAGAAGTCTAATGTCAATGTAGTTGTATGTCAAAGTTAAAAAATGATTCGACCCCTCTATCCTTGATTTGGATCCAATATTTTAGCGAGCCCTTTACACACTTCCGTGCCTTTGTCCGACGTTTAGTGCGATTTGGATTTCGGGCTCCGTAATCTGCATTGCCGTTCGAGGGAGGGGCAAACAGTGATAAACGTGCCCAAATATTTGGCCGGGCAATTCCGTCAGCCGCCTGATAATCCGCCGGGATGGGGAAATGCGGGCTATCATTTGGGACTATTTGGATGCACTTTGGCTGACTGATTACGGGAGTGCATCCACTGATCTAGCTCCGACCGCTTGTGTCTTTGCAGCCGCAACCAAACCACAGCCATGGCAGAGAATGAGCCGCTGAACGAGACGCAGAAGCAGATGAACGGACGCATCCTGCCTGCCAATGGACACACTTCGCCCGCCGTGATTGGCCAGGTCCATCTGAATGGCAAGGTGGTGGCAAAGGCAGCAGCAGCTCCCGTCCAGAATGGCAACGGGACACACATCGAGGCACCCTGCTGTCGGGACATACACGGCAAGGAGCCGCCGGACGGAGGAGCTCGCGCCTGGCTGGTCATGATCAGCGCCTTCCTCTGCAACGGCATCATCTTCGGGTTCATCAACACCTACGGCGTGCTCCATTCGCTGCTGACGGACCGGCTGACAGCGCTGGGCGATCCGGAGGCCTCTAGCAAGGCGGGTGAGTCTCCAAGCCGGACCAACCCTTGTCGGCAATTTGTATTCGTACGTCGGTAATCCCTACACCCCGGGGCAAATTAATTCCGCACTCGCGCTGATTGTAATTATGCAGGGAGAGCAATTGAGATTAGATGGGAACTGGGCAGTTGTTTTGCTGCTCCCTATCTATTTCAGGGCTGACCATATTGTGGTGATTGCAGCTTGCTTGGGGCCAGGCAAAAGTCGAGAAGTTCACCCATCATTTTGAATAATTGTTCTTTCCAATTATTTGTGTTTGCATGCAATCGTAAATTATTTGAAACAGAGACTACTATATTTGTAGATATTACTGTAGTATTCCAGGGAATTTTATAAAACTCTCGCTCAGCAGTTCTTTTTGCCGAAATTCCTTCGCTGTAAATGGAATTTCATTATATACGGTTACTCTTCTTTGATACCTTCATCAAATATAGAAAATTTTGCCTATTGCGCTGTTTTTAGCATTTGAGACCGTAAAGCTGAAACCTCGGTTTAATTGAGTCGCAAATTCGAATGGAATTCCATCCGATTTATTATCAATTTTTGGAACTAACGCGCGGGCACATGGCCGGGATTGTCAGTTGTTTCAGTTGTGGTTGCTGCTGGGTTCAATAAAACATTGTAGTACGTAGTAGCGGTGACGATATAGGAATCCCACAACGCTCCGACGACAAGTGAATTAAATTGCTAAAAGTTGATTGGATCACAAAAAGCATTATTCAACACCCGGCGTCGAGTGCGAAGGGCGAACGGAACCGACGCTGTCGGGACTCCGGAGTTGCGCGCATTTGATAGGGCTGAGCATTTAGGGATTTTTCCTCCGGAAAAGCCACTTCATCGGGGCGAAGCTCTACACCAAACCCCGAACGGGGCAAGACGAAATTATGGGGGCAGGTCCGTAGAATTTACGGCCGTTTGTCAAGGTTTGCCGAGGGCTGGCATTACGCACAAGCATTGGGGGCACGGCCGGCAAAAATGACCGGCAGAAGACAAAAGCCGCAAGCAAAAGTGCATCCGCCAGTGACCCAGTTACTTGGTCGGGCGGCGCTGCAGCGCGAAAGCCCCTCAAGTGCCGCCTGACAGCGATCCTCCAAAGCTAAAGCTAAAGCCTGAGCCAGAGCGGCAGCTAGTTTCCGCAATATGATTAAAACCTGACGTAATCCAAGCCCGCCTGCGCTGTGCGGAGGGGTGTCGGGTGTGAGCCACATTTACCCGACTTTTAGCGGTCTCGATTCATCAATTAGTTGTCAGCAAGCCAGCCCCGACACCCTCCTGTCGATTATACACTTCCATAAGCACATTACAGCGGCTTAGTGACCCATCATTGGGTACTTCATCGGCGTGAAGCGGAGGTCAAGACCAGCCAATCAGAGTCAATCAGCCGCCAGTGGTCTATGCTGCAAATCCCCTTGCAAATTGCGTCAGATTTGCAGCATGACACTAGGCATTGGGTTGCCATCTCTGAATATGAGGCTTTCTATAAATATTCCCATCTATTTTGGCCGTCTTTTTCCTCGCCGCTTTCCCCGCCGTCAGACACTTGCCAGACGCCATGTAATTTGGCAAAGTCCGGTCTCTTCCGTGCTCTTCCCACTCAGATATTTGGCAGCCTTCGTCGGGGATGCGATCTGAGTTATCTAATAGTTAGCCACGCAGCTCTCGGGCGGGTTTCCATTGCCATTGACTAACTACTAGCCGGGCATGCAAAGAGCGCGCCGGCGAGAACCAGCTATGCGGCAGCATTGACATTGAATGCGCCGGCTCTTCCGAGATTGCTGCCTCGTCGTCCGTCTCGGACGTTTAATATTGAGATTGAGAGCCTCTGCGCATGTCGATGAGAGTTAGTGCCTCCTGCGCGTGGCCCCTTTTGTTTCCAAATGATGCCCCAATATACAGATATACATATGTATATCCATGTATCCGGCAAGCAAGAGTGGGTCAAGTTCTATTTTGGTTCGATGCGCTGCATTTCGTTTTTGCTACGTGATCCTATACGTTTTCCGGCATATTACAAAATTATGAGTCTCATTTTCAGAACAAGTACTTAAAAATAAGTCATCCGGAAGGTACTTATAAGTGTTAGTCAGAAAGAACTTGCATTATTTGAAAAAATGACTACAGGGATCAAATAGATTCCAAAATATCAGCTTAAAATTCAGCCACCTGTTAGAGTATTAAATATTCACTTAGAATATACTTAGGTATCACTTTAGAAAATGAGTAGGTATGGCAAAAAACGATCGGCACATGAATGAAAAAATGTATACTCTGCTGTGGGTTAAAGGTCAAGGGAGGTGAATGGCATCGCTGCTATTAATAAGCAATTATTATGAATGGTACACGCAGTGCTTTGAAAGTTGAACGCAGGCGGATTGTGATAATAAATTCGGAGTGACACGCGAACTGAATCCAATCAATCGCTTATCTCCGGTTCCGGCGTGAAATCGCGTACTATCACTACTGAGTTATGTTGTTAACATTTTATTGCCACTGCGATTGGAACTGAAATCCGCTTTGTCTAGTGCCTCAATAGCGATTAGGTGATGTGCGATTACCCTACAAATACTATTTATACTGCCGCTTTGACCCAAAATCAAAGAACATCAAAGAACAACGTCTTTTGGCGGTTCTCTTTGTGGGTTCCTGGGCCTGGACTTTGTCACCCGTTACCTGTTTCGGTCCACTGTCCATGTCCCAGACAATGGGGCACTGGAGCCCCGGGGGAGATGGCGCAGCTGTCAGAGGCTGTTCGCAGCTTATCTGGACATTAGATCGAGGAACAAAGAATTAACCCAATTCCGTCAATCGATCGTCAATTTGAAGTGCCAAAGTGGGACAAGCGAAAGTGTTTACGCAACGCCAACAATTGAATTTGCATCTGTCCCCCACATTGGTACCCGAGTTCAGTGGAAAATTATTGACAATCTTACGAAAAGAAACTGAACAATTGCCCCGAATCCAAATGACAAGCGTACTATTTTCCGATCGCCGCCAATTGTGCGAGTTTCAACTTGGTAGGCCTTCAAGCATTCACCTGGAAGTTACTGGAAAACACCTGGATACAGGCATGTCTGCGATCGCTTGGCTTCACAATCAACCGCAAGTGCGTGAGATTCGATTAGTCAACTCTGAAATAGGTCCGTCTTGGTGGAGCCGCCAGATGGTTGCAATTTGTATCTGCGAGATGCAATTACAAGCCATTTAAATGCGTTTCCCTTTTTTGAGATTATCTTGTACTCGTCATTTCGTATGTGCAAGCTTCATAAACTTTTCATCAGCTAAAAGCATATACACTTGGCTTAATCCTAAAAGAAATACAAATTGGGTTGCACATCTCTGACCATATCTCGATTGTCAAATACAGACATGGAACAAGTATTTGGGGTTTACCTAACAAACCCTTGAGTAAAGATATTTTAAACCCCTTTCAGCTTTAATTGGCTCCTTGGCCATTGGCACCACATTCCTCTTCTCTACGGTGGCCGGCTGCTTGACCGATAAGATCGGCCTGCGATTGACCACATTTGCCGGCGGCGTCCTTTCGGCCGGAGGACTGATGCTGTCCTCGTTCTTCACGGAGAACATTGGCGCCCTGTACTTCACCTATGGCATCATGTTCGGGCTGGGCGCCGCCCTCGCCTACACGCCCACCCTGGCCATCCTGGGGCATTACTTCAAGCGCTACCTGGGCAAGGTGAGCGGCTTCGTGACCGCCGGCTCCAGCGTTTTCACTGTGATATTGCCGCCCTGTCTGGACAAGCTGCTGGCCGGCTATGGTCTCGAGACCACCCTGAGGGTGAGTGCGCGGAAAGGGATTCCTATATTTCTCCACTCACTGCCTTTTTCCGCCCCCAGATGATGAGTGCCGTGTCCGCGTTCATTATCGTCTGCTCCTTCGTGTACAAGCCGCTTCATCCGCCGCCGGAGCCGCCGAAGATGAAGCCCGGCAGATCGCGCATCAATCTCTTCCTGCGCTCCATTGTCAACGTGGAGATCTGGAAACGGAAGCGCTTCGTAATCTGGACGCTGTGCGTCCCGCTCGCCCTGTTCGGCTACTTTGTGCCCTACGTTCACATGATGCAGTTCGTGAAGACCGTTTTCCCGGGCGAGGATGTGAACCTGCCGGTTATGTGCATCGGCATCACCTCGGGTCTGGGTCGCCTCATATTCGGGATTATCGCGGATATGCCTGGCGTGAATCGCGTGTACCTGCAGCAGCTCTCGTTGGTGTCCATTGGCCTGGTGACGCTGCTCCTGCCGCTGACCAACTCGTATGTGATTCTAGTGAGCTTCACCTTGATCATGGGTCTCTTCGACGGCTGCTTTATCTCGCTGTTGGGACCGATTGCATACGAGATATGCGGCCCCTCGGGCGCCACGCAAGCGATTGGGTTCCTGCTTGGATTGAGCTCTATTCCGCTGACAGTGGGTCCCCCGGTGGCGGGCATGATCTTCGACAGCACTGGCTCCTACACGGTG
The DNA here is from genome assembly GCA_021223825.1 of Drosophila ironensis. Lineage (NCBI taxonomy): Eukaryota > Metazoa > Arthropoda > Insecta > Diptera > Drosophilidae > Drosophila > Drosophila ironensis. Next base: position 5,859,724 of record JAJJHQ010008452.1, on the reverse strand, counting down.
CCGTTGATCCTGGCGGGCTTGCCGCCCTTGGTCGGATCCTCGCTGCTGTTCCTGATCAAGTGCGTCAAGGAGGAAGAGAATGGCGTCAGTGCGCCGCGAGCAGTGGTGATGGCCAATGGAGACATCGAGATTGCGAGCAATGGAAACCAACGGTCGGGGGGTAAGCGTATCACTATTATCTACATTATTCAGGAAATATATACTGACCTTGTTTTTACTAGGTGGAAAATCCAGTGCGCCTTTAATGGGGGCCACAGGCAATGGAGTGAACGGAACAATAGGATCAGCCCCAACGATCACCAGCAATGGACACGTGAAAAACGGAATCGGTTCGTACCCCGACTCTCCCTGGCCTAGCCCTACTCGCATCTTAGACTCCGCCGCCTGCGACCATCCAAGTAGCTCGTTTCACTCTAATCCGGGCTCGCTTTCCCCGCTGCCCAGTTGCTCGCACACTGCCTTGTTGAGCCGAGCCGCTGGCTCCAGCTCGAGCTTGTCCCTGCCCCTTGGCGATGATCCGAAGAGGCGTCGCTATAACTATACTGTTTACTAACCCACTGCCTTACACGCTTAGCTTCTGTAAGCCCCGCCTTAGGTGTTCAAAGAGTTTGTATTCGAATAGCATAAGACGCACTGCAGCCTGCATCCTTGCTACCTTGCTACCTTGCTTCCTAGCACCCTTTACCTTTAACCCGCATCCCCATACCCATTCCATTCAAATTGCTTCCGCAAATGCTTTGTAGATCTGTAAGCATTATCGATGATCGGGAGCTTGCTGTAAATAAACGCCAGCTTTTGTTGTAAATAACTCGGAGTCACTGCATGGGCTCGGCTCAAATCGATCGTCCAGAAACTACAACCTCAACTGTATTATCCTGTGCATCTTTTTAGGAAAACCGGCGGCCTAGGGAGAGAGAGAGAGAGAGAGATACGGTCGTCGCACTAACTCAAAATTCCACAAAACTTTCGAAACCAATTGAAAAGTTCTGCCATTTTCAGCTGCATTCTCGACATCGGAGTCGCTAAGCAGCTTAGCCAGCGCAAAATCGAGGTGTTCATTCTCTATAAATGTATAAACCATATCTACCGCACATGTGTCCCAAAACCTATGTCCATTCGTGGGATCGGTTCGGGGGATTCCCCTGCTCTCCATACACGTGCATAATCTAATTTAGCATAAGGCGCGCGTTCGCAAGATAAAATAAAAATAATATTCTAATTTGTAATAAATAACTCAAAATGGAAATTCTTTACTGTCTATACATATTTTAGGATTGTACAAAGGTGCCATTTTAAATATACTTTCTGCTGCTGAAGATTTTCTTATACGCCGTTATAATATGTATAATGTATAATCGTTTTTACTTGTTTTAATTTACGACGACTGGATGCGATTCTTTATTTGTAACCCTTTATGTAAAGTAAAGTCGCCGTTAATATGCATACGCTTTGCAATATATCGATCGGAGTCACAGTTGGAAGGCACGTCCGGCTTATAAAAGCGCGATGGCCCGACACTAAACAAATCAAAGTGCTGGCGGACTTCAGAGCCATCGGTCGGAAATCGGAATACGTTAATAGTTTCGGGCTTGCGAGTGGACAAGGAGTTATCATGCTGTCCTGGACCCTGTGGTGTGGATTACTATTACTGTTGTGGTTCTACTTGCTGTGGAGTCGACGCAGATTCTACTTGCTCACTCTGAAAATACCTGGCCCCCTTGGGATGCCGATTTTGGGCATGGCCCATTGGCTTATGAGCAGAGAAGGTGCGATTGGGATACCTGCACTATCCATCAATAAAAAAAATAAATTGTTCTTTTTGACGTTGAAATTTAGATATCCTAAATTCGTTTGGTCACTATCGGGACAAGCACGGCCCCCTGTTCTTTTCGTGGTTGGGACCGCTACCGTTTTTATGTACCAGTGATCCGCAAGTGATACAGGACATTCTCACCTCCCCACACTGTGTAAACAAAGGAATCATCTACAAAGCCATTGACGATGCAGTTGGGTTAGGGCTATTCAGCATTCCAGGTGTGATAGTATTTTGATAGGCATTTCTATTGATTTGTTTGTTAATATGCCAGCCTTTAGATCCTAGTTGGAGCATCCACCGCAAGTTGTTGAATCCTGCCTTCGGCCACAAAGTACTTATTAGCTTTGTTTCCATATTTAATAATGAGACATCGCTGTTATTGGATAAGCTAAAATATGAAGCTGGACGAGGATGAGAAGATGGAGGGAACGCCTATCGTCCAGAGCAGTGATCAGAAAAATATATTTATAAACCTTGCCACCGATTTGATGCATCGTGGAGTTTTTACCATGAAAAATGTTGAAGATGAATCGAACACCCTTGTGTTTGGTGCTTTCGAAACCACTGCAAATACGATTTATTACGCACTCATGTTGCTTGCTATGTTTCCGGAATACCAGGAGAAGGCTTTTGAGGAGATAAAAAGCATCTTCCCCCACACTCCGGATTTTGAAGTGACGTATGCGGATACGCAGGAGATGGTGTATATGGATCTGATTCTGAACGAGTCGATGCGGGTTATCCCCCCCGTTCCGATTGTATCTCGACGAACGGAGCAGGATTTAAAACTATCCAACGGAATAGTGATTCCTCAGGGTGTCCAGATTGCCATTGATACGTTTCACTTGCATCGCAGCAAGGAGATCTGGGGTCCCGATGCGGAAACCTTCAATCCTGATCACTTCCTACCGGACAATATCCGGGACAAGCATCCCTATGCTTATATACCCTTCACCAAGGGCATTCGGAATTGCATAGGTATGCAATGCCCTATACGTTTTAATAGACACATTAAATGCTGTTTTTCTCATTTTTAGGATGGCGGTATGCACTGATATCTAGTAAAATTGCTAGTAAAATTGTTTTCCGTTTGAGGATCTTTACTTTATGGAAGACGTAACAATCAAACTTAAAACTATGACACTTCTGGAGCTCGAAATAAGAAGTTAAATATTTGGTACATCAGTTATTTGTAATTAAAGATGTTTTAGTATATGTTGATTACAAAATAAAGGGAGACACCAACTTTTAATTGGAACTTTGTGTTTATAAGGAAATACCAAATAGTGAAAATATTGATTAAAACTCATATGAATTCTATTAAATGGAAGAATTCTACATATTTTAGGATTGTGGGAATACAAAGGCCCCATTTTAAAAATACTTTCTGCTTGCTTTCCTATAAGTAGCAGAAGATTTTTTTATACGTTGGTTATCAACGAACCACACCTTTTCAATTGAAGATCGATGACGTACCGGATCGGCATTGACCAATTTAATGTTTGGGGTGTCGTCGATGGCTAATAGTTAAAATTATAGCCATTTGTATGCGCCGCCTTACCTACGATTTCAATAAACAGTTCGTTGTGTGGGGTTTAGCTGGAGAGAAAGGTGTTGTAGCAATTATGGCATTGTCTTCTGAGGAAAGGTGGGTATCGTTGCAAGCTAATCGGGGCAACGGGTAATCCCAACAACATATTTTATTTAAATTATATTATCTATATACGAAAACCATTAATAATAAGTTCAAGTATTTTGTAGATTCCATAATTAAATAAAATAAAACAATGCATATATTATGAAGAACCATTTTTTCACGACACTCAAGCTAAAAATATTGTTTCCTTTTCTGAAATAGTTCTTTATACGAACACAAAAAAGCGAATAACTCAGAAGCTTTAAAAAAATTGCAGCTGAAATTAAACACAGATTAAGAAAGCACTCAGTATTACCAACTAACTTCCATTAAGGGGTAAGAAATCTATGTATACAAAAAAATACACCACTCGGCAGGTTACTAATGAAACATTAAATTTAAAACTTTAACACACCACAAAATTACATACAAAATATTCAGTTTTATAGTAAATACCTTTTTTTCAATATTAATTTTAACTTACGGCGATTGGATACGATTTTATATTAAAACTAATTTTATTTTTGTGAAATTTATTTATTTTTTTTTGTTGTGCACCGATCCAATTTGTCGCCGATCTGGAATCATAGTTTTTTAAACCATAGTAGATTTTCTGATACATCAGGAAATCTAATAGTATTTTGAGCAGTATGCGGTCTTGATTTGTAACCCTTTATGTAACGTCATATCGCCATTATTATGAATACGCTTTGCAATAGATCGATCGGAGCCACAATTGGAAGGCACGTCCGGCTTATAAAAGCGCGATGGCCCGACAATTGACAAATCAAAGTGCTGGCGGACTTGAGAGCCATCGGTCGGAAATCGGAATACGTTAATAGTTTCGGGCTTGCGAGTGGACAAGGAGTTATCATGCTGTCCTGGACCCTGTGGTGTGGATTACTATTACTGTTGTGGTTCTACTTGCTGTGGAGTCGACGCAGATTCTACTTGCTCACTCTGAAAATACCTGGCCCCCTTGGGATGCCGATTTTGGGCATGGCCCATTGGCTTATGAGCAGAGAAGGTGCGATTGGGATACCTGCACTATCCATCAATAAAAAAAATAAATTGTTCTTTTTGACGTTGAAATTTAGATATCCTAAATTCGTTTGGTCACTATCGGGACAAGCACGGCCCCCTGTTCTTTTCGTGGTTGGGACCGCTACCGTTTTTATGTACTAGTGATCCGCAAGTGATACAGGACATTCTCACCTCCCCACACTGTGTAAACAAAGGAATCATCTACAAAGCCATTGACGATGCAGTTGGGTTAGGGCTATTCAGCATTCCAGGTGTGATGGTATTTTGATAGGCATTTCTATTGATTTGTTTGTTAATGTGCCAGCCTTTAGATCCTAGTTGGAGCATCCACCGCAAGTTGTTGAATCCTGCCTTCGGCCACAAAGTACTTATTAGCTTTGTTTCCATATTTAATAATGACACATCGCTGTTATTGGATAAGCTAAAATCACTTGAGGGTGGTGTAGAAAATGATATCCTACCTTTGCTGCAGAGTTTCACTCTGGGCATTGCTACTCGTGAGTAAGCAGCAAATCCATTTGTGTCCCCATGTATCTACTTCAATGTATGTCCCCCAGAAACAACTATGGGAAAAAATGTGAAGAACGAGGCCAACTTTCGGAATAATAAGCTGCTGGAGCATTACCAGTGGTGAGTGTAGTTAGATTTGGATCACTACTATGCATTAACAGTGCTCGAGAAAACATAACAGCAATGGCCTTCTCGCCCTGGCTCGCCTACCGATGGATCCGCCAGCTGGCGGGAATGGAATCCAGATACTACCAAGCCAAGACCGAGGTTCGAAAATTTGTCAGGAAGGTGAGCACAATGTTAATGATTACATTCGCCATTCATTGACGTTTTTTGTAATTTTCAGATGATAAATATGAAGCTGGACGAGGATGAGAAGATGGAGGGAACGCCTATGGTCCAGAGCAGTGATCAGAAAAATATATTTATAAACCTTGCCACCGATTTGATGCATCGTGGAGTTTTTACCATGAAAAATGTTGAAGATGAATCGAACACCCTTGTGTTTGGTGCTTTCGAAACCACTGCAAATACGATTTATTACGCACTCATGTTGCTTGCTATGTTTCCGGAATACCAGGAGAAGGCTTTTGAGGAGATAAAGAGCATCTTCCCCCACACTCCGGATTTTGAAGTGACGTATGCGGATACGCAGGAGATGGTGTATATGGATCTGATTCTGAACGAGTCGATGCGGGTTATCCCTCCCGTTCCGATTGTATCTCGACGAACGGAGCAGGATTTAAAACTATCCAACGGAATAGTGATTCCTCAGGGTGTCCAGATTGCCATTGATACGTTTCACTTGCATCGCAGCAAGGAGATCTGGGGTCCCGATGCGGAAACCTTCAATCCTGATCACTTCCTACCGGACAATATCCGGGACAAGCATCCCTATGCTTATATACCCTTCACCAAGGGCATTAGGAATTGCATAGGTATGCAATGCCCTATACGTTTTAATAGACACATTAAATGCTGTTTTTCTCATTTTTAGGATGGCGGTATGCACTGATTTCTAGTAAAATTGCGTTGGCCAAAATTTTGCGGAATTTTAAGATCAAAACTAGTTTTCCGTTTGAGGATCTTTACTTTATGGAAGACATAACAATCAAACTTAAAACTATGCCACTTCTGGAGCTCGAAATAAGAAGTTAAATAGTTGGTACATCAGTTATTTGTAATTAAAGTTGTTTTAGTATATGTTGATTACAATATAAAGGGTGACACCAATATCCTTTAATAAATAATATATTTTTAATTATGAAAAATAGAAATGCATTTTAATTTAGGTATATTTTAATTGCACCATTATTTTGGGTTTGGGTTTAATTCTTGTTTGATAAATAAATAGATGTAACTTTTAATTGAAACTTTGCGCGCCCATGTGGGCAATATTGCAGACAAAAAGGGCAGAAATAATGCCTTCTAAAAAAATAAAATTAGCTTATAAACACGACGGGGTTTTGACATCTAGTTACCATGTCAAATCTAACGGACTAAATGTATCGACAAGTTTTATCGATAATAAACTAACCACCAGAGGGCGCGCATAGTAAGGCCATTTTTAGTGGGACCGCTGCGGGAGAGCGTCGGAACCTCGAATATATTTTTGTTTTCAATTTCTACCATTTCCTCGCGGTTTATTCGTCTCGCTGCGAAAATGTCGCTCACGGATTGCCTGGAACTGAACAAGACAAAGCTCTTCGAGAAGATCCGCCAGGACCTGCCGATCCTGCAGAAGTCCCAGAACCTGTTGGACTGCAAAGATGACCTTCTGTTCGCCTGGGCCGCCCAGGACAGCTGCCTTCTGGTGCGCAACTGGCGTTCTCCGCTTTCGGAGCCCGCCACTCAGTCCGGCCTCGATTTCCAGACGCTGATACCCTCGAACACCGTGTGCCTGGACGTCGACCGCGTGCAGGCCTCCAACGAGTGCTCCCTGGTGGCCCTGAGCGGCGCGCACGGCGTGTGCATCTTGGAACTGCCCCGGCGATGGGGCCCCGACGGGTACTTCAAGGGCGGCAAGGAGCGGATCACCTGCCGCAGCTTCGGCCTGGACACGCTGCTCTTCCAGAACAACCCGCAACTGGAGGTGCGCCAGGTGCGCTGGCACCCGCACTCCGTCTCCGACTCCACCCTGATCGTCCTGCTCAACAACAACACGATCCGGGTGTACAACCACGCCAAGCTGCGCCACGTCTGGCAGGTGGGACCCACGGTGCTGCTCAACGGCGGCAACAGCTCCCTCACCGACTTCGGCGAGGTGGCCGTCGACTTCGACGTTGCTCCGCCCATCAAGGGCAAAGACGCGGCGCCCGTGGAGCAGGACAAGACTCTCAACCAGAGCAACAAGACCCTGATGGCAGCCAAGGCCGCCAAGACCGCCGGCAAGCAGGAGAGGATCGAGTGGCCCCTGGTCGTTCTACGCGAGAACGGCAACATTTACGTCCTGCTCACCGGAGTGGATTCGGACAGAACTCGCCTCCAGGGGCCGCTGACCATAACTCCGCAGGCGCAGGACAACTACGGCCTAGAGTCCTGCAGCCTTCTGGTCATTCCCTCCCTGCCGCCCACTCTGGTGATAGCTGAGTCGAGTGGAAAGCTCCACCACGCCCTCCTCATGGAGGCGGAGGCCGCCGAGCATTCCTTCAGCGAGGTGGACGGCTTTGTGCTCATCGAACCGTCCGAGTACGTGGTGCACGTGCTGGAAACGGTGAAGCTGGAGCTGGGACTAACCGCTGGCTCCGGCGACGGCTGCACCATCTTCCTGAAGCGCGATCTGATCAACGAGCTGCGCTACTTCGCCTACCACAACGCCGGCCTGCACGTGGTGACCGTGAGCTTCATCTCCGAGGTGCAGCGCTATTTGGAGAGCGAGTCTGTAGAGGATCGCCTGGAACTCGGGACCTCCTCGGGGGCGGAGTACATCCTGTGCACCAAGTTCGAGTCCAGTCAGCGGGTGAATGCGGTCTTTGGCATGGCCCTACTTCAGGCACCGGCTGGGGTGGTCCTCTTGCTTGGCAGCGGTCAGGTGATCAGTTTGAAGCTGGTGATCGATGCCCAGCTGCTGACAACGCTCAATGACAACCGGCGAGCCGGAGTGGACGTGGCTCAGCAGGAGAGCGGAACCCAGTTCGTCGACACCATCAAATCGCTGCTGCAGCGCAGCGTGAACCAGCCCATCCTGGCCGACAAATTTTCCTCGGCAAGCGCGCACGAGAGCTACGAACTGCTGAACCAGGCCATTGAGGTGCTGCGCGAGCAGTACCTGAAGCGGCACGACCTGGTCAAAGCCGCGTTTGCCCGCCACATCAACCAAATCAAGCTGAAGAAGGAGCAGCAGCTGCAGGAAGTCCAGGACCTGGAGCAGGAACGTGAGCTCATCAGCGAGCGGGCCCACAAGCTGGCCGAGCGCTTCGAGGAGATAAGCTACTCGCAGGAGCTGCTGATGCGCAAGTGCTGCGCCCTGATGAAATCCGCCAACGAGGCGCTGCCCAGCAACGTGGTGGCCGAGCGCGAAATAGCCCAGGAGGTGAACCGCCTGAACATAAGCACCCAAAGCTTGGCCGCTGGTCTGGAGAAGGCGAAGAAGACGCTGAACAAGCAGCGCTATCACATTTCCAAAAGCCAGGAGGATCTCAAGAAGAACGCCTACGAGCTGCCGGAGAAACAGAACCGCACTATCACCGAGATCCTCACCCAGCTCACCAGCGAGATTGACCGCCAGATCACCGACGTGAAGCGTATCAATAAGATAGTCGGCGTGTGAGGTTGCAGGCCCCTGTTTACCATTCAATAATCAACTAGTTGGCGCCCGCAGGAGGAACTGAATCGTATTAATAAACATGTTGTCGATTAAGCTTTTTATTTGGCATAGTTTTGTTTTTACTCTACTCGACGGCCTAGTTCACACGTCAGCCCTGTTTGGTCCCCTGTTTGCGGGACCATCCTCCATAACAATTTCGATTTGTTGACGCAAAGAAATCAAATACTGTCAACACTCTTGAAAGATGCCGATCTTGGGTTTTTTGGGATTGCTTTCTTGAGACAACTTTAATTTCATTTTGAATTTTCCTTATATCGCAGTACTTACTGTATGTGCCACTTTAGTATTTGTATGGGCCCTTTGATCGCTCTCCTCCCCACCTCGAAGCAGTCGCAATGGCATTTGCAAGGCTAATGACTTATGTATGTCCCGCCATTCCGTGCTCGAATGCTTTTGCGATTCAGTTCGAAGCGAACTTTGTCGGAAGAGAGATGACATCTATCCTGCTGGCCAACCTAGCAAAGATCTCCATCGGGATGTACAACTACGTGAAACTGACGCTACCGTTTGTGACCGAGGTCACCATGGTGTCTTTCTATTTCGCCTCCATTGTGGAGCGATACTGCATAGTATATTAGGAGACCTGAGACCAGACAACTTGCGGTTCGATTGTGTATATTGGCGAAGCTTTGTGTATATTTGTATGTGGATGTGTCATGTGTGGCCTTATGTGAATAAAACTAATTGCGTAAAACCTAAACCTTCGGCTTCTCAATCAGGTGGATGTAGAAGGCGGGATTTTTCACCTGGCTCATCTCCTTGAAGTCGCCGTACAACTGGTGCGTGGCCTTCGGCGAGAAGATCTCGCCGAGGATGTCACGGAACCGCTTCAGCTCGTGAGGATAGTAGGACAGGCGGAACTCGCTGCTCAGCTTGTTGCCCTCGATGAGGTAGTCCATGGACACCAGCGATGGCTTACCGCAGTAGAACAGAACGGAGGTCTTGATGTCCGCCGTGTGGCTCGTCTGCAATTAGTCGCAAGTCATTCGAATTGCAATCGATTAATTGATTTGAAAGTCATGTAGGCTGATAAGCACGATGATGATNCTCGAATGCTTTTGCGATTCAGTTCGAAGCGAACTTTGTCGGAAGAGAGATGACATCTATCCTGCTGGCCAACCTAGCAAAGATCTCCATCGGGATGTACAACTACGTGAAACTGACGCTACCGTTTGTGACCGAGGTCACCATGGTGTCTTTCTATTTCGCCTCCATTGTGGAGCGATACTGCATAGTATATTAGGAGACCTGAGACCAGACAACTTGCGGTTCGATTGTGTATATTGGCGAAGCTTTGTGTATATTTGTATGTGGATGTGTCATGTGTGGCCTTATGTGAATAAAACTAATTGCGTAAAACCTAAACCTTCGGCTTCTCAATCAGGTGGATGTAGAAGGCGGGATTTTTCACCTGGCTCATCTCCTTGAAGTCGCCGTACAACTGGTGCGTGGCCTTCGGCGAGAAGATCTCGCCGAGGATGTCACGGAACCGCTTCAGCTCGTGAGGATAGTAGGACAGACGGAACTCGCTGCTCAGCTTGTTTCCCTCGATGAGGTAGTCCATGGACACCAGTGATGGCTTACCGCAGTAGAACAGAACGGAGGTCTTGATGTCCGCCGTGTGGCTCGTCTGCAATTAGTCGCAAGTCATTGGAATTGCAATCGATTAATTGATTTGAAAGTCATGTAGGCTGATAAGCACGATGATGATGTATTAAATCGAGATGAGCTGGCCTGCCAGCAAAACAAGATAATCATCTCTTATCAGTGAAATGACGCGACATTTTGCTAATTTAAATGGCACATATAACCATTTTTAATTAGCGCCAAGATGATGTGGCAGATTGATGTATCTTTTTTAATTAATTTTGTCTCGAAAGGATCGAAAAGTATACCCAAATTTTCAGAGTATCTGGAAGTACTTACATTATAGTATATGCTCTTAGCGGGCGTGGCTCCCGTTTCCAGAATGTTGTCGTAGTTGCGGTGATCGATCAAGAGCACACCTCCTGGCTTCAGGCACTTCTCGAAATTCCGAATAGCCTGCTTGTGTTCTCGCTGATCCCCGAAGCCGTCCATTAAGTGGGCAAAGGAATTGCCCAGGCAGATAACAGCATCGAAGCCATCCTTGATGTGGTCCTGAATGTCATCGTAAAGGGTCAGCCAGTTCGCCTCTTCAATAACTGCAAGGTTTTGTTAGAGTTTTACTTATAAAATGTGAGTTCAAGGCTTTAATTTTGACAAAACTCACTCCAGTTATCGAAGGCGGCTTCCTTGCGGCGGTTCCAGCGCTCTTTAAGCGCGTATTTCAACATTTTATCGGAGGCATCTACGGACACCACCTCGAATCCTTCTTCCAGCAGCATGAGGGAGTCCACTCTAATTACAAAAATATATATTGTGATTAGTAGTGAAAGACAGGATTGAGTCACTATTGATTCCCCCACAGCTAGCCCTAACTTACCCCGTTCCGCAGGCTACATCCAGAACCCGCTTGCATCCCTTTTTGCGCAGCATGTCGATGAGGAAATTCTTGTAGTTGTCGGTCCTCGAGTTCTTGTCGCCGATGAAGATCTCCCAGACCTTGGCGGCCTTGCCATCGGCATACTGATCCCTGACTCCTTCGGCGGAGATGCCGTCGGAACGGGCAACAAACACACTGTCGGCGGAGGTAGTCATCTCTGGTGGTCAGCTCTAGTTGGCGGATCGCAGCGAAATAATTTTCAGTTGCCGCAGCACTCACCACGTTGGCTCTCCCGGGGATTCGGAAGCCGCCAGCTGGCTGTCCAATAAAGTGTGAATAATCTTATCAGTTCCTCTCATTTTGATGGACGCGGATGGGTGGCAGTGGTCGGGGGGCGACAGCGGGAGCTATAACATCTGGTCCGCTGAAACGTTTTTGCTGGCAGTGGGCTTTCGCTTTTGGGTTCCTGCCCCTGACCCTGACCCTCCGGTCGAGATTAGGAGCCGTCGATCGCATTCCGGGGCCCAAAACAGGATGACAAGACAGAATTCCCCAGCAAATCACTATGCAGGCGAGGCGGAATCTCTGGTAAAGAGATGGTCTATTTTCGTATATTTATGGTCATTGTGTTATTATACTCTTCGATTACATAATAATAGCAAGAACACACGTTTTTGTTTTATATTTTCATCTTGATTTAAAGATGATGTGACAAAAACGTTTGCATTGACAATAAGAATATTTAAATACGTCAAAACGAGCTTACACAGATCATCGCCTGAGGCCAGTGACTTGGAACTTCCCATAAATTGTATTTTCTAAATAAAATAAATAAAAAAACGAGCTTACACAGATCATCGCCTGAGGCCAGTGACTTGGAACTTCCCATAAATTGTATTTTCTAAATTAAAAGGGGGGCCCGGATTCTCAAAAACAAGTNTAGAGTTAAAATTTGGGACGCCACAGTTGCGGGTGCGGGAGTGCAAGGGGTGGTAAGTAGTTCCCTTTAGGGAGTGCAAGTAGTTCCCTTTAGTTTTCCCCCCTCTTGTTTCCTTCCTCTAGTTTCCCGCGCCAGACATCGACCTGATCGCCAATTTCCTGGACGGGAGCGCATATCCAGCACCGGATCCGCCGGATCTTTCCGCTAACGATCGATTCGACAATGGAGTATCATTGTCCTCTTTGACGTCATTTCCCCCCATTTGGACACGGCTGTTGCTTTCGCTGCATCCAAGAGTCACCTGCATCATCTCACCTGAACTTGGAGATCCGCTGCATCAGAGAAATGCAACCCCGAAGAGAAATCGTAAGTACCACCCCCATGTGACCTTATCGCCGCCCCACGCCTTGTAACTTGCGCTGAGAGTCATCCCAGTAAGTCATCGTTCTTCTGGCCTCAAGCAATGCATCTAAGCGATATCCTGTACCGTGTCTGGAAACCAAGGATATCGAGATCGTGAGGACCCTTTTTGGCCTTATCTCCCCGTTTTGGGGAATCGACTATCACTTTCGCTAAAAGTCATCCAAGAAACTGCTGCATCGGAAAATTATACTTCTCTCGTACGAATTATTGTTCTTTTTAAGAACAGGGTTTAAAAACATCAAACGTTTTTTGATTGCATATCATTTTACTTGCATTTATTTGTAATAATCTGAATAAATATTGCACTGGCTTAAATATGTGCGGGTTTTGCACCCGCACCTTTGATTGGTCTTCATATTGCACCTCGATGTCTAAGGATTACAGATCTTAGAGATAAAGTCACACTGGATGTTCAATAGGAGTACTTAGAGTCTACTTGATTACGTTTCGCAAGAGAATTAATCTGATCGGACAATTGTCTTGGGAAACATAAGCTGTCCAGGGTAATGCTTGTTTAGTTTTATGTTATGATCGATTAAGAATATGGAGCTTATGTGCTATTTACATCGATAGGTATACAAATATTATCGGATGGATCCCACATCTTCTATGGCAAGTACCCCAGCGAGTCCTCCAGCGAGGCGCTCACCGCCCGCATGGACTGATAGCTGCCCATGCGACTCCTGCTGGCGTTGCTCCGGATCGAGGCAGCCTTGAGGGCCTCCATGGCCTTGATGTTGGCCAGCAGATTGTCGGCGCTGCCGCCGCCAATGCCCAGACCCTTGCCCAAGGGCAGGGCCATTGGCATGGCTCCCGATGCCCGATCCTGGCTGTAAGATTCCCGTGCCCTATACGAGGCTTTTCTGGAGGAGGCATACGATCGGCAGCTTCCATTGCCCGCCCTCGAACCTGGCCCGGCTGCTCCCTTTCCCACCGGGCAGAGGCTCTTGATGTCCGTCGTCTGGCTCAGCTTCATGTCCGCAAACACGGCCGCCGCCTCAACGCTCTTCTTCACACTCAAAGCCTCGTGGGGCTGAACCGGCTGGCTGTTCCCGCTTATGCTGAAGAGCTCGTAGTCCAGTCCCAATTTTTCGGAGGGCTTGCCGCCCTTGCGAACAGCTCCGCCACCTGCTCCGCCTCCTGCACCACCTCCTGGCCGGGATTTGCGTTGCTTCTGCGACAGCGAATCCTCGCTGATTGCTGCCGCCGCAGCGGATCGCTGGCGGCGCTGGGTTCGCTTGCAGTAGCATTTGCTGGCACTCACACAGCTATCCGAGTCGCAGGAGGTGGTGGTGTCCGTCTGCGTGTTGTTAGCCGAGTCCCGCTCCATCGAGCTGGCCGGCTCCTCCTCGACCATCGAGCAGTAGCACTTGTCGTCGGAGCGACAGGAGATTAGGGAGTGCCTATTGTTGGCTGCATTGGGGGAGTGGACACTGCCGCCGGCTAAGTTGGGCGCTTTGCGAGTGGGCATGGCCAGGGCCATGTTACGCTCGTTTTTCTGGCGCAGCTTGTGGTTCATATGCTCCGTGCGCAGGCTGCAGTAGCAACGATCCGCCGAGGCGCAGGCGCAGGACTCGGAGTCGTAGCTGCACTCCGAGCAAGAGACGTACCCGCTGCTGCTGTTCCGGTTGAGTCCCTGGGTGTGCTCGTTTCGCACCACCGACACATCGGATCCACTGGTGGCGGCACGGTTCCGCTGGTGCTGATGCTGGTGCTGCTGCTGCTGTAAGTGGCTCTGCAGGATCGGGGGTCCAATGATGATGGGCGGACTGATCTTCCGCTTGCCCTGGCTGTCCAAAGTGGCCTCCTTGGACTTCACAGCCGGCTTGGTTGTCTTGCCGCGACACGCTCGAAACTGGCCCAGTTGCAGGACCTTCTTCAAGGTCTTTGTTCCAAAGAAACTGCCCTTGGATTTTTTCTGTGGAAGGTTAATATTCGTTGAAATGAATGGTCATTTGCAGGTGTAAACATAAATACTTAGGTAGTACAAAGGTGAGGTTTTATAAAAACGAAATATTTTACAAAGTAAAAAGTGATAGTTTCAGAAACAAATATACAAGTATGAACGTGTTTGTATATTGTGAATTGCATTTGTTTTTAATACTTTTCTGTTCATTTTTGTATGTAAAGAAAATAAATTGCTATAAAAAACAGAAAATACATTTAGCCCACCTGCGATCCATTGACGCTGGACTTTCGCTTCTGCTTCTTTTTCTTCTGGCGCCGCATGATGTTTTTGGAGCGCTGGAAGAGCTCGTCCTGGGTAAGGGTGACGGCCAGCTTGAGCAGGAACTCCTTGTAGATCGGCTTCAGGTCGTTGAAGGACATGCCGTCGGCGTCGATGATCGCGTACAGGATGTCGTCCAGCGAGTGCAGGTTCTCGTGCAGGCGAAATTCGTTAAACAGTTCGCTGAAACCAAGTGGGGAACTAGAAGCACAATTCAAGCGATGCCAATCAACCAGGCCAAACCTTCGCCCCAAATTGCAAAGAAACTGCCGACCGTGTCCGGGGGCTGCGACCGGATGCAGTGCATCTAGACCGCCGCCCCCTTCCGCTCGGTGGCAAATACTCACCCTCCTCCGCCGCCTCCACCGCCGCCCATTTTTCCGGAGTGTCTGCGCGCCGCCCGGGACTTGTACCGGGTCAGACCTCCGGTGTTGAGGAAGCTTCCCGATCGTGGTATCGCCACCCGGGTGAGGATGTCTCCATTGGCGGGCGCCACATCCACCACGGCTGTCAGATCGGCCGTCGACTTCTTGCCCGGGTGCCCCTGCTGGTGCAGCCGGGTCACGTGCCCGTTGCCGCACACGATGCTGCCATTCCGAGAGGGTGGTCCCCCGGCCCGGTGGGCCCCCGAGCCCGGGATCGTTGTTGGCACCGGCGGCGCCCTCTTGGACTTGTGAGACTTCCGCCTGCGCTCTTCCGTCGAGGTTTCCACCTCGGCCGCCTCGTTGATGACATTGCTGTGGGAGCTTAGGGAACTGCTGGACACGCGCTTCTTGCGCCCCGAGCGGGAGGGCGTGCCACCGCCCACTCCGTTACTGCCGCGGAAGGAGCTCCTCCGACCGCTGGCACTGGGCACGATCTGGGAGCGGGACAGGTAGTTGGAGCTGGCCAGCGCCGAGCTGCTGGCTATGCTGATGCAGCTGACACCGTTCTGCTGGCGCGGAGCCCGGCGCGGGGTGTTTCTTCGCGAACTGGTGCTCACATGGGCCATCAGACTCTGGTACAGCGTGGCCGCAATCACAATGGCATCCTCGGTGCTCTTGCAGATGAATCCGTGACACTCCAGCACTTTGGGCGAGCTGGCCGAGCGCATGACCACCGCAAAGATCGGGGCATGGATGTGGACGCTGTGCTCCACGGCCTGCTGCTCGTTGGAGCTAAAACGATCATGATCTCGAATTGTAGAAGGCAATAACCAAAAGGTTTTTCAAAAAACAACCCACCTGAGTGGCTGGAACAGGGAAGTCTTGTCAATATTCTCAGGATCGGTGATCAAAGGCAGAAAGGCCGCACCACCGTCGTCATCGGAAATGACGAACTTCACCGCCGACCACACGGCAATGTTGTGGAAGGGCGTGATGAGAGCCTCATTCTCCTCCTGTCCACCCGGGCCTACTCCATTGGAGATGGCCAGAGCGCTGATCTTCACCCGCAGGCCAGTGGCGCAAATGTCCAAAGAACCAGAGCTCAATTTCTGTGAGTGATTTCCATGAGTAACTAAAACTTTCGGGATGTTTTATAACCCACCTTATTGGTGACCTCCGAGAGATACAGCTGACGCAGTGGCTCCTGGAGGCCTTGGAGACTGGTTACCTTGTCCTTCAGCGGGAGGCAGCCCAGGCAGGTGACATCGAAGCTACTGGTGGCATCCTTGGCCACGTCCGTAAAGAGCTGCTCGATCTGGGCCTGCACGCTGTTGCTGATCCGCTGGACATCCTTCTTGGCCGCCTCGGCCAGCACCTTGGCCGACTGCCCGTTGTCCTGGAGGAAGCTGCTCAGGGATCGGGGCGGGTCGCCGGAGGTGCTGGCCAACTCACTGCGCCCATACATGATGATGGAGCGGGTGCGATGCGATCCCCGGGGATCGTCAAGGCGACTGCTGCGCATGGATCTGGTGGAGCAGAAGTTTCACCCATTTTAATTTAAAACTAGTTAAAGCCAAAGATCTAGAGCGCAGGTGCTGCCCACCCATTTACGTTTCTAGAAAGTTCTTTCACTTGCCGAATAAATTCCGGGGAGCTATAAATTTAAACGAACCATGCAATTTTCATGGGGAACTTGGGTGCGGTTATCTATCATCACATGAATACATGTACATATATAACCACTTTATATTCTTAACAGTGTTTTATTACTGGCTGCTAATTTAAAATTGGGATTTGGTTTTAGTTTTCAAATACAGCTTGCTCTCGAAAGTTTTAAATGAGATGAATATTCTTAGTCTGTGTTTCAGATTTTCCAGATCATTATCGTTTAAAAAAAGCCCAAAGAAACCTATTAACACAGTGATAACTATCAGAATTTTGAAGCATTTAAGCCATTAAATAAAATGTGATCCTCATCTCCAGCGATATTCGATCTAATTTTAAGTTTATTGGTTTCCATCAAAAGTTTATTACCTCTTCTCCAAGCATCACTTGGACTGCTGGAAACTGTGCGACACAACGGTTACATTTTTGTGAAAGTTTGACTGATTAACGCAAAAGTAACCGGCGATTAGCATATTCGACTCGCCGCGGCCGCCCCGCTGACTGGCTATGTGCGAACTTGTTGGCCAAGAGCCAAGATTGGCCCGGACACATCCTGCTGCTGGCCAGGTGAGAATTTCGGCAGGAAAACCACAGCGGTTGGAGAAGGAAAGCAGAGGGAAGCCCGCGTTCTGCGTTTGTTCTGCTAACCAATAGCCAATGGCCAATGGCCAATGTCCGATGCGGCTTAAGGTGTTCCCAATTCAAGCCATTCCGTTTACCGCTAGGTGACATAAAATCGGAAATGCTTATTTCCATAGAACGAGCCAGCAGCTCCGGCAGCCGTCGATACTTTTCAATGGGAATATAAAGACGAAGATGAGCTGAAGCTGGAGCTGGAGCTGAGGGGGCTGAGGGACTCGTAGTTTTCTTTCTCAATCAATTAAGTAGTTCGTCGTCGCGAATGTGTGTCATCGATGAATATTTATGCAAAGAGCAAGTGTCGGTCTATCTTGGGATTCTATGGGATGTCTGCTGCCCTGCGCTCCCTCGGACAATGAAGTTTTTAATTTTGAAACTAACTGTAGTTTTCGTTGGCTTTATGGAAATGCAAAACGGTAAACGCTGCCGGCAGTCTCTTTTTTTGTGGGCATCTATCTCTAGAGCAGCGCCTATGTATCTGTATCTGTATCTGAATCGGTATTTCCATCTGTATCTGCAGCTTTGTGTGTTTTTGACTTGTTTTCGTGGTTTCGAGAACGAAAGTGTTGGGTGGCCAGGGCGAATGCGAGAGCGATAGAGACAGGGCTAATTGATTTGTCTTGGCCAGAAATGGAGAGCGAAGCTAATGGCTCCGAAACACACCTCCCCGGGCCATTTGCTCCGAATTGCATGGCAGGTTTCACCCCAAGATCTGTATTTTTGGCTTGAACTCACCTGGAATCGTCGAACATGAGGTCTATCTTCAGTTTGTAGATCGAGTTGCGGCTGACACTCGAGTTGTTCTCGAGCTGATCGCCGTCCAGGAGCCGGAAGCCGGAGGAGTTGCTGTTGCTCTGGCTGCCGCCGGCGTTGGGCTTTCCCCGGGCCCGGGGCGCATTCATCTTGGGCACCACGGCGGCCACCGCGGATTGCGAGTCTACCTTGCAGGTGACCATCCTCTCCAGGGGGCGATGACGTGATAAACACTCGCGGAATGCCGCAGCAGATACGGATGCTGCGCCAGCAGATGCAAATCACTTTTTATGTTTTACAGTTTGTCTGCACAGCACTGTGTTGTGTGTGTGTGTTTGAATTTCGGCTCAATTTGTGTGCAATTAGCGGTGAATGCAATCCGTTTAAGCGCAATGGACGTTAATTTCCAACATGTTAGCGAATCACACGAGCCCGGCTTCACACTTTGCATAGGGTAAGTACGAGTATCTGGCGGATGCGCAGGTTCGTCGCGGCGCCGGTGGAGGAGTGGGGATGCATGGCGTGCTCCAGCATTGCTCAGTCGCTGGACGGCTCATTAATTAGCGGCTGCAAAACCGAAAACCGACAGACTTTAGTGTTATTAGATTAAAGCACCTGGAAGAGCCGTAACCGAGGAAAACTAAAACACACCGCACAAGATTGTATTGCAAAATCGCTGTTTGCCGTATTGTTTTGGCACCAGCCACTCGATTTGCTCGGCTATTTGGCGAACAACTCCGGTTTCGGGAGCTGCGGCTGATAAATTGCCCAATGCAATGCGATTGTTGTATCGGAAAAATGTTCGCTATGTTTTCGAACGCACCAAAAGACACCGAATGTGTTGCAGATACAAGATAAAACTACAAGAAACGAGATACGAGCGAACGCGTTAATTCGGCTGCATCTATGCGATACTTTCACTGTGGCTATATTCGCGGTAATTAGCAAATGCCACTCGGAGCGGGCAACAAAACAACACACGGATTTACAAATGCCCCAGACCCGGGCACAGCCCCCCTTTTGGCAGTGGCATTTACTTGGGAGCGCCTTATTGAACTTCAGCCTCAGCGGCGCTGCACTTCGCTCCGCCGAATTCGAGCGGATTGAGTCCAGTGCACCAGCTAATCCAAGTCGCACTATTCCACTGCAGATCCGAGACCGGCTCGTCCGTCCGAGTTCGTTGAATGCCACACAGCGACTGGCCGGCCTCGAAACGTCGATGCGCCTCAAGCTCAGAAGCTCCGCCGCGCGAGAGTGGCCAACGAAAAAGAAAGAAGTGAGCTCCAGCTCGGGCTCGGTCTCGGGCTTGGGCTTGAGATGGAGCTGAAGTTGGAGCCGGGCTGGGGGGAGAGCTCTCAGGCGGCGACCATAACAATATCATCGCTGGCGTAAGTGGGCAGCACAATGAGAATGCCTGACCATAACTTTGTATCCGTATCTTCCCGCTCACATCCGAGTCTCTAACTGGCTCCCCATCTGTAGCTGTATCTGTATCTCTATCTGTATCTGAATCAGTATCTGTTTATGTTTCTGCGTCTGTTTATGCACATGAGCAAACTGTTTTTCTTACAGGTGATGAAGACGAACGAGTCCGCAACACCATCGCCTTTCAACACAAAACAATCACTTGCCCAACGCCGACACTGAACTGACACCCCGATCGGGGCATTATGTGTTATTAACTATGGACGACATTTGCATACCATCTGCCATGTGAATGTCGCCCAGCATTTGCGCAAAGTCATTTCGACAATGCCTGCCCCGCTGCATCTTCGGGGCAATGTCAATAGAGTCGCTGTCGTTGTCGTTGTCGTGGTAGTGGCCGAATATGTGGTCTCCCGCCTGCAATTAAATGGCTTTGGACTGGAGTTGCCGGTGGCACGGGGTTTTTTTACTTTTTGCCATTTGCGCAAGCGCAGTAGCTGTGACGGGAAGAGACGAGGGCGCGCGGTTTTCTCAAAAACCAGTGAAGGCATTTTCGAAATCAATGACCGTGGTCAAGTCTTACGATAATTGGAGCTGCCTGCGGCCTGTTTTACCTCATAAAGTGCATTTAATTTTTCACTTTGCAGGCCCGGCGAGCGCAGCGGGAAATTGAGTAGAATCCGAAACCAGAGAAGCACAATAATTTAAGGAATTAATTCCATGCAAAGCGTTTATGTGGTTGATATAGGAATTGGCGATCGCATATTAGAATAAATCACTTTTGTGGGACGTGGTGTGCCGCAAGTTTTTAAATAACATTGAAGTCTTTACGAGTTAAATGGTTGTGGCACATTGTGGTCGTAATTCAAGATGATTTCAATTAAATGCCCCGTTTCAATTTCACTAATAAAAATCTAAAAGCAGCCGCCGTAAAATCAAGCTCGGTAGAAGCAACCAACTTTCCACTGGAGGCGATACATGCGATTTCCATTTTAGATTTCAATTTTTTTGATGGCATTCGATCGCGCCGGCTCTGTTTTGTCAACATTTTCGGTTTATTCATGAGACATAACAGTAAGACGAGTAATTAAAATTGGACCACTGGAGAAACAAACGAAAATGCAAAGCCAACTAATTGACATTTATTGTGTGCGGAGATGTGGGGATGCGTGCAGCCTGCCCATGAAAACTCTTACTTTTATGGCCCATCGGCCCTGTCGAGACCCTTGGAGCGACCCGCGACTGGTTTCGTTTTTTATGCATCCACAGTGGAAACAGTTAAAGAGATGCCTGTCCCTCGATAGCGAGAACCTCAACCTGAACCTGAAGCGAACCTGACTCGCGTCATTTTCATTTTCAACATGAACGTAAAGATTTTCGTTTTCATCGGTCTATTCAAATGGATAGAATTTTCCTTTGTTCCCCTCATGAGCTTTTACTTTTGACAGAATTTTCATTTTTGTTGGGCAAACCGTTAATGTTTAGTGGATGTTTAGTGGATTTTCGGGGAGGTTGGGCTGGCTGGGCGATGTGATTTATCTAACAAATAACAACATACTATCGCGATCATCACTTTCTCTATTCAATTTACCCGGCTATGTGTTTCTTCGTTTGTTTTATTTTTGTAAGGTTTGTCTGTGTATCTGCAGCGGCAACTATTTCAAAAATTAGTCGTATTTCAGTGTTTTTTTTTGCTTTTTACAAGCCAAACGCATGCAAGCTTGAAGATACAGATACAGCCAGAGGGTTGAGCTAGGTGCGCTCCGAGAGATACGCTTGATTCCTTTGCGCTCGTCTTGTGCCCAGCATTGCGTATCTGACATGCGCAGTCACTGAAAGAAATTGCAAGTGCTTCGCTTGGCCCATAAATCTGGTAGCCATCGTGAAGGTGCCCCGGCTGGGTAGGAATATCAAGGCCCAGAACATTTTCCCCGGTGCACGCCGTGGATCCGACAAGTTCTGCAAATTATTCAAATCATTTACACAAAAACATTGCGCAATTAAAGGTTCATGACTTTCCCCCGGGGCCCAGCCGAAGCCATAATCGCACCGCAAGACTTTCTTTGTAGAATCGCAGCCGGAGAAAAGCCACACACACGTCTCTGCCCTACTGAGCTCCATGGGGCCCCCGATTCATTCATTGCCTGCCTGCCTTTGGCCGTTGCGTCACGAACCCGAATCCGAAATGAGACTCGAAAAAGGTACACACGACAATTGTCGCATTGTGCTACTCATTACCGCATTTCTCGCCTTCTTTACAATTGCAACTCACTTTTCGCTGAAGTCGCTGGAGCTGCGGAGTGCGGTGGTTCGGTGGTTTGGTGGTTTGGTGGTTCGGTGGCTTGGCTGCCGGCTGCGGGCTGCCTGGCTGGCTTCGGCGGGTGTTTAAAAAGAAATTAATTTCGCGGCTTTTATCCCCTTTGAAATCATTTGCCAAAACATTTGGACAGTTTTCGGTTAACGATCTGGCTACGTGAGTTGGCCAAGATCACGACCAGTGACCCGCCGAGGTGAGCATTAACATCCGAAATTTACACTCCATTCGTGGTGTGTAGAGCGGCTTATATAAATGACAGTGTGTCAATTTTTCATCACTAATAGCTTGTCTGGGTTTTTATGTTCTTATGAATTGGTAAATGTTATTACCCAAGCAAGATTCCGTGGAGTTTGGCTTTCAAGTTTAAAAATCGAGGATTCAGGTTATTACACC